>OY986060.1:1708835-2048309 GCA_963920205.1 Stenodema calcarata | reverse complement strand
GATTCAGAAAATCGAATAAAAAAACTCTGCAAATTCTTGACACAACGGTTCATTATCTTCTTTGTACAGATCACCCTTCTGTCTAGATCACTAGGTCTAATTGTCTAGATCCTAAATGTTAGATTAATTATAATTATCAATTATCACTAATTATTAACAATTTTATCAAGTACCTAGTGAAATTTATTATAATTTATTGTTAGGTATTAATAATTCGTATTTATTATTAATAATAATTATTATTAATTATGATTAATTAATACGATATAATTCTGGGGTTTTTTAATACTACGTCGGTAATAATTTTTCTATAAAAGAAGTACCTACCAACAAACATTCGAAATTACCTTCATTTCCGTAGCACGAAACGCACCTCAGAACAACAAACTCGACATCTCTTAAGCCATATGATGTTCCAAAGAGGTTGTTAGTATGAAAATGGACCTGTATTTCAACCAGTTTGATACACGATCGTGTTGTGAGGCACAATCTATGAGCCCTCATTGTGAACGAACGGCTGGTCGTACAAAGCTGCGGATGGTCTTAAAAAATTCTACGGAACAAACTCTATCTAAATATGAAATAAAAAACATACCGTTCTATATGAATTTTTCGAGATATGGAATTTTCAAAATTCAAAATTCGTTTTGACCCCTTCCCCTTGACCTAGGGTTATGAAAAGTTTCGAGGACCATTGTGGGGCTGTCAAACCCAGAAACCAAATTTCGTAATTTTAGCTCAACGCTAACTGGGCAAAGTGGCGCGGACGGCGGACGGCGGACGGCGTACGGCGTACGGCGGACGGACGGATTTTGGTTTATTATCTTCGATAATGAACCATTGGAATCGCCCAAAGAAAAAATTTTTTAACCCCCCCTCAAAATTTGTTGGTTTACGTTTCAAGATACGTAGATTCAGAAAATCGAATAAAAAAAAATCCGTCCGTCCGCCGTACGCCGTACGCCGTACGCCGTACGCCGTACGCCGTACGCCGTACGCCGTCCGCCGTCGCCGTCCGCGCCACTTTGCCCAGTTA
Organism: Stenodema calcarata; assembly: GCA_963920205.1. Classification (NCBI taxonomy): domain Eukaryota; kingdom Metazoa; phylum Arthropoda; class Insecta; order Hemiptera; family Miridae; genus Stenodema; species Stenodema calcarata. The sequence goes on along the minus strand of OY986060.1, from coordinate 2,047,273 downwards.
GCGTTGAGTTAAAATTACGAAATTTTTTTATGGGTTTCGACCAACCCCACAATGGTCCTCGAAACTTTTCATAACCCTAGGTCAAGGGAAGGGGTTCAAAACGAATTTGAAATTTTGAAAATTTCATATCTCGAAAAATTCATATGGAACGGTATGTTTTTTATTTCATATTTAGATAGTGTTTGTTCCGTAGAATTTTTTAAGACCATCCGCAGCTTTGTACGACCAGCCGTTCGTTCACAATGACGGCTCAAAGATTGTGCCTCACCACACGATCTCGACTCAAACTGTTGAAATACAGGTCCATTTTCATACTAACAAGCTCTTTGGAACATCATATGGTGATGTCGAGTTTGTTGTTCTGAGGTGCGTTTCGTGCTACGGAAATGAAGGTAATTTCGAATGTTTGTTGGTAGGTAGGTACTTCTTTTATAGAAAAATTATTACCGACGTAGTATTAAAAACCCCAGAATTATATCGTTTAATTAATAGTAATTAATAATATAATTAGTAATAATAAATACGAATTATTAATACTTAACAATAAATTATAATAATTTTCACTGGGTCCTTGATAAAATTGTTATTAGTGATAATTTATAATAATAATTAATCTAACATTTAGGATCTAGACATTTAGACCTAGTGATCTAGACAGAAGGGTGATCTGTACAAAGAAGATAATGACCGTTGTGTCAAGAATTTGCAGAGTTTTTTGGTTTATTATCTTCGATAATGAACCATTGGAATCGCCCAAAGAAAAAAAAATTTTAACCCCCCCTCAAAATTTGTTGGTTTACGTTTCAAGATACGTAGATTCAGAAAATCGAATAAAAAAAAATCCGTCCGTCCGCCGTACGCCGTCCGCCGTCCGCCGTCCGCGCCACTTTGCCCAGTTAGCGTTGAGTTAAAATTACGAAATTTGGTTTCTGGGTTTGGACCAGCCCCACAATGGTCCTCGAAACTTTTCATAACCCTAGGTCAAGGGGAAGGGGATCAAAACGAATTTTGAAATTTTGAAAATTCCATATCTCGAAAAATTCCATCAAACGGTATGTTTTTTATTTCATATTTAGATAGAGTTTGTTCCGTAGAATTTTTTAAGACCATCCGCAGCTGTGTACGACCAGCCGTTCGTTCACAATGACGGCTCAAAGTTTGTGCCTCACAACACGATCGTGTATCAAACTGTTGAAATACAGGTCCATTTTCATACTAACAAGCTCTTTGGAACATCATATGGCTTAAGTGATGTCGAGTTTGTTGTTCTGAGGTGCGTTTCGTGCTACGGAAATGAAGGTAATTTCGAATGTTTGTTGGTAGGTACTTCTTTTATAGAAAAATTATTACCGACGTAGTATTAAAAACACCAGCATTATATCGTATTAATTAATCATAATTAATAATAATTATTATTAATAATAAATACGAATTATTAATACCTAACAATAAATTATAATAATTTTCACTAGGTACTTGATAAAATTGTATAATTAGTGATAATTGATAATAATAATTAATCTAACATTTAGGATCTAGACATTTAGACCTAGTGATCTAGACAGAAGGGTGATCTGTACAAAGAAGATAATGAACCGTTGTGTCAAGAATTTGCAGATTTTTTTTTTATTCGATTTTCTGAATCTACGTATCTTGAAACGTAAACCAACAAATTTTGAGGGGGGGTTAAAATTTTTTTTTCTTTGGGCGATTCCAATGGTTCATTATCGAAGATAATAAACCAAAAAACTCTGCAAATTTTTGACACAACGGTTCATTATCTTCTTTGTACAGATCAGCCTTCTGTCTAGATCACTAGGTCTAAATGTCTAGATCCTAATTATTATTATCAATTATCACTAATTATTAACAATTTTATCAAGTACCTAGTGAAAATTATTATAATTTATTATTAGGTATTAATAATTCGTATTTATTATTAATAATAATTATTATTAATTATGATCAATTAATACGATATATTTCTGGGGTTTTTAATACTATGTCGGTAATAATTTTTCTATAAAAGAAGTACCTACCAACAAACATTCGAAATTACCTTCATTTCAGTAGCACGAAACGCACCTCAGAACAACAAACTCGACATCACTTAAGCCATATGATGTTCCAAAGAGCTTGTTAGTATGAAAATGGACCTGTATTTCAACAGTTTGAGTCACGATCGTGTTGTGAGGCACAATCTTTGAGCCGTCATTGTGAACGAACGGCTGGTCGTACAAAGCTGTATTAATAATAAATACCAATTATTAATACCTAACAATAAATTATAATAATTTTCACTAGGTACTTGAAAAAAATTGGTAATAATTAGTGATAATTGATAATAATAATTAATCTAACATTTAGGATCTAGACATTTAGACCTAGTGATCTAGACAGAAGGGTGATCTGTACAAAGAAGATAATGAACCGTTGTGTCAAGAATTTGCAGAGTTTTTTAATTCGATTTTCTGAATCTACGTATCTTGAAACGTAAACCAACAAATTTTGAGGGGGGGTTAAAAAAATTTTTTCTTTGGGCGATTCCAATGGTTCATTATCGAAGATAATAAACCAAAACATACCGTTCTATATGAATTTTTCGAGATATGAAATTTTCAAAATTTCAAAATTCGTTTTGAACCCCTTCCCCTTGACCTAGGGTTATGAAAAGTTTCGAGGATCATTGTGAGGCTGGTCCAAACCCAGAAACCAAATTTCGTAATTTTAACTCAACGCTAACTGAGCAAAGTGGCGCGGACGGCGTACGGCGGACGGTGGACGGCTGACGGCGTACGGCGGACGGACGGATTTTTTTTATTCGATTTTCTGAATCTACGTATCTTGAAACGTAAACCAACAAATTTTGAGGGGGGGTTAAAAATTTTTTTCTTTGGGCGATTCCAATGGTTCATTATCGAAGATAATAAACCAAAAATATTCTATTACTTTCTTCAACCTAACTGTTATGAGCGAGAATGAACGAATGCGTGAATGTGTTCCAGGGAAGACTATGTTTGTGAAATGCCGATGGGTGTTATGGCCTCGATTTTTTTTTTTTTTTTTTTTTTTTTTTTAAATTGTTGTACAGAAACTATTCCCCTGTGTGGGCGAGTGCCCGTGTTAGGGAGAAGAGCCGTGCTAGCGAGCTATTAATCGCAATCACAATGGAACATGCCTACGTATTATTCTTTTCAAATCTTAGTAGCTATTTTCTATAATTAAAAAAAAAATGTTACAATCCTGCATATTATTCTTCCTTCTCGGTCTTAGTTGCCATACTTGCTTATTATTTATTAATTGCTTTCTTAGTTGTTTACATGCTGGTTGTTAATGTAAAATCCTTTCAACAATTTGTTAGTTTGAAGAGGATGCTCAAATAACTTTTTTTTTAAATTTGGCGGAAGCAGATTGTATTGTAATATTCCCTTGTACCTATAGATACTCTGCGCCGCCGTCGTGCGGTATTGAGGAAGCGCCATGTGCCCCAAAAGTTGAAAACGGGTGCTGGTCAAATGCCGTGGGAAACTAAAAGAGCCTTCTTTTAGGATAAACTAGGATTAGGATTAGGATTGGCAAACTAATTTCCGGGTTGCGCCATGTTTCCCATCAATTTCACTAAATGAGATGTTTGTAGCTTGAAATTCGGTTGTTATTGTTATTAGCTGAACTTATCTCTTTTTGTTGGAAGAGAGAAATAATAGCTTCTGCAAGAAAACTAGTAAATTCGCGAAAAACCAAGGTAGACACAGAGGAGAGATATCAGAATCTTACCATAAATAAACCCCTCAGTTGTATGTCGGTTATCTCCCTTTCAGCAGAAAGATACCTACCTTCATCCCTACCCTATGTATCCCCCTTCGACTAGAGCAGAGATACCACTACGGAGGGTATGCGCCCAGATAAGCCGTGACCCCAATGCCTGACCCTGACTTCTGGATATGAAGTCCCCCCTGGGTCTAACATGGGATAGGGTTCGCCGAGATATATCAAAAAACCTCTTTTGCTTCCATCGACTACCCGTTTCGATAATCCGTTTCGCCTCCCATCCAGAGTGTAGGTATTTCTCTTTTGCGCCGGCAAAGATATACGCCCAACTGATAGAGTTCACCATAGCAACGGGTTTTCACGGCGATATCGCGAAACGTGGCGGAGTTATCGGTTGGTCCCATTTGGGCCCAATACCACGGAGATCGCGAGGGTCCTTGTTGAAACTAGGGCGCCTCATACCGTCACACACATCCAATTTAACATCATCACACGCTCAATTCACAAATATTTTTCCATCATCAAGCCAACATTTTATCCTTCACTATTGTAGCGCTTATAAAATTAAATAAATGATTCTGAAAATTAAATTAATAGATGATGCGGCTAAATATGGTTCTACTCGGTTGACATATGACTCTCACACCCCCCTTCCTTACCGCTAGGGCTACACTACAGGAGTGGCATAGGCTGTACGACAAGGAATCACTGGAAAAACCATCAATACTTAATCCAGCCACACATCCTCCCCAGGCCATGGTTTTCCGGCCTTCACTTTGGTTGGAAAGATATTGTCCAGATGGTAAGATTAAGGACCAATCATGGTAAAATAAACCGCAGTTTGCAACTGGTGGGGGTCTCAGAGATGCTGAATTGGGCCCATTGTGATGTCGAGAAAAGGGATTTGTAATCCTACTGTAAGGACTGTAAATATGAGAAAAATTAAAGAAATAATAAACTACATGAACCGAGCAGGTATAAATGTATGAGTGTAAATAGGAGAACAAAATAAAATTATATTTCTAATTGTAATAAGAAATAATGTCAATAGCAAGATGTAAATGTATATCCCCCAAAAACAACTCCGTTGTAAAAACTGGCCCGCCAAAAACCTCAGCCGCAAAAAGGAATGATATCCATTTTGCCCGCCAGCCACATATATAGGATGCTCGGTGCTTCGCACCTCGCTGTTGAGTGTGCATATAGAAACCTGATCCTCCTACCCCTAACCTCCACCGTCAATGTTTTCCTGTTCCCTGTCTCCTTCCCACAACCCCTCTCACCCTTAGTCACCCTCGGTTTCACCTAATATGTTTCCTCTGTTACACCAGCAGGGAGCTTTACGCTTCTTTCAATAATGTTGGCGGGAGCTTTTTGCCAGATGAACAAGCCTGAATTGAAGCTCTACTATATTATAAGTATTACTGGTGGTCAGGAGTAATCAGTGGTGGTACACCTGTAATGAAGTAATGCTTCATGCTTGCAATTCAGGCTTGTTCATCTGGCAAAAAGCTCCCGCCAACAGCATTGAAAGAAGCGTAAAGCTCCCTGCTGGTGTAACAGAGGAAACATATTAGGTGAAACCGAGGGTGACTAAGGGTGAGAAAGGGTTGTCGGAAGGAGACAGGGAACAGGAAAACATTGACGGTGGAGGTTAGGGGTAGGAGGATCAGGTTTCTATATGCACACTCAACAGCGAGGTGCGAAGCACCGAGCATCCTATATATGTGGCTGGCGGGCAAAATGGATATCATTCCTTTTTGCGGCTGAGGTTTTTTGGCGGGCCAGTTTTTACAACGGAGTTGTTTTTGGGGGATATCACATCTTTTTGCATGGCTACTTTTCGAGCGGTACTTATACAATACGGTTCAATTTAACAAAAGTACCTACGAGGTAACTAGTAAATGTTTTCCTAAATGAAGTTTTATCCTAGTCAAAATTTAGTAAAAAATTAGTACGCCTACTAATTTGCCTTTTTGTTTCTTCTTTTTGTGACAAGAATAATTATTTTTTGGAAATTATTGTTTGTTATCTGAAATGTGTTTGAAAAATAAGTAGTTTTCAAATTTTTGCGAATTGGTTAAATAGTAGTTTTAAAATTTTCGATTAATTATAACAATTAACTATTTAAAAAAATTATTAACATTTAAAACAATTATTCTTATTATTTTTGGGGATATCACATCTTTTTGCATGGCTAGTTTTCGAGTGGTACTTATACAATTTAAAAAAATAGAAAGAATTAGAATTTTGAATGAATTTGAATTAGAAATTTTTTTTTAAATTTGTTGCATTTTTTCTTGGGGATTATGCAAATTTTTGTTGTTGAGAATCATTACAATAATTGTAATTATTGGTGTCGAAGAGAAAGTGGAAAGAGAAAGTTTGCAAAAGGTAAAACGCACGTTTTTATACCAAAAATCGCGAATAACTCGAGAACCGTTGGGAAAAGTGACAAAGTGCGCTACCCCCATTCGAAAGCCCATAAAAGTTCCTATCGATCCTTAGCCAGGCGCCATTCTACGACAATTTTCCTGACCATCGATCAACTTTGATGTTTTCGGAAATTAGCCAAATCAGTAGATGTGGAATTTATTCACGTATTTTTCGCTGTGAATTAGTCGAATCGATTGAGATTTAGTTCAAAATTATTGAGCATATACTAGACAACTTAGCGGACATTTTAAGACCAACCGCACCAATTTTCATCAATTTTGGCGGCAGTTATTGTTGAAAATAGAAAAATCACCATAACTCCTTTATTTTACCCCTTAGGAAGCTCATTTTGATCTCAAATTGAACAGTTTTAAAAGCTGAACACAACTAAAAAAGAAAATCTGAAAAAGCTTCAATTTTGAAGGAGTTATGACCATTTGAAATTCCTAAAAATTACTATTTCCCCCCTAATTGGGAGGGAAATGGGGGGAGGGAGAAATAATGTTCAAAAGGCACTCCCTTGGAGCATAACGAACGTGTGTGCAAAATTTCAGCTCGATCCGATTTGTCTGCTGGGCTGTAGCCCCGTCAATGAACAACGAGAAGAAGAAGAAGAAGAAGAAGAACACGAAAAACGTGAAAAATAGTGGTTTAAAAACTGTTATACCCCCGACACCTGATGTTCCCGAGAGCTGAAATTTGGTGTAGAGAGAGTTGGTGTACAAAAAATCAACTCTCGAGACACTCAGGGAGCTGAGCCACGGTCGGGTGAAAACCCCAACTTGTTCCGTCGCGTAATCAGTGTCTCAGTCGCTTCAGTTTTCTGGGCTTCGGTTTTCTTGGCGGGCGGGGCGCTCCCGCGTCCCCAGATAAAGAACAGTATGTAAAACTACAATTGTGCAGGCGAAATGTGTAAAAACACAAAGGCAATATAAAAAAATTCATTAAAATGTATTGATTTATGAATTTTTAAATGATCCATTAAATAAAGTTTGACAAATCAGAAAAAATCAGCTGAATCTGTGGGGAACAATTCACCACGTACTAACGAACTTCTGACACTTGTTCAAGTCGGCTTCAAATTATTTGCTCAAAACATTAAAAATTTTTTTACAACGACCGCTTTGTAGTAGAACAATTTTGAGGGAAGCGTTTTTATTATTTAATTAATTATGAAAGTATGATTGTCTCATGTACTCCAGCGTACTCTTCGACGTACTATGTGCTTCCCAACAGCGCGGTAACAGACTCGGGAGGGTGATTAGTGAACTAATTTGATTGTCTAAACATCAACACCTGCCGAGGGAATTGAGATAGTGACGACAGGGAACAGCTGGATCGACAGAATTACATATCCCGTTTCCTTTCCACTCGGCCCGCACGAGCTATCGTTTTAGCCTTCCAAACCACCCGGACAATGTCTAGATCCAGATTTGAGATTCTAACGAGACGAGCACAAGTCGCTCGACAACTCGCGAAAAGAGATGAGAAACTTCAACATCTGTAAAATGTGGTTATCATGGACGACAAGGTCCCACAACTCAGATGAGCATTTCCATGTCTAGTTTCGAGAACTTCGATTTCTCTAATGGTTCTTCACTCAATCTGCGACGCTCACCTCTCTGTGAGAAACGGTAGGTACCTAATTGCTATCATTTTAATTTTTCATTTGTGGGCGGATCCGGTATGATATTATAATATTAACCTACATAATATTAACCTACATAATATTATAATATTATACCTATTATAATACATTATTATTATTTTATTTTATTTATTTTATTTTATTTTATTGAAATACACGGGCAAATGCCCAATTACATAATGAACATATAAATACTATTATAATACTACTATTATTATACTATACTATTATAATACATAACCAGATAGGTATTTGATTAATACGGGAAGTTTCCGAAATCATACATGATTTGAAAATCCGTCAATCACTCAGAAAGGCTCATTATTGCTCGGTAATGCGTCAGAAGTCGACACTGCACTAATAGTCGACACCCTCTTCAAAAGTGGGCAAAAGCTAAGGATAAAGATATGGTTTGACGTTTTTAGTTGTTGCTTCCTATTATCTAGGAACGCGGTAGCGTTCCGCCCCGCCAAGCAAAGAAGTTGAGAAAACGAACGATGCCGAGTGCATGTTTACCGGACGTCACGAAACGCGTTTTCGAGGTATCCATATCTCGGCTCCTATTTGACCGATCAACTTGAAATTTGGTGTGGGTCTTCTTTGAGTGTATATTAGAAAGCCCTGAAAGTTTCAAATCGATAGGTCTAAAGGGAGCCGAGCTACATAACTTCAAAAACCCGGTTTTTCGGCCTTAGATTGTTCTTCTCCTTCTCCTTCTTCTCCTTCTCCTCCTTGTTCAGACAGGCAAGGCTGGAGCCTCTCCACGTTGACCGATTGACTTGAAATTTTGCACAGAGCTTCATTTAACCTTGAGACAGAGCCTTATATAAGATTTAACCCATTATCTCAACCCAAAAAAGTTATAGAAACAAAAAAAACAGAAACCTTAGGAAAATTCTGTCCACTTTGACGAGTCTACAGCCTGGGTAAAAGGACAAATCGACTTGAATTTTTTTACACACCTTCTTTATAGCATGGCTCAGTGCCATTTGAACGAAATAAGCAATTATCTCAACCCAAAAAAAAAAATTAGGGACAAAAAAACTGAAATTTAGGGTAATTTAGGCTAATTATAGCCATATCTCGGCTCCTAGTAGACCGATCAACTTGAAATTTGGTATGGATCTTTTTGGTGTGGATAATAGAAAGCCCTGAAAGTTTCAAGTCGCTAGGTCTAAAGGGAGCCGAGTTATATAACTTCAAAAACCAATTACCATGTTTTTCTACTTTTTTCAGTCGGTCAAGGCTACAGCCTCTCCACCTTCGCCGATTGACTTGAAATTTTGCAAGGAGCTTCGTTTTAAGTGTAGCAAGTGCCTTTTGAAAGATTCAAGTCGATATCTTTAAAGGGAGCCGAGTTATATAACTTCAAAAATCCGGTTTTTCACCCTTACCTGTTCTTCTTCTCCTTAATCAGTTAGGCATTTCCACCTTCACGGATTGACTTGAAATTTTGCACAGAGCTTCATTTCAACATCAGACAGTGCCTTTTGAAAGGTTTAACCCATTATCTCAACCCAAAAACTTTTAGAAACAAAAAACTGAAATTTAGGCTAATTTTGGCAACTTTGACGAGTCTACAGCCTGGGTAACCGGACCAACCGACTTGAAATTTTGCATAGACCTTCTTTATAAAATGACCCACTTCAACAACAAAAAGATGTGATATCCCCCCAAAAAACACTCCGTGTAAAAATCACCCCGCCTCGCAAATATCATTCTTCAGAGGCCGGAAAAAGTTATGATATCCACTTTCCCCGCCCGCCCTTTTCCTCATTAAGGAGCTAAGTATAATGAAAAGCTTAACCACTTCACAAGCACCGTACCCCTTTCGAAATCTCCCCTTGGCGCTATTGCGAGACGTTTTTATTACTTCCACAAGTCAGTTGCTTTTTACCGGATGAACAAGCCTGAATTGAAGCATTACTATATTATAAGTATTACTGGTGGTCACGAGTAATCAGTGGTGGTACAACTATATCATCTGGCAAAAAGCTCCCGCCAACAGCATTGAAAGAAGCGTAAAGCTCCCTGCTGGTGTAACAGAGGAAACATATTAGGTAAAACCGAGGGTGACTAAGGGTGAGAAAGGGTTGTCGGAAGGAGACAGGGAACAGGAAAACATTGACGGTGGAGGTTAGGGGTAGGAGGATCAGGTTTCTATATGCACACTCAACAGCGAGGTGCGAAGCACCGAGCATCCTATATATGTGGCTGGCGGGCAAAATTTTTTTTTCCTTTTTGCGGCTGAGGTTTTTTGGCGGGCCAGTTTTTACAACGGAGTTGTTTTTGGGGGATATCACATCTTTTTGCATGGCTACTTTTCGAGCGGTACTTATACAATACGGTTCAATTTAACAAAAGTAACTACGAGGTAACTAGTAAATGTTTTCCTAAATGAAGTTTTATCCTAGTCAAAATTTAGTAAAAAATTAGTACGCCTACTAATTTGCCTTTTTGTTTCTTCTTTTTGTGACAAGAATAATTATTTTTTGGAAATTATTGTTTGTTATTCCACCAGGTGACCGCCGCAACGGCTAAGTATGTGAAAAATCCTTTCACTCCAGCGGGTATTGAACCCAAGATCTTACGCATCGCGGACAGACGCGCTTGTCCACGAGGCTACCGGCGGCCACAGAAAGTTTGCAAAACGTAAAACGCACGTTTTTATACCAAAAATCGCGAATAACTCGAGAACCGTTGGGAAAAGTGGCAAAGTGTGCTACCCTCATTCGAAAGCCCATTAAATTTCCTATCGATCCTTAAACAGGCGCCACTCTACGACAATTTTTCTGACCACCGTTCAACTTTGATGTTTTCGGAAATTAGCCAAATCAGTAGATGTGGAATTTATTCACGTATTTTTGGCTGTGGATTAGTCAAATCGATTGAGATTTAGTTCACAATTATTGAGCATATTCTAGACAACCTAGCGGACATTTTAAGACCAACCGCACCAATTTTCATCAATATTTGCGGCAGTTGTTGTTGAAAATAGAAAAATCACCATAACTCCTTTATTTTTCCTTTTAGGAAGCATTTTTTGATCTCAAATTAAACAGTTTGAAAAGCTGAACACAACTAAAAAAGAAAATCTGAAAAAGCTTCAATTTTGAAGGAGTTATGACCATTTGAAATTCCTAAAAATTACTATTTCCCCCCTAATTGGGAGGGAAATGGGGGGAGGGAGAAAAAATGTTCAAAAGGCACTCCCTTGGAGCATAACACACGTGTGTGCAAAATTTCAGCTCGATCCGATTTGTCTGCTGGGCTGTAGCCCCGTCAATGAACAACAAGAAGAAGAAGAAGAACACGAAAAACGTGAAAAATAGTGGTTTTAAAACTGTTATACCCCCGACACCTGATGTTCCCGAGAGCTGAAATTTGGTTTACGTCCTCACGTGCCCCTGGAGAGTTGGTGTTCAAAAAATCAACTCTCGAGACACTCAGTCGCTTCGGTTTTCTGGGCTTCGGTTTTCTTGGCGGGCGGGACGCTCCTGCGTCCCTAGATTCAACGTTTATTATATCTAGGGACGCGGGAGCGTCCCGCCCGCCAAGAAAACCGAAGCCCTGAAAACCGAAGCGACTGAGACACTGATTACGCGACGGAACAAGTTCGGGTTTTCACCATCCCGTAGCTCGGTCCCCTGAGTGTCTCGAGAGTTGATTTTTTGTACACCAACTCTCCAGGGGCACGTGAGGACGTAAAACAAATTTCAGCTCTTGGGAACATCAGGTGTCGGGGGTATAACAATTTTAAAACCACTATTTTTCACGTTTTTCGTGTTCTTCTTCTTCTTCTTCTTCTTCTTCTTCTTCTTCTTCTTCTTCTTCTCGTTGTTCATTGACGGGGCTACAGCCCAGCAGACAAATCGGATCGAGCTGAAATTTTGCACACACGTTTGTTATGCTCCAAGGGAGTGCCTTTTGACCATTTTTTCTCCCTCCCCCCATTTCCCCCCCAATTAGGGGGGAAATAGTGTTTTTTAGGAATTTCAAATGGTCATAACTCCTTCAAAATTGAAGCTTTTTCAGATTTTCTTTTTTAGTTGTGTTCAGCTTTTCAAACTGTTTAATTTGAGATCAAAAAATGCTTCCTAAGAGGAAAAATAAAGGAGTTATGGTGATTTTTCTATTTTCAACAACAACTGCCGCAAATATTGATGAAAATTGGTGCGGTTGGTCTTAAAATGTCCGCTAGGTTGTCTAGAATATGCTCAATAATTTTGAACTAAATCTCAATCGATTTGACTAATCCACAGCCAAAAATACGTGAATAAATTCCACATCTACTGATTTGGCTAATTTCCGAAAACATCAAAGTTGAACGGTGGTCAGAAAAATTGTCGTAGAGTGGCGCCTGTCTAAGGATCGATAGGAAATTTTATGGGCTTTCGAATGAGGGTAGCGCACTTTGGCACTTTTCCCAACGGTTCTCGAGTTATTCGCGATTTTTGGTATAAAAACGTGCGTTTTACCAGTTGCAAACTTTCTCTTTCCTCTTTCTCTTCGACACCAATAATTACAATTATTGTAATGATTCTCAACAACAAAAATTTGCACAATCCCCAAGAAAAAGTGCAACCAATTTTCAAAAAATTTCTAATTCAAATTTATTCAAATTTCTAATTCTTTCTATTTTTTCAAATTTAATAATAAGAATAATTGTATTAAATTTTAATAATTGTTTTTAAATTGTTGATTGTTTTAATTAATCGAAAATTTTAAAACTAATATTTAACCAATTCGCAAAAATTTTAAAACTACTTATTTTTCAAACACATTTCAGATAACAAACAATAATTTCCAAAAAATAATTATTCTTGTCACAAAAACCAGAAACAAAAAGGCAAATTAGTAGGCGTACTAATTTTTTACTAAATTTTGACTAGGATAAAACTTCATTTAGGAAAACATTTACTAGTTACCTCGTAGGTACTTTTGTATTGTATAAGTTGTTGAACCGTATTGTATAAGTACCACTCAAAAACTAGCCATGCAAAAAGATGTGATATCCCCCCAAAAACAACTCCGTTGTAAAAACTGGCCCGCCAAAAAACCTCAGCCGCAAAAAGGAATGATATCCATTTTGCCCGCCAGCCACATATATAGGATGCTCGGTGCTTCGCACCTCGCTGTTGAGTATGCATATAGAAACCTGATCCTCCTACCCCTAACCTCCACCGTCAATGTTTTCCTGATCCCTGTCTCCTTCCCATAACCCCCTCTCACCCTTAGTCACCCTCGGTTTCACCTAATATGTTTCCTCTGTTACACCAGCAGGGAGCTTTACGCTTCTTTCAATGCTGTTGGCGGGAGCTTTTTGCCACATAAACAAGCCTGAATTGAAGCATTACTTCATTATAGGTGTACCACTACTGATTACTCGTGACCACCAGTAATACTTATAATATAGTAATGCTTTAATTCAGGCTTGTTCATCTGGCAAAAAGCTCCCGCCAACAGCATTGAAAGAAGCGTAAAGCTCCCTGCTGGTGTAACAGAGGAAACATATTAGGTGAAACCGAGGGTGACTAAGGGTGAGAGGGGGTTATGGGAAGGAGACAGGGATCAGGAAAACATTGACGGTGGAGGTTAGGGGTAGGAGGATCAGGTTTCTATATGCATACTCAACAGCGAGGTGCGAAGCACCGAGCATCCTATATATGTGGCTGGCGGGCAAAATGGATATCATTCCTTTTTGCGGCTGAGGTTTTTTGGCGGGTTAATTAAAGAACTGAGTCCTACCAATTCTTTTATGATGAACACTATTTTTTGTACAGTTTCTTCGAAAATTCGCTCTTATAGTCATTCTGCATGACTAGGGACTTTTTATCTCAGTTTGATAACCCCGAAACAGAAACACTGTACTGAGAGTGAGAGTTACACCGATAACCCGCACACAGATGGATGCCAATTCATAAGGGATCTACTAACATTTTCTGGTTTACTCAATCTTTATGTTGCTTATGTATCCCAACCGTTGTATATCACTATTTACTGAAGTTTTTTCCTCAATAAAAGATTTATTAGATGTTGATGGGCAGACTGACCAATTTGGGTGGACCAAACTCTGAAACTCGGAGATCCTTTAGGAAATTTCACGGTGATCACGAAAGTAGTGAGGAAGAAATGGAGGTTTCAGATATCTGCCTACCTCTGGCCCCTCTGACGTCATCACCACCTCCCTTCGCTACCACCCGATCACCTAGCCAGCCAGCCCTCTGAGTTATAGGCTCTTACGGCATTGGCTTTGACGTACTAGTTGGCCTCCTACCAGCCGTCTGACGTCATAGACTCTTACGGCATTGCCTTTGGCGTACTAGTTGGCCTCCTGCCAGCCGTCTGACGTCATACGCTCGTGCGTCATAGGCTCAGACGTAGTGGCACGCCGGTCTCTTGTGTTCTGACGTGATCTGAGGGAAAGGGTGAATCAAGGGAACAAATTTTTCCCGTTTCAGTTTATGTGGCAAAGCAAAGACATGAAAATGTCAAAAACTATGTAAATAGGTACCTAAGCCCCACTGTAATGTCAAATTTCTGACAATGAGTTTTCGACTATAGTTTTCACCCTTTTTACTTAAGTACTTATTGCAATTTGAGACTGATAATGAGCTGTTTGCAAATAAAAAGTCTGATAACCACTTTATTACATCTTATTAATCTATTTTCAAGTTCCGATTCACAGTTGAATGTATTTTATTTAGATGGAAGTCGCAAAAAGTGAAAACGATGGAATGACGAAACCTGTCGACTACTGACTCAAGAGATACTGTCGACTTCTAACACATGTAGGTCGACTACTAGTGCAAAACCATGTCGACTACTGAAGAAAATGTTGGTCACTGGTGTCGACTATTACAGCATTGGGATTTTTTACAAAACTTGTTTTTCCCTTTTCAAACCATGGTGAATAATATTTCCCGCTGCCAGGTCTTTTAGGGAAGGATCTTGGGCACACAATGAACAGGTTTGCAATGAGAAAAAACTATTTCCCTACGTGGAAGGTAAGCTCAAAGTTCAAAATTCCTTTAACGTGTCGACTTCTGACGCATTACCTTACTAATATTTAAAAACTATTTAAAAAAAAAAACTGGTAGTAGGCAGATTGACTACGTGGGAATCCTGGGTTGTTAGTAGAAATTGGACTGACTTGCTGTCGTATACATGATTATAGACCTAAACTGTAAGTTTACGGAGAAACCTCTGCACAAAACTAATATTGAAACCGTGAAATGAGACTACATACAAACCTCAGTTAACTATTGACACACGCGAAGCAGTAACCCACTTATCTGTGAATAGGAAGGAGGGGACGACGACTGAATGGTATGTTATTTGCATAGTGAATCAAACAAGGCAGAAGAAGTCACCAGTATGCAATAAATTGCCCATCGAGGATCCACAACCGCGTTTTAAAACCACGTTTCAACAACCTGCCTCTAATCAAACCTCTGCCTGTATATTTAATGAAGCAATAGAAAAGTTATCTCGCTCATTTAGCACGTTCGTTTGATTCAAATCAGAACAAATATCCCGTTATTATCCCACTAAAGACCTATAGGACGTTTCAATTACAGATTTAATGAGTAGTTACTTTGAACTGGGAAATCGAACGAGCCACAATGAGACTAATATCAATTCTGAATGTAATAAACCTCACCAGACCGTACGTGCATGGAAACATTTGTAAAAAATATGCAACAATAATTATTAAAGAACTTTGTCGCCAATCATGATCCAAAAGGATGCTGTTTACGAATGGTTTTCTAAATGATCACTGAAAGAAAAACTTGAAAATTGTTCAACTCAGGAGCTTGAATGACTTCAGAATGATTGTTTACTTAATTAAAGAAAATTGGACCTGACCATGATTGGCTACGACATTAGAAGAGGTAAGGCCTAACATTAAATGAAAAAACATAATGTGTTTATCCACATTTTGATGATTTATGTATTTTATAGTGGCTATTAACAAGAATATTCTCTACATCGCTCAATCTCAGGTTGCAATACAAAATTCATCTTGATTCCAATATCGGGTAGAATAGAAGGAATAATATTCGGAAGTCCCTTAATCCCTCATCAGTTTCTTTTGAACATCAAAAGACTCAAAACCGCGACACATGGAAATATAGTATCAGTCGCAGCTATATAAACTTGATTGAAAATCTCTAAGTCCCTACAGACAAGATGCAACCGGTTCCCGACATCATAATCCGATTTGTACAAATAAGAGGAGAAATAATATTGAGAGAAAACTGGTTTGGGAACGAGAAACAAACTGAGAGACGATTATCGTGTCATGTTAGCCGCGTTTTGCATTAAAATCGTTTAAAGCAACACGAGACCGCTGAGCTAATTACAGTTCTAGAAGGAACGAAACCCGCTTGAGGGAACACAAAGGAGAATAAATTGCCTGGCCAAGTGCGACAGTAGTAAAACTCCGCGATGTGTCAGGATCAAGGAGAAGAAATTATAGGGAGGAGGCGGTGCGCGGTAAAAATAATTAAAAAAAAACGCAGCCTTAATAAAACCGGAGAAGACGAGGAATATGCTCAGGAAAGGGGAGGGATAACTGTGTTAATCCAATATTCAATTTATTCAAATGAGATGCAAGCGGGCCTCATTGAGTGCCGGCACCGGGCGTAAAGTCTGATAAATATTTATGGGGGAAGCCTCGAATAGTGTCGAAGGCCGTGTTAAAATCTGTGAAGAACACCGTAAAAAGGAGGCGGCCGAACGCGGGATATTGCGGATAAGTGGGAGAGGTTGATTGGTTTTGTTTGCAGGTTTGTCGATACGTCGGAGTGGAATTTTTTTTAAGGATCTAGGAAAAGGAAGGATGAATTGAATTAGTTAACGGGGTTATGCAAGAGACCAACAACAAAATTGAAACCAAATCCAGACGTTCCGTGTCATTTGACAACCAGTTTGTGGTTAAGCAATTCTTCCTTTGATACATACATCATTAATAACGTGGCATCTGACCACCTATCGTTCGACATAATACGAGTAGGTACATGCGTTATATTATTACAAGCGGGTGTTTTCATTCATACTTCTCAACCGTATCGCAGAATATACATAATAACAACAATGACTTTAAACCAGACAACTTATTCTTCCTCCAGACAACAATCAACTACTCAATGGTTCGGGTTTCGTTCATATAAAAAAAAAAAAAAAAAAAAAACCAAAACATTTGATACTTTCTTGACATTTTAGTTCGTTCCAGCTACCAAATGATTGGAAAGAAATATTTTGAGCAACCCAGATGAAACATGTTATGTTTTGGGAGTTCCCACAAAAACAGACAGTGTGATTGAATAATCAATCAATCAATATATTTTTATTTGCAAGAATCGCACGTAGTGCATAAGCAAAGTCAACAACTTACAAATATACCAACAATACATTAAAATTGTGAGAAAGAATAAAATACATTCAAACAAAAGGAATAAAATATGTCGATAAAACTAAAATACCATGATAGAGTTAATTTTCATCATGGACTCCTCAAAATCGTACGGAGCCAAAATCATAGTACAATCAATAGGCTGTAATCCGCACAGATGTCAATATTATTGAGAGATATTAACAAAGTGGGTAAGGCTCACCCACCTTACGTTATGTTAGGGGTTATTTACCACTTACTCTATCTACCACATGAAACAACCCTCTGCTCCTTGAAAAGAGACATACCTACTTGGTCGGGTCTAAACCGCGTACAACGATCCCCATTATCCAGCAAACCCTGAAAGAACCTCTCATGGAACATCTCCGTCAATGAGTATAGCATTTTGCAGAAATCCCTTAAACAGGTCATAGCCGTAGAACTATTTCAACCTGGCTCGGTATTATTGAATATAACATAGTAATAAACAATTCGTTGGTCGTGTCAATTAAAATACCTGCAAAGCAAATGCCCTCAACTCGTATACAGAATTGGAAACCATATTAAATAATATCTAATACCTATATTATCTATTAATATTTTAAACAATCTCATAGAATGTTCCCATATTATTAGAATTATTCGTTTAATTACTGTTTTGTAAGACACAATAGGCGTTCTATGAATTTTTATTGAAGCTGGTACATATTTCAAAAGGTATTAATTTGTACAGTCACATTGTACGTGAGTATAGAGGTACAATTAAGGCGGGCATAATTTACTAAGGGGACTTCTGATACTTGAAGTACGAATGGCAGAAAGTTATAAAAAGCGGTCTGGTTGAGAAGTAGAGTACCGAGGTTGTAGACATTGTAAAGTATCAATCATAGAGTATCGAGGGTTTTGTTATAAGACCTATAGAAATGCACTGAGCAAACCATTAAGGTAAATATTTTAAACTCCACTGGATGATCCGAGAGCAATGAGCCGTCTAAACAGTATTCTATTACCAGTTCACTAGTACCAGTATTCTATTACCATGGGCATGTTTAGCTGAATATCTGAGATTCAGACATCGTTTCGATAAACGTAACAGGAGACAGATATAATTATTTACCTGGAGCTAACTGTGGCTATCAACGTTCCTCTATCATTCGAATAAATAACTCCCAGGCAGACTTAGGTACATAATAATATTATGTATGACATATTAGGTATGTTATTGTGGTTCGTACAACATTCACATTTTCAGTGACTATTACTACTGTTATTACAAATGTTACAAATGTTACTTTGAATAGTCACTGATTATGTCATAATCATGGGTAAGCGCTTGTTCAACTCTTCTTGGATTGTCTTCGTTATTTCATTACATTGTCCATGCATCGTACAGTGAACTTCAGAAAGTAGTTATTCCTTCACCTCTAACAATTGTTTCAATTATTTTTGAGTCCCATCATTACCGTCTTGTTGGTTTTAGGTTTCATCATCTAGGAGGGACTTGAAAGTACATGATTGATGGTTTCTACAGCTACAACGAGAGGATTCTTCTTTTAAATGTCGGCAAAGAAAAAGAGGTGTGGAAGTGTGTTTAAGGTCCGAGTGAAGTGATCATAGTATTTATCACTGCATTAGTAGGTATAGATGAGAATGCTCTAATGTGATTCTGTCAAGTATGTGCTAACGATATATGCTTGTGTTGAATGTCTAAAGATGCGTCTGGAGTCTTCTTCAGGTTTTTAGGGCGGAGGGGGGGTCTTCGACCTCCTTGTACCTCCGTCCACAAGATCTCTGATGTGGTACCTATCCACCTGTACAAGGGAAGGCGGGTACAGGGGTTGCGGGAGAAAACCAAATGAGTTTACAATGATCCGAGGAATAAACGAGTCCTTGCATTAACAAGTGATCGTAACACTGGAAGCCTTCTTAATGGTCTCCCTTCCTTCTTCGTCCACCTTCGTCTTTTCGTCTTTGAAGGAAAAAACCGCCGAGTCACGGAAGGGCCAAGCCTTCATGACGAATCACCGCCCGCGGTCTTGGCAAGATAGCTGCTATAAAGGCCGCGGTACTTGTTAATCCTGGAGGATCAACGTTCAGTCTTAACAACTTTTCAAGTCCTCCCAGTAATAACCATTGTCCAGAACAAAGGTAGGAGCCCCATTGTAGTTTTATGGCGGTATAAGAGTTTCGGCAAAGCCAGCCGTCTATATCTGAGCTATTTATAAGAGGGTTGGTGTCTCAACAGCTACCTACGCATTATGTCCTCGTTTGTCGTTCACCTAATGGAAAACTGTTTGCTACGTACTTGAGGTAATGGTCGTGTGTTTGTGAACTAACCTCAGAATTATAATAGGAATCGCCTGGTATAATCCAAGGATATGTAGCAATGTAGGCTTACGCAAGAATTCAGTGAGACAAATGTACCAATAAGCTAGTTTTCAACATACCGGTATTATTTTCCCGAAAAATAGGATTCTCGTGGGCATGTAAACATAGTATGTCTATAGTATTACTATACAGTCGGCAGCGCTCTAGTACAGAAGTGCGAAGGATTTCCTCCATTCCCTCTCAAAACAACAATTTCGAGAAAATGACGTGAGATTTACCTATAGATAGAGATTTGAAGACAAAAAATTCCGAGATTAGGGACCCAAATTAATATTCCCCATTTATTAGATATACAGCCTTCAACATTCGGTGTCTATGATAGTTGCCCAACTTCCTTGCTCAAGTTGTTGTTTGGACCCTGTCTGAACTATCAGGGTCTGAAATCACTCACCCTCGAAACCAAAGGTCCAGCCCTACGAGGGTAGATAACCGCGTTTTGATGTTCATCCGTCTTCAAACTAGAAATGATGGTGTGGGAGCCCGCATGACGCAGCGCTTCCACGACAAGCCGAGATGAGGTTAGCAAGACTCCTGAGGGAGTTGATGTACGTGCCACAGCATAAGCACCAGGGGTGATAAGATTGGTTTAAAAATAAAAGTTGAAAAAACAAGCCAATTGCAAAGTTGCTCTCCGAATTCATCGTGTGATTGTCCATGTTTGAAGATAATCGGAATGAACACAAAAGATAAGTAAGGCAAAGATGGAGTTAAACACGACGATCTTACACATAGTTACTTATAAGGACCCAATATAGGATGCAGCCTGTGCAAATGCACATGTGCACAACGTGTGCCAAAAACTAACGCACTGTTAGTATTTATTCATCCAATATTTGAACATATATGAACAATTCAGTTAAATTTGAACATTTGTGTTAAACACGACCTTCGAGATGACCAAGTTATGGAAAAAAAACGCCGAAAAGTGCGAAAAACGTCGATCTCGAATCGAAGTGAGTTCGTTTGGGATGGAAACTGGTAAGTTCGTGTCGTGCTAGTTCAGTATGCTGTTTTTTTCATTTCTAATGCGGTCAGAGCAAATACAGATTGATCAGAAATTCAGTGATTACTGCTGTTGTTATTTTATGGCATTATTAACGAGTAGTGATATAAACGAGTGCTCTTAATCACACTATGAAAGCCCTCATAATCATTCTAACGCTATGAAAGCCCTCATTCTATAACGATTATTATTAGTAGTTCTAATAATTCTATAACGGTTATTATCAGTTCTACTTGTTCTTATGTGCATATTAACATCAGTAAATACATATTACATGTACTTACATAATTGGCTTCTTTCAATCCATAAAAACCCGTTCCCTATTGATAACTATTCCAATCTATATTTTGGAGTTGGAGATGGGCCGATAAATAGTTGGTTACTCATAAGAAAACAATAATGTGGAAAGGAAAGATACAAATGAAATTAATTGAATAGACGGAAGGAAGTGCAATACGTGGGAAAGGCTTATTGGAATGTATACTATCAAAAGCTCCCAACTGATTAGAAAATGTTACTCAAATGTAGCATTAGAAAGCCTTCTATGCTGAAAGGATCGACTGGTCAATCGTGGGCATTGGTGAAGTACCTACCCTACGAACCCTATAATATGTTATATATAACATATTTTGTTATGTTATAAATTTATATTTTTTTTGCAAATATGAACGTTTCATCTCAAATAAATATAAGTATATAATATAATATATTATATGTTATATATTTATATTTATGTGTGTATAACAATTAGAAAAAACTAATAAATAAACTACCTAGCTTCCTCCTACTAAGATCCCTCCAGAGATATTTGTTTTTTGTCACTTATAGGTTTAGCTTAAGCTATAAAACAATAATTGTTTTACATTCATGAGGCGCTTTGGTCGCAAGACCATCAGCGGAGCCCCGTCTTTTAGTACATACAAAAATGTTAGCAAGAGATACATGTAACATAGTACTGGTTGTTGAAAAAATAACATAGGAAAGTAAGGTATAAATACTAGGTACATGTAATAATTACTTGAAATTATTACTTTCAATTAATAATTACTTTCAAATTATTTGAAAGGGTAACAACAAATATTGTAATAAGCATGTTCTTCATTCATTATATTTATGTGTGTGTCGTTCTGGACGATAACTCTCGATAGAATTGAGATGAAAAGATCAAATTTGCACAAAAAATTTATAATAATATTATAATATAACATATTATGGTATGTATTATGAATTTCATATTGTAAATATTATTGTTAGAGCATAGTCTCGGCTTATGCGCAAATGTATATCCATCTCAGGGCTATAAAGCAACTGCTGCAACAACTACTGCAGCAACTGTTCTATGCAACTACAGTAGGGCCCCGGCTATCCGAGCCCCGACTAACCGAGTTCCGGTTTAACCGAGGCGCAAAAAAAAAAATTTAAAAAAAAAATATTTAAGACCATGGATGCCGGGCGCCCGGCGACAGTGTTTGTACTCTGTACAGTACCGTAGCAAGCGAGCGGTGGAGTGGGGTGACCGCTGCTACTGTGCTACCCACCACACTGCACGTATGTAGGTACATATTTGGAGCAACAGGCAGAAACAACTTCGACGGATCTTCTGCTGCTTCGTCGACTTCGAGAAACAGCTGCAAAGAAGCGGGCCAGTTCAGTTAAGCAGAAAACTCTGATGAACTTTTTCAAGAAGTAGGCTTAGTTTTAAAGTTAAATTTTTATTGATAAAGTACTGTACAGTACCAGTACAAAACTGTTTTTAATACATACTGTTATTAAGTGTGTTATTCTTAAGTGTATATTTTCATATTTACCATTGACCTTGTTTTATATTTATAGGCTGGATTTTATTAACTAAAACTGTATTTTTAGTGGGTTTCATAATAAAGTGAACTTAATATGTTAATTCAATTTTACGTCTTTATTTATTACTGTATCAACCCCAACATGTCTTTGTGCTGCTCTGTCTGCCCGTGTTATCCGAGTTTCTGGTTATCCGAGGGTCCTCTGGTCCACATTAGCTCGGATAGCCGGGGCCCTACTGTATTCAATTAGGTTCTATTAGGTACTTTAGCGGTAATTACGTCTGCGCTGCGCGAAGGTGAAATCTATCCGTTTTTTTCTACCGCTGTTTTTTTTTTAAATATAAATTAGAAAGAGTGACATTGTGCATGGATGAAGCAATTGATTGTGTAATCAAGTTCACCCGCTGGGCGGAGGATTGATTTTAATTATTGAGGAATCAGTACTTTCAATTTTACTTTTACTTGTTACTTCATATTGGAAAATTTCATTTCCTTTCTCTAGTCCTACGGACCAATACACTCAAGTATTCTCTCAACGGCCTGATTTTGATGGTTAGCGCCAGTCTCCAGGTATTCTTGTCGTTACTATTGCCTCCCAAATAGTAGGTACATTCATTGGCCGACCAGCTGTTCATATTTTAAAATGATCAGTCATCTTGTGCAACAACAAAAAAGAGATAATAGTAAACAATCCTGACTGATGGGTTTTTGCAACACACTCGATGCTCACGGATGGTCGAAGATGTGTTTAGTTAAGGTTATCCCCCCAAAAACAACTCCGTTGTAAAAACTGGCCCGCCAAAAAACCTCAGCCGCAAAAAGGAATGATATCCATTTTGCCCGCCAGCCACATCTATAGGATGCTCGGTGCTTCGCACCTCGCTGTTGAATATGCATATAGAAACCTGATCCTCCTACCCCTAACCTCCACCGTCAATGTTTTCCTGTTTTCTGTCTCCTTCCCACAACCCCCTCTCACCCTTAGTCACCCTCGGTTTCACCTAATATGTTTCCTCTGTTACACCAGCAGGGAGCTTTACGCTTCTTTCAATGCTGTTGGCGGGAGCTTTTTGCCAGATGATATCATTCCTGATTAGTCATGACAAATTTAAACCTCGCAATGGAATGAAAACTTCTGGCGTGTCTTTAATCTGGTTCTACTCCGTATGGCTCAAAGAATTTGGCGCGATCCCTCACTAAAAAGGCCTTTGAAGATACCGTCTGGGCCTCACGGCGATACCAGTAAAAGTCTGAGGCATCAACCTCGCGACTGCATCCGTCAACGTCGCTCCCGAGATATCGCGGCGAACAGACGGAAAAAAACGCATCACCTTTTGTTCTCGTACGTGACGATGCACTTTATTTGAAGGATCGGCAACTCGTTCGTAGGTTTTGTGTGTATAGCGAAGGGTCTTTTCATATCTTGTCGATGGAGGTCTTCCCCTCCAAAATCCTCGAGTGTCTGTATCATTCAGCGTCCAGTGCTTGAATCATCTGAGTCGTCTACGGCCTGTATTGCCGGTCATTCGTTTCATGTGACATTCCTAACGACCCTTCGGAGGATGTGCGTAAAACGACAATAGTTCCCTCTGTCCGAGTATGACAATCGACGCCGTATACGATGTTTTATGGAGTGAAGATGAATGACTTGCGAATTCGAATTGATGCCCCCACTCACATCCTCTTAACTCCTTTTGTTCGAGTAGATGGACAATATTTATCTACAATCTACATACATCAGGCGCACAATGTCCCACGTCCATTATGACATGTTTTTAATATATTAAAAACCTATTGTATATATACCTATTGTATTTATTAATTTATTAATTTATACAAATAAATTAATAAATGAAACAAATATTTTGACAAAGAATACTTTCCTCAAAACCTTACATTCCAGGTAACTAGCAGGTAATTGGCAGCTCGGGAATCGAACCCGAGACACTGCGGTACTGAGCGGCTTCACTCACACGCCCTGGACCTCTTCAAGAATCAAGAATAAGTTTATTGTAGAAATAAAGCATACAAAGTTTGTACAGAGTGATTGAGGCTAATACAATACCGGCCTGACGGCCCTAAAGGTTTAACAAAAATGAGGGATGATGGAGGGCAGAGACATGGCGTGAGGTTTGTGGTGGGATGATAGCGGTAAGAGAAAAAGTTTTCATACAAAACTCTTGACTGGATGGTAAGGACCTCTTCAGCCATGGAGAATAAGAATAACTTTATTGACAGAAATTTAGTATAGAAGAAGAAGAAAAGTGTCTTCTTCTTATGCCCATACTAACGTGAATTGTTATCAAACTCAGAAAATTTGGATCGCTGGGGTGACTGAGCCACCCCACTCTGTACCCGACGGGTTAAAGATGATCGGTCCCCATGGATACCATTGAGATTCAACGGTTAAATGGAAGCTATGAACCAAACCCCAACAGAAACAATACAGAAATCTCAAGGTGTTTGAGAAAGTTTTGAACCTCACTTTTTCCCGATTTCAGGACGAACCAGCAACAATTTTTATTGTTGGAACGCCATCACGTGATATTTTTGAGGTATATTAATCATCCATATATGCCATTTATCGAACTAAATACTTTGGTTTTCGTTCTTCACCTGCATCGTCGGCCGATCGGATCTCTTGATGCTTCATTTGTGAGGCCCGACTCCACGTGTTCCGAGCTATCGTCGCGCTCCATCCGATTCATCATACATTCTCTTCACGTTGATACCATCTATTCGACTCCATCCTCAGCCACGATTATCCCATTTCTCCAACACGCAAAGGATTCTTGAGGCCCGAAGCTCGAGAGGTAAATAATTACTTCTTTATAAGAAACTCAATGCATTCCCGGCGGGTGTCCGCGTTCGGATATAGGACTCGAATACATACCGGTATATAC
This sequence comes from Stenodema calcarata, assembly GCA_963920205.1. Classification (NCBI taxonomy): domain Eukaryota; kingdom Metazoa; phylum Arthropoda; class Insecta; order Hemiptera; family Miridae; genus Stenodema; species Stenodema calcarata. The sequence goes on along the minus strand of OY986060.1, from coordinate 2,021,931 downwards.
CCATTTTCCATCACAAGTTCCGCTCCGCTGTGGACTCCAAGCTTTACATAACGATCAAAGTTGACTTCCCAAGGGACTTTTCAGTTTGAAAAAAAATTCGTGACGAGGAAGACCGGAAAGTAATTTACTGGATAACAAAAGAAGAATAAAAATGAGTTTTTTTGGTACCTTCACAAAAGAAGAGAAGCAAAAACCGGCGATCATAAAAAAGGATGAATGGACATCGGCGACACGGTGTTGCCCAGGTGTTGGTCTTTGAACGAAGAGTTCACCTTTTTTTTGTAGGTTTTTTCCTCTAGTCATTGAGAGCGAACCAGATTATGGGAACCGACGACTAAGTTCTGTAGGATTGCTAGTGGAACGGGGACGATACCGAACTGTGTTAGTACTCGTAGTTCTTACTAGCTCAGTTTTACTCACCGGAGGACCTATCGGAACCACAAATGCGAGATGAATAGATCAGCGCTTGCCCGTTGAGAAACATTTCCTTGTTTGGGGGAAAAAGGAAAAGTCATTTTGAGCAGACGAAATTAAGCCATTTTGGTTACACAGAGTGAATTAAGCCCTTTTTATCAACAAGCTGTTACATAAAATTTAAAACCCTTACAGAAATGCATCATTGGTGGTTTAATGATTTAATCAGTAATCATTAGTGATTAGCACTGATTATGTAGTAATTTCCAGTAGTTGGGTGGTGTAATCACTAGTATTTTATCAATCGATCACTGGAGTGTCCAGTGATGAATCACTTGTGTTAATCACTGCTAATCACTAAATCACTGGAATAGCAGTGATGCATCATTGGTAATAATCACTGCTGAATCACTGAAGTAATCAGTGACTAATCATTTACACGCATTACTGGCTTGTTGACAGTACTGCCTGAGCCGGAGAAGAATGCAGCTGCGGGTGGTAGTGCTGGAGCTCCAGGATCCTGGAGCTATAGTTCGCTATAGTCGATATTCTTTCAGTATTCACGCTTTACACGATTTTTACAGTGTTCACAGTTACCTACAAGTATTACACGTATTAATTTAATTAAGGTAAGGTGTGTTGTATATCACTTATTCCTAACTATTCATTAAGGCGTTAATGAAATCGCGATTGAATCACTGCAGAGGAAGTGATGCACTAGTGATGCACTAATGATCCAATCACTAAATTTTTCAATCATTCCAAGTGATTCATTTCTGTAAAGGAAGCCAACTTATCTAATCATCTACAACATGCAGGATTTAGTTATTATCCTGTCCTCCCTTCTTAGTAGTTTTTATATAACTAAAATGTTTTTGAAGCAATGACGTATTTATCTCATTATTATTGTTAAACTTCAGGTTTTATAAATGCTAACCCCCACAATGTACCAGGGACTTGAATACCATTGTCAGTATCACAAGGAAACACAGATGAGTATTAGTACTAACAGATTATGAGAGTACGCAATAATGTTTTGACGCCTTATGGAATAAACTCAACAGTAATTATTACTGTTTTGGTAAATTCAAATGGTTCATTATTGAAAATACGATGAGCTCCTAACAGAATGTACCAAAGAATTAAAACAACAGACAGGGGGAAATTCCCTGCGAAAAACGTGATCTATCGCAACAACCGTACGAAAACAACCGCACAACAAGTAACGAAACTCTGCAAATTCTTGACACAACGGTTTATTATCTTCCTTGTGCAGATCACCCTTCTGTCTATACCAGACTGTATTGCAAATCGGCACCATACCATATTCTCACCGTACTCATACCATACCATACGAATTTCTTTCCTATCATACCATACTGTATTATACCAAATCATACATACAATAATATACCATACCATACTCATACCATGTCATACAAACCGAGTGAATATTGAAATGTCATCCATTTCTGACCTATATTTAAAATTTCAAGTATCTAGCTCATCATCAAAATTTAATTTGTTTAAACAAATAGGTATTATTCAAACAATTTTACCGACAAGAAACCGAGTGAATATTGCATTGTGATCCAGTTCTGACCTATTTTTAAAATTTCAAGTCAATAGCTCATCATCAAAATTTAATTTGTATTATTACAAAAAGGTATTATTTAAACAATTTTACAGATGAGAAACCGAGTAAATATTGCAATGTGGTCTATCCCCGACTCACGGTTAAAATTTCTACACTGTAGTTTACCGGGAAGATGAAAAAAGGTAGTTTTATTCTGGGCGTCTGGGGGTTGGGTCACATAACGGCCGTTTTCGACGCGAAAGTTTAGTGTTTTTCCTAAACCTTTGCGCGCTCACTGTGAACGAACGGCTGGTCGCACAAAAATCCAATTGTTCTTAAAAGATTCGTAATTTTTCAGGTCATTCAAAAGTGAACTAAAAATTACACGGTTCAGTTAAATATTTGGAGATATGACATTGTCGAAATTTTAAATTTCGTTTTGAACCCCTTCCCCTTGACCTAGGGTTATGAAAGGTTTCGAGGATCATTGTGGGACTGGTCCAAACCCAGAAACCAAATTTCGTAATTTTAGCTCAACGCTAACTGGGAAAAGTGCCACGGACGGCGGACGGGGGACGGCGTACGGGTGACGGACGGATTTTTGGTTTATTATCTTCGATAATGAACCATTGGAATCGCCCAAAGAAAAAAATTTTTTAACCCCCCCTCAAAATTTGTTGGTTTACGTTTCAAGACACGTAGATTCAGAAAATCGAATAAAAAAAAATCCGTCCGTCCGCCGTACGCCGTACGCCGTACACCGTACGCCGTACGCCGTACGCCGTCCCCCGTACGCCGTCCGCCGTCCGCCGTCCACGCCGTTTTGCCCAGTTAGCGTTGAGCTAAAATTACGAAATTTGGTTTCTGGGTTTGGACCAGCCCCACAATGATCCTCGAAACTTTTCATAACCCTAGGTCAAGGGGAAGGGGTTCAAAACGAAATTTAACATTTCGACAATGTCATATCTCCAAATATTTAACTGAACCGTGTAATGTTTAGTTCACTTTTGAATGACCTGAAAAATTACGAATCTTTTAAGACCAATTGGATTTTTGTGCGACCAGCTGTTCGTTCACAGTGAGCGCGCAAAGGTTTAGGAAAAACACTAAACATTCGCGCCGAAAACGGCCGTTATGTGACCCAACCACCAGACGCCCAGAATAAAACTATCTTTTTTCATCTTCCCGGTAAACTACAGTCTAGAAATTTTAACCGTGAGTCGGGGATAGACCACATTGCAATATTTACTCGGTTTCTCATCTGTAAAATTGTTTAAATAATACCTTTTTGTAATAATACAAATTAAATTTTGATGATGAGCTATTGACTTGAAATTTTAAAAATAGGTCAGAACTGGATCACAATGCAATATTCACTCGGTTTCTTGTCTGTAAAATTGTTTAAATAATACCTATTTGTTTAAACAAATTAAATGTTGATGATGAGCTAGATACTTGAAATTTTAAATATAGGTCTGAAATGGATGACATTTCATTATTCACTCGGTTTGTATGACATGGTATGAGTATGGTATGGTATATTATTGTATGTATGATTTGGTATAATACAGTATGGTATGATAGGAAAGAAATTCGTATGGTATGGTATGAGTACGGTGAGAATATGGTATGGTGCCGATTTGCAATACAGTCTGGTATAGACAGAAGGGTGATCTGCACAAGGAAGATAATAAACCGTTGTGTCAAGAATTTGCAGAGTTTTTGGTTTATTATCTTCGATAATGAACCATTGGAATCGCCCAAAGAAAAAATTTTTTTAACCCCCCCTCAAAATTTGTTGGTTTACGTTTCAAGATACGTAGATTCAGAAAATCGAATAAAAAAAAATCCGTCCGTCCGCCGTACGCCGTACGCCGTACGCCGTACGCCGTACGCCGTACGCCGTCCGCCGTACGCCGTCCGCCGTCCGCGCCACTTTGCCCAGTTAACGTTGAGCTAAAATTACGAAATTTGGTTTCTGGGTTTGGACCAGCCCCACAATGGTCCTCGAAACTTTTCATAACCCTAGGTCAAGGGGAAGGGGTTCAAAACGAATTTTGAAATTTTGAAAATTCCATATCTCGAAAAATTCATATAGAACGGTATGTTTTTTATTTCATATTTAGATAGAGTTTGTTCCGTAGAATTTTTTAAGACCATCCGCAGCTTTGTACGACCAGCCGTTCGTTCACAATAACGGCTCAAAGATTGTGCCTCACAACACGATCATGAATCAAACTTTTGAAATACAGGTCCATTTTCATACTAACAAGCTCTTTGGAACATCATATGGGTTAAGTGATGTCGAGTTTGTCGTTCTGAGGTGCGTTTCGTGCTACGGAAATGAAGGTAATTTCGAATGTTTGTTGGTAGGTACTTCTTTTATAGAAAAATTATTACCGACGTAGTATTAAAAACCCCAGAATTATATCGTATTAATTGATCATAATTAATAATAATTATTATTAATAATAAATACAAATTATTAATACCTAACAATAAATTATAATAATTTTCACTAGGTACTTGATAAAATTGTTAATAATTAGTGATAATTGATAATAATAATTAATCTAACATTTAGGATCTAGACATTTAGACCTAGTGATCTAGACACAAGGGTGATCTGTACAAAGAAGATAATGAACCGTTGTGTCAAGAATTTGCAGAGTTTTTTTTATTCGATTTTCTGAATCTACGTATCTTGAAACGTAAACCAACAAATTTTGAGGGGGGGTTAAAAAATTTTTTTCTTTGGGCGATTCCAATGGTTCATTATCGAAGATAATAAACCAAAATGACAAAGGTAGCGAACATTGTAGGGTTTACACAGTGTGTAAGAGTGACCATCGCCGAAGTTGATACTTTCCTGCCCTCATCAATCCGAGCCCAATCCATACACCCTTCGCTGACACACCATTTGATTCTGAAGTTAAGATTGATAGCGTCAAGTTCACGTTACCTAACAAACGAACCGAAGGAGCCCACCTGGACAAATGGGACGGCCGACGCGGGGAATGGCTTTTCGGGTTTTGTAATAGAGAGCAAATTACTGATACTGCCAGTATTCATCACCTCTGAAATATAGTTAATGGCGATTCTCCCACATGCCCATGTGAGGTGAAGCCATCGACAATTTTACGCCCCTCGGTTGACTTCTTTGCGTGAATATTAATACGTCCACGAAGAAAGGAAACGTGTTGAAAACGGTACAGGGGCGTGGGCCACTTTTTTCGCAGCACGCCGCAGGCGGTGAATGAAGACGTTAGTCATCATTAATAAGTCATCGCAAATCACGCCGATACCTTCTTTACGGCGGACAGACGACTTCTTTAGAAGGAACATGAATCATTTGCGAAGCTGTAAATTTCTATCTAGGGAGTAAGAAAAGTACTTGGTAATCTCGATGCAAAAACGTGTCTGGGGATTCATGTCGTCATTACACACTCGGAGTGACACCACAAATCTTTCCTCACATGTCATTTATTCTGCCCTGTTAAGGAAAAACGCCTCAACTCTAAATAATTGATTCAGAAATCAGCTCCAAAGTTTACCAGTGAAAAATCCCCTATTGTTCACTGCAAAACATTCCCGCAACCCAGTTTTTCGGTAGGCGATCGATTCACGTTCAATTAGATCGATGGGTGTGTAGGGTCCATCAAATAAGAGTTTTTCATACCGATTTACGGCATTTGAGGCGATTATCGATTATTTCTGGCTGGTCTTTCGAATGTTTGTTCAATAAAAATACCTCAAATCGAATTAAGGCGTTTAACCTTCACAAATAGAAATGAGTTTTTTTGGTTTATTAGAGAGTTTTTGTTCTTTGCGTGTTTCTTTTTACGTTAAAGTAAAAAACGGTTCCTGGGGCGAGCAAACGCAGTTGCTACCCACAGCTGTTTCTTTACGTAGTTTTCTCTGCGTATACGCAAAGAGATTTGGGACTGGTGGGGGAAAGGGGAGAAGTTAAAGTGACGCTAGCGGTTACGCGACGTAAACAACGTAAAAATGGCGGATCCGTCACAGCTGATCTCCCACATCTTCCAGCGACTGTTTACCATTCGCTGTTTACTGTTCAAGATTTACCATTTCGTGTCTTCTTGTCGTGTCTCGTGTTTCTTGTTGTGTTTCGTGTCTCGTGATGGATTTTAACGAAGCCTTAATTGAGCTTGTCCGCGAGGCTCCCGTACTGTGGGACACCGCGGACAAGAATCATAGGAATCTCGAGGCCCGAAAGTTGAAGTGGGAGGAGGTAGCTCATGAGCTATGTTCCCATGGTAAGTTCCCTTTATGTATATTGCAATTCGAAATTATTCTCTAGGTTCCTCTACATGCATACCTACTCTACTACTTCAATTTTTTCACAACAACCATCAACATGGTTGTTTTCACCAACAACGCGGGGCGGAACACGATCGAACATAGTAGTGATGAACTCGTACAATGTACGTACAATGTATTATGTACAATGTATTATGTCATAATACTGGCTGAATTATCATTTTTGAAGTTCTTCCTCCATGACGGTCTCAGATGTTTTGGTTGGGGATGGTTAGGTTATCTAAAGCTCAGGCTATGTCGACTCTGCGTGAATACGATTGCCGTCTTTGCGTATACGGTAAGAGGCGGGTCTTTGCGTATACGCATAGTTCTTTACGTATTTACGGTTACTTGCGCATGCGCAGTAGGCTCTTTTTCTTTACGTAATTGACGTAAAAAGAAAAACGCAAAGAACAAAAACGCTCTATTATCTTCGATAATGAACTATTGGAATCGCCCAAAGAAAAAAATTTTTTAACCCCCCCTCAAAATTTGTTGGTTTACGTTTCAAGATACGTAGATTCAGAAAATCGAATAAAAAAAAATCCGTCCGTCCGCCGTACGCCGAACGCCGTCCGCCGTCCGCCTTACGCCGTCCGCGCCACTTTGCCCAGTTAGCGTTGAGTTAAAATTACGAAATTTTTTTAATGGGTTTCGACCAACCCCACAATGGTCCTCGAAACTTTTCATAACCCTAGGTCAAGGGTCAAGGGGAATTTTGAAAATTTAAAAATCTCATATCTCGAAAAATTCATATAGAACGGTATGTTTTTTATTTCATATTTAGATAGAGTTTGTTCCGTAGAATTTTTTAAGACCATCCGCAGCTGTATAGGACCAGCCGTTCGTTCACAATGACGGCTCAAAGATTGTGCCTCACAACACGATCGTGACTCAAACTGTTGAAATACAGGTCCATTTTCATACTAACAAGCTCTTTGGAACATCATATGGCTTAAGTGATGTCGAGTTTTTTGTTCTGAAATACGTTTCGTGCTACGGAAATGAAGGTAATTTCGAATGTTTGTTGGTAGGTACCTTGTTGGTAGGTACTTCTTTTATAGAAAAATTATTACCGACGTAGTATTAAAAACCTCAGAATTATATCGTATTAATTAATCATAATTAATAATAATAATAATTAATAATAAATACAAATAATTAATACCTAACAATAAATTATAATAATTTTCACTAGGTACTTGATAAAATTATTAATAATTAGTGGTAATTCATAATAATAATTAATCTAACATTTAGGATCTAGACATTTAGACCTAATGATCTAAACAGAAGGGTGATCTGTACAAAGAAGATAATGAACCGTTGTGTCAAGAATTTGCAGAGTTTTTTAAAGGATTTTGATGAAACATTCTGAAAACACTTATGAATTCGCTTTCATTATTACATACGTAAAACGCCTCCCAGGCGCCATTTGAAACGCCCCAACCCATCATCTGAAGTCAACGATGTTAAGGTGAAACGCCTCAACTCAGTTTTCAGCGGTTTGAGGCAGTTAAGGTGTTTCAAACGAAGCGTTGAGGTGTTTCTACTCAACAAACATGCAGTTAAGGTGTAATCCCCCAACATCAAGCTTATTTGAGATTTCCCTTCTATTAATTTCATACCCTTCCAGGTCGAACTTTGAAATTTAGACTCGACCATTATAATGGTGAAATTGAATGAAGGAGGGGTACGTAAAAACCCCAGTTTCGGCAATTTTGGAGTTGAAGCATTTTTCATTTACAGGGCAGTATTATTGTCTGGTTCTTTATTGTACCGCCACCTAACGTCAGGTGTGTCAGAACCGTTATAGTATGTGGAGCCAGTGTTTCCTCGAAAAATTTCCTCGTATGTAACCTCTGAAACCCACGACGCAAGTAAAACTAATGGTTCACTAAATAATATTTCTTCTTCAATTCTATTAGCAGTTTTCGATTGGGACTGCTCTCATCTGTTCGTCCACAAATAAATAAATAAAGCATATTATGCAAAAGCTCATTACCAACCAACCACACGCAAAATTCCATGATTTAATCATGGATCGAGCGGACGTCACGGCTTCACGACGTCACGGACATCGGACACCTCAACGTTGTACCTCTCAATCAGATAACAATGATAACGTGTTGGTCACGGCAGAGATAGACATATTTCCAAGTATGCAAAACCTGCATAACACATCGGTCTTGTAGGAAGGAACATTTTGCGCCGTTAGCAGCTGTTTTGGATCGGGCTAAATTTTAATAATCAATTTTCACTCAGTTATGAACGGTCTGAGTAATTACCAAAAGTCAAATTCCATTCACGGAACTTTAATTCAAATCGATATTACAATTTTTACGTCATACTTAAGTGGGTATTCAAGTACTGTTGCTTAGATACAAAGCGGTCGTTGCTGTAGTCAGTAGAGCTCAAAATACTTATTTGAATCCAATTGACGGAGCCAGATCGACGAAAATGAATTGCCTATGGCCAAACCGACCCGGAATAGTTCCAGAAACGTCCTCCACGATGTGCTTTCAAATTGCTCATAAAAATCGACCTATTCAATTCTCTAAAATTTGGTTGTCATAAAAAATTCAATTCGCATTCTGTTTTCAATGTGAAATTCGAATATCGAAAAATTTATTCATCCTTTATCCACAATTTAATGATTTTTAGGGGAAATTTGAGGTATTTGGGGTCAATCAAGGGATCGTCCCGAGTGCGCGAATTTTTTCAGGATTGAAATCGGATGAGTAGAAAGGTCTCAAAGTGTTAATATACCAATCAGAATTCAGCTCATGGATGGCACTGTCCATTTGACAGTGTTACTATCGTCCAATATAACAAGGAACAAATACGTATACATTTTCGACTTGTCACACTCCTATTCTAGTACATCATTATCTTTTTTTTTTTTTTTTTTTTTTTTTCAAATAATATCAAATTCGCAACCAGAGCCATTGGACGGGCTCCTATTTGACACTCACAACTCCTACTCCTACTCATACTCACAACGGCTCCCACGAACGTTCGCCCACTTGGGAAACGCTCCTTTGAACGCCGAAAGGGCCGAAACCGCCAGCCAGACACGCGCCCTCGATATCCTGAACAACCATCCTAGGACGTCGCTTCAGCGACGTCGTTAGCTCGTCAGTGTTGTCTCTCAAGACTTGTCCACCACGACAATGTCAGGTGCAGGTCTAACAACCACCAATTACGAGCTATAAAGTCGGTAATTACCAACAATAAATTACACGTTATCATAATTAATCTTGAATATGTCCATGTCCTAAACGTTAGATTCGTGCCTGATGCGCTTCTCTCGTTATAGCTCAAGTCCCGCTACGGTGCACAATTGCAGCCCAACACGCTCAGTTGAATTGAACCCCGCTGCCCCCTTGTTTGGACCCCTATCCATTTCCCCTCTTTTCATATGTTAATCGGTATCCCTTCCTTTCATTATTTCGGACAACCCGGCACCTCATTCCTTTTAGATAAGATTACAAAAACATTCACGGCATAATCTTTCGGATTTTTCGTCTTTGTTTTGTATTTAAAACGCGCCATACGGCGGGAGACATCTTGAAAAGATTGAAATCCTCCGAATAGAAATAAAAGACACTTCCTTCCTCGCGTGTTTGAGGTTGATTTCTTATTTTTATCCACTAAAAATAAAGAACTTACTATTTTTTCTTCATAGGATTTCGTTATCTACTATTTGAGCAGCTCCCTGATGGATTCTGATTGTGCCCTGGCCGTTTTTTGGAAAAGGTTTACTAAAGCCACCTACCGCGTTCATGAACAGTGCCTTTTTCTTAATAGTCACGTCCGTTACCGGTTCTGGGATTGTGGCTTCCTACGTAAAAGTGGAATTCAAATCGTTTTTTAACTTTCTTCCTGTGAGGAGTATGAGGTATAATAAACGTTTATAGGCAGGTTGCGACACTAATACACGCTTTAAAGAGCCTTGTTGGGGATTGAGTAATATGAACCACTGCAGAAGCGACTTAAATTTCCATTATGGTAAAGTGAATGTCACGATGATTTACCGTACAGTTACGTTGTGTCAGAGGCGCGAGGTTGAATACCTTTGACTACACCAAAGGCTATTATGCAACCAATTACACTGCACATAGTGCGTTAAGCATGTTCAATCTAGTGCACGAAGAATAATAAATTACCACTTACTGGTAATTGATCGGGAGAACGATTAGTTTTATCATGAATTAATTGGAGGTACGAGTATTTGGAACGTGGATACATTTTGATGATGTTACACACGGAATATGGTTAAAGGCACATAATTCTAACCAGTGTCAGTTGATACAATCAAAATCACATCCAAGATTTGTCATTAAACCTCGTCATAAATCCGTAGGTAGGGTAATTATGCACGGGGATTAACCAAAACGTGAAAATTTAATATAACCTCTTTGAAAATTCCACCGAAATTATTGGTGATAAACTAAGTTTTATTTTGGTCTTTGAACTCAGACATACTTTTTTGACGTACGTTTACCTTCAACTTTATATCCCTTAACTTTAGAATGGTTGAATAGTACCAAAACTACGTAGTACCAAAACTACGTACGTTTCAACATGTTTTCATCCACGTGTATTTAGAACAAATTGTTTCATTGAATGTTTCTTTGTTTACTAAATGAATAAACACCCTTCTCTCTCCTAATGTGATAATTTCGAAAAATTCCGACGAAAAATATCGAGTCTTATCGACGACATGATTATGTTAAGGATGGCAGTATAGCAGAGTCTGGGGTCAGTTAACTTCGAATCATGACCGTGTTGTTATCAACGTAAAATTACGGATCGCCAACGACTGATTAGTATGACGAGCCAATTTCAAGTGGTATCTTATATTCATTTCAGTGGGTTTTATAGTATTACTTTTATTATTAGTTATTCTACGTTAGTTAATCCATATTGTTATCATTTTTGTCTGCCAAGCAGGTCCTTCTTCTTCTGCACTCTTGTTCCTCCTCATCTAACCAACTGATCTAGGAACGCGGTAGCGTTCCGCCCCGCCAAGCAAAGAAGTTGAGAAAACGAACGCTGCCGAGTGTATGTTTACCGGACGTCACGAAACGCGTTTTCGAGGTATCCATATCTCGGCTCCTATTTGACCGATCAACTTGAAAATTAGTGTGGGTCTTCTTTGAGTGTATATTAGAAAGCCCTGAAAGTTTCAAATAGATAGGTCCAAAGGGAGCCGAGCTACATAACTTCAAAAACCCGGTTTTTCGGCCTTAGATTGTTCTTCTCCTTCTCCTTCTCCTTCTCCTTCTTCTCCTTGTTCAGACAGGCAAGGCTGGAGCCTCTCCACGTTCACCGATTGACTTGAAATTTTGCACAGAGCTTCATTAAACCTTGAGACAGAGCCTTATATAAAATTTAACCCATTATCTCAACCCAAAAAAGTTTTAGAAACAAAAAACCAGAAACTTTAGGCAAATTCTGTCCACTTTGACGAGTCTACAGCCTGAGTAAAAGGACCAATCGACTTGAATTTTTTTACATACCTTCTTTATAGCATGTCTCAGTGCCATTTGAACGAAATAACCCATTATCTCAACCGAAAAAAAAATTAGGGACAAAAAACTAAAATTTAGGGTAATTTAGGCTAATTTTGGCCATATCTCGGCTCCTAGTTGACCGATCAACTTGAAATTTAGTTTGGATCTTTTTGGTGTGGATAAGAGAAAGCCCTGAAAGTTTCAAGTCGCTAGGTCTGAAGGGAGCCGGGTTATATAACCTCAAAAACCAATTACCATGTTTTTCTCCTTTTTTCAGTCGGTCAAGGCTACAGCCTCTCCACCTTCGCCGATTGACTTGAAATTTTGCACGGAGCTTCGTTTCAAGTGTAGCAAGTGCCTTTTGAAAGATTCAAGTCGATATCTTTAAAGGGAGCCGAGTTATATAACTTCAAAAACCCGGTTTTTCACCCTTACCTGTTCTTCTTCTCCTTAATCAGTTAGGCCTTTCCACCTTCACGGATTGACTTGAAATTTTGCACAGAGCTTTTTTTCAACATCAGCCAGTGCCTTTTGAAAGTTTAACCCATTATCTCAACCCAAAAAACTTTTAGAAACAAAAAACCTGAAATTTAGGCTAATTTTGGCAACTTTGACGAGTCTACAGCCTGGGTAAAAGGACCAATCGACTTGAAATTTCGCATAGACCTTCTTTATAACATGACCCACTTCAACAACAAAAAGATGTGATATCCCCCCAAAAAACACTCCGTGTAAAAATCACCCCGCCTCGCAAATATCATTCTTCAGAGGCCGGAAAAAGTTATGATGTCCACTTTCCCCGCCCGCCCTTTTCCTCATTAAGGAGCTAAGTATAATGAAAAGCTTAACCACTTCACAAGCACCGTACCCCTTTCGAAATCTCCCCTTGGCGCTATTGCGAGACGTTTTTTTACTTCCACTAGGAACTAATACTTGTATAAAAAGTTTGTATTTGTAGTATTGTTATTACTTTCACTACCTACAAACCTGATCCTCCTTCCCCTAACCACCACCATCAAGTATTAGTTGCTTGTGGAAGTAATAAAAACGTCTCGCAATAGCGCCAAGGGGAGATTTCGAAAGGGGTACGGTGCTTGTGAAGTGGTTAAGCTTTTCATTATACTTAGCTCCTTAATGAGGAAAAGGGCGGGCGGGGAAAGTGGATATCATAACTTTTTCCGGCCTCTGAAGAATGATATTTGCGAGGCGGGGTGATTTTTACACGGAGTGTTTTTTGGGGGGATCATATTTACGATATGTACCGTAGCAAAGTTTCACGTAGCCCCTCTTAATTCCCACATAACGCCCAAAGATTATTATGTTTTCAGTGTAACACGTTTAACATAGTTGGAAAAAACCATGAACGCCGAAATAGACGTAAAGTGAATCCTATTGGACCTGTTCCGACTTTGTGAATGGTTTAGTGACATACAACCGCGGAAACTGATAGCAGCAGTTGCTTGCGAGCGCTGATGAATATGTTCTGTCGAGCCGAGCCCGGTATTGAATCCCGCATACGCTGTAATGGTGGCTCCAGGCAGTGAATGCCTTCCTGTTCTTGATGTGTAATGGTGGCATCAACTTTGGCTTTTGTTGCTGAAAACGTAACCCTGACAGTTTGAATTGCCCTCCTAGCACCAACAGGTGTCTCGTGTCAGGTAGAGGCTAACAACAGCCCCCATTCAGCCCTCTCGGTGTCCCACCTTTCCGTCGAACCCTTCAATTATGAATGCACGCAGTTTTTGTACGGCCACTAATTGTCGACGGCCTCGGGCGTAATTTGTAATTTTCAGGGTATACCTACCGTAAAAACAGTACTTTACCACCCACTCATATTATACAACGTAATTTGAATTTCGTAAATCTTCCCGGAATCCTCACCATCTGATACCTGTCCGTGTTGTAGTTGTGAGCTAAATAGCGACGGAACTAACTACGATCAATACTCCTTGCACTAATTAATTTATGTACCTATTGACGGTAATGTGTATTTGAAGGTAACTTCTACTCCATCGACACAATTGTGATGGTTTTACCAAGTACCGGTACAGGTAAAAAACATGTGTCTAATAATAAATGTACAATGTACTAATGTAAATGTACGCACAAACGTACGAATGGTAAGTGTATATCCCCCCAAAAAACACTCCGTGTAAAAATCACCCCGCCTCGCAAATATCATTCTTCAGAGGCCGGAAAAAGTTATGATATCCACTTTCCCCGCCCGCCCTTTTCCTCATTAAGGAGCTAAGTACAATGAAAAGCTTAACCACTTCACAAGCACCGTACCCCTTTCGAAATCTCCCCTTGGCGCTATTGCGAGACGTTTTTATTACTTCCACAAGCAACTAATACTTGATGGTGGTTAACGTTTTATACAAGTATTAGTTGCTTGTGGAAGTAATAAAAACGTCTCGCAATAGCGCCAAGGGGAGATTTCGAAAGGGGTACGGTGCTTGTGAAGTGGTTAAGCTTTTCATTGTACTTAGCTCCTTAATGAGGAAAAGGGCGGGCGGGGAAAGTGGATATCATAACTTTTTCCGGCCTCTGAAGAATGATATTTGCGAGGCGGGGTGATTTTTACACGGAGTGTTTTTTGGGGGGATATCACATCTTTTTGTTGTTGAAGTGGGTCATTTTATAAAGAAGGTCTATGCGAAATTTCAAGTCGATTGGTCCTTTTACCCAGGCTGTAGACTCGTCAAAGTTGCCAAAATTAGCCTAAATTTCAGGTTTTTTGTTTCTAAAAGTTTTTTGGGTTGAGATAATGGGTTAAACTTTCAAAAGGCACTGGCTGATGTTGAAACGAAGCTCTGTGCAAAATTTCAAGTCAATCCGTGAAGGTGGAAAGGCCTAACTGATTAAGGAGAAGAAGAACAGGTAAGGGTGAAAAACCGGGTTTTCGGGATCGGTCAACTAGGAGCCGAGATATGGCCAAAATTAGCCTAAATTACCCTAAATTTTAGTTTTTGTCCTTAATTTTTTTTTTGGTTGAGATAATGGGTTATTTCGTTCAAATGGCACTGAGACATGCTATAAAGAAGGTATGTAAAAAAATTCAAGTCGATTGGTCCTTTTACCCAGGCTGTAGACTCGCCAAAGTGGACAGAATTTTCCTAAAGTTTCTGGTTTTTTGTTTCTAAAACTTTTTTGGGTTGAGATAATGGGTTAAATTTTATATAAGGCTCTGTCTCAAGGTTAAATGAAGCTCTGTGCAAAATTTCAAGTCAATCGGTCAACGTGGAGAGGCTCCAGCCTTGCCTGTCTGAACAAGGAGAAGAAGAAGGAGAAGAACAATCTAAGGCAGTAAAACCGGGTTTTTGAAGTTATGTAGCTCGGCTCCCTTTAGACCTATCGATTTGAAACTTTCAGGGCTTTCTAATATACACTCAAAGAAGACCCACACCAAATTTCAAGTTGATCGGTCAAATAGGAGCCGAGATATGGATACCTCGAAAACGCGTTTCGTGACGTCCGGTAAACATACACTTGGTACCGTTCGTTTTCTCAACTTCTTTGCTTGGCGGGGCGGAACGCTACCGCGTTCCTAGATTATACACCTCAACATTGTCACTAAGACGTTGTATTATGTAGCAGTGTATTATTATAAATATCAAGGGGACTGGCTTGGTGTAATGGTTAGTGTCATCAAATGCCACGTTGTATACATTGGCTTGTCACCAGGCGCAAGGCGGGTTCGACTCTCTTCAGGGGCTGAAGTTCGACTTCTACGGCACAAGTAAAGTGCTCAAATGCAAAGTTGGGAACAGTCTCCGTCCCATTGAGATTACTACTTGGTGGACTGAAAAAGACGTGTTCTACAGTTTAAATATATACATATTTATATATAGTGGAGGTTTTGTTGACTAGGAAACAGTAGAGTAGTTTGCGGGTTTTTTATATAGTTGAACGATTATTACACCTTATGCTCTGGTATTGCTGTTATTGATGTCAGTATTTAATACCCATAGGCTATGGATCTTTAACACGAGTACAAAAACCTCTGTGTATCACGAACTGCCAACACGATATAAACCAATTCTTTACCTGATATTAAACTTAGTGCCACGTGTAAATTGAGTGCATTTTCCAGCTTTCAGTCTGATAATAAGTAAT
Organism: Stenodema calcarata; assembly: GCA_963920205.1. NCBI lineage: Eukaryota > Metazoa > Arthropoda > Insecta > Hemiptera > Miridae > Stenodema > Stenodema calcarata. The sequence goes on along the minus strand of OY986060.1, from coordinate 2,005,986 downwards.
AATCGAAAGATTAATTTAGATGAAGCAAGATCAGGCCTAACGCCAAATTCTTCCTTAATTTCATGTGACCAAAACACCACAAAAGTCTTTTCATTATTTACAGGGAATCAATATTCTAGTTCAAAGTTTGAGTGAACAGCGCGAGACCAGCGTCCTCGGTTTGTCGTTGTTCAGAAATCAGCACATTCTGATTAACAAACAACACGCGTGATTAACAAACCCTCTAAATCATCTCATCTACTCAAAAAACCCCAAAGTAAATATTAGTGATAAATAATATTTATATTATATTCCTGGTCTCAACTAACCCTTTCAATACGGCTAAAAATTCGGTTGGTGACGCTTCATTACCGGGAGCTAGTATTTCTCCTCCAGGTGATTATTAAGAGGAAATAACTTTTCAGGCTGGTAGGCTGACGGTCTTGGAGACGCATAAACAACCCCATGGCAAGCAAATTACAAGAATGTTGATTTTATGAGCTTCATTGATGGGACAGCATATGTCCCACCGTAAACCTAGCGCACCTGAAATCCGGGACTGGGTATGTCCCAGCCGTAATTCTAGAGCCAACAAAGGTGGGACAGCACCTGTCCCGCTGCTACTTCTGTTGATCGGTAACTCTCACATTCACCAATTTACAGCTATGAATGGGTCTCTAATTTTCAAGATGAAAATGGAGCTAAAATTTGAAATTTTCAGGTGACAAATAGTTCGAAATTTCTTATTGTCTCAAATAGACGCAATTTTCGTGATGTTAAAACTTCATGGAAATACTTTATTCAGAATAAATATTTACGAAAAATAATAGGAACGTTTGGAGGTAACTCCTGAAAGGCAATATTCTTGAATGCTCGAAAGTTTGAAAAGTATAAAACTGAGGATAAAATTGAGGAGAAGGGAACTATAGTCTGATTTTCTTCATGGTGTGGTATGGCCGGAAGCAGTTTTTACATAGGGCAACTCTACAAGACGTGCAAAGCATTTTCGAGCGTGATTCTTTTTTCTTCATCGTACACCAGGCGCATCTTCTTCTAGTTTTTCCTTCTTCAGGAAAATGTTCACCAACATTTTTGAGTCTCGCAGCTTTTTTCGACGAGTGCGATGCCGAGGAATCGGAGGAAGAGGGTCTTTCCTTATTCGTATTTGTTAGGAACCATTGGAGATGCCTCAGAGGTAGATAGCTGCCGCAATTTTTAATTTCTAGATCTTTTCATTGACTGGGACATATGTTGTCCCAGCCGTAATTTCAGAAATTTTCCATTCTGGGACAGCATATGTCCCAGCCGTTGCGAAAGGGTTAAATAGCTAGCGATCATGTGAGATTTCAACGTGTGTTCAAATATGGAGACCACTGTTCTGTGGACCCCCTTTCACTCTGTCATCCGTTTATAGTTTAAAATTTCCTCAAGTGTTTATGAGGCTTAGATTGGTGTTTGTTGACTTGGTGCATGTTTCGCGGAAAAAATATTTTGTTGTGCTTCATCGAACGTTCAGAAAATCCCTCTGTTCGATGCGAATAAAATGCATCTGATTGGTCCCGAGAAGGATTTGATCCCTTCGGAATCTAATTTTTAATTTGCATGCCTCCTTCAGCCATCCATCCATACCAATTCTCTTTCAGGCTCCAATGAGATTTCTGCGTCTTTTTTTGTTTCCCCTCTTTGAAATTTGCCTTTTTTTTTGTAGTCTCCTCTCAGATTGGAAGTTCGGAAAAATGAGAAGATTGAAAGAAAAAAAGGAGGTTTTCTCCGAATTGTGGAATTGATTTGTTATTTCGAAATGACTTGATCCTTTTTTCGACCTTTTCTAATCAAATTATTGGAATCCATCCAACCGGATGGATTCGCTTGAAATGAAGTGAATTAATATTGTTTAATTCAACAGCTTTTACAGTTTATTCCAGCAACATTTGATTGTTGCGTTAAGTGTTTCTGCGAATTCGGCGTATTCATTCGTTCTCCGTGCAGAATAACATATGACAACAGCTGAATGTTCACGGCGAAATTTCGAATAGCAGCTGATTCGTAAACTTCGTTGTTAATCATGAAATTAGGTAGGTAATGTAGGTACATAAAAAACATCCTCAAAATCATCACTGAATTTGTATGGACAGGTATTGTGGACAGTATGCAATAACAGCACTGCCCAAAAACTGTTCAGCCGCGGCTACCCCGCATATACCTACCCCGAATAATGTGTTGAATTCGGCATTCTGGTTGCATGATGGATGATGGCAACACTTTCACCTTCAAAATGAAATTCTCTTCATAACAAGTGAACAAGTACATCCGTACAACGTATCAATTCAGCGCTAGCGGGGAAAATGTTTTTCCCGACTCTTCTTCTAGGTCATATGTAGCGAGTACATTAATTTCTAGGTTTCCCTACTCACTCATCTTATGCCATTCATTTTCTCTTCGATCGCCGGTAAAAGCTCGATGGAGTAAGGAAGATACGACCTTCACTCGAGAAAGAAAAGAAAATTAAGGAAAAAGTCCCCTATTTTTCCATTTCTGCCTCTTTGATTCTTGTTATTTCCCCCTTCTCTTCGTTCAGTTTTTTTCCAGTTAGATCCATTTTCATACACTCTGCTCATCCCTGAAATCCCCACTACTTGACGAGATTTTTCACATTCTTCTCCACTCTGTGGTACCTATTATTCCTCGTTTCTGTCTCATCAACTCGCTATGGTATTTCATCATTAACGACCCCATGACAGCGCTTAATTCACGAGCCCTCTTCCGACGTTGCGAATGAATTTATTATGAACCATCTTTTTGAAATGTTGATACATACAATATTTATTCACCGAGATATGACGTACCGACTTACCCTCAGGAGCCTTTCGCTTTTGGGAAGAGCATATTCTTGTTCCAGTCCGTGAACCTGTCAAATATCTCTTCTTCAATGAAGCATTCACATCTTACTTCATTTTCACATTTTTCCGAGAACACAGTGCAGTTCATAAGTTGAATTTAGGGTGATACCCGGGATTGCCTGGCATAATTCATGATATTGAGTGGGTATACTACATTTAACATTGCATTAATTTATTTTTGCAATTTATTTTTAACCGACAGGCTGCCTGATGATTCACCCTCATGTTAACGACTTTTGATCTGCTCCAACTTTAAGCCCTCATTGTGAACAGGCGGCTAGTCGTACGAAGCTGCGGATTATCTTAAAAATTCTAAAAAATAAACTCTATACAAATGTGAACTAAAAACTATACCGTTCCATCTGAATTTTACAAAATTTAAAAATCAGTTTTGAACCCCATTGTGTGTTTTATTATTATCTCCTCGTCAACAACTTTCATTTGAGTCCGTGGATTATTAAAAAAAAACATTAATTTGTCAAATCTCCTCGTCAACAGCTTTCATTGGAACCATAGATCAAGGGGAAGGGGTTCAAAACGAATTTTGAAATTTTAGATCAAGTTTGAACAAAGTTTTTTTCTCACGGTGAGCTAGAAACTTTAACTATAGGTCATAACTGGATGAGACTTTAACTAGACGCTGCCGAGGCTGCGGATCACACTATGAAGCTGTAATCCTGACGCAGCCGAGCTCTTGGCTCCTGAAGCTATTCACAATATCTTTAAGCAATCTTTAACAGTCTTTAAGCAATCTCTTCATTTCGTTACTTAGTGATGATCTCATTGTTATATCACGCAGTTTTATGTATTAATATGAATGATCTTCATTGCATAAATATTGCATATTATGTCATACGAGTACCTATCATTTATTTTCTCGATTGCGGTCGAAAATACGTGTGTATTTTGAAAAATTCTGGCAATTCCAGAGAAAGCCCCGAAATAAAGTTGGAGAAAAGTACCTACCGTTCGAAGATTCGAAAATGGTCCAATTTTATGTTTCTTAGAGTTGAAGACTTTACCCGAAACGCTCACTTGCCCCTCGAGTATTCGTCGAGGCAGTGGGTGTTTGAAACTGCTTCACTCTCAGTGGATTTAAGACGACTGATTTAAAACGTCGAGCCGAGGAGATGAAATTTATTTTCTGTTTGCGTGCCGGCTTAACGCCAGCTCCAAGAAGTGATGAGACTTGGATGTTTTCATTGTGCCCCGGAGTCCGCGATGCGCTTGTTGTGGCCACATGGCCGCAGGGTTTTTCGGGTTGTTTGTTTACTCTGAGCTACGGGAATGAAACGTATCTCTTTCCACACTGGAAGGTGCGACGACAGTATTTTCGTGTTAGTTTTCACCTCCTCTTTCCATGAGGTCATCAACCCTTCATTCGGCGTGAGAATGAATTTGGATTGGGTTTGGTTCGCACAAAATCGTTTCCTCGTGGTCGTGAAACTTCACGGGTTCCTGATTCTCCTCCGACGTCTTCCTTTTAAATACTGGAACCTGAATCAGATTTTAAAAAAAACTTAACAATTTCCAGATGTTAGCCATTCACTCACCAAATACTTAGATGGTAGTGGTCAATGAATATTTTAAATATAATTCAGTACTGATTGACCGCTACCATCTACCAAATTTTGCTATACCTGCAAATCTGTTTCGAGGCCTTCTGAGTGTAGCCCCAGATGTTAACACTATATAGTATAAGTTGTTTCTTCTGTCTAGCCTTGAATTTGAGCAGTAAGTACCAAGATTTTATGATCCAGACCATGACAAATTGAGGAACTTATTTAAGATCCATCGCAACTAATAGGTACTCTACTCGGAAACATATGCACCAATCACTCACGTTTTGAAATATCTACTAATTTCATAGCAAAACCAAATGAATCGCTGAATAAATCACCAGCAACGAAGGATATTCCTTGTTTCGAAATGTTTTCTTTACGCGCTGAACTACAACTGAATCGGCGTCGCCTTAATTAAGACCAAAAACCGCAATACATAATAAAAATGTTTAATGGTTCCTGGTCAGGGAGGAAAAAAAATGGTCGGTCCCTTTTTTGAGGTGAGCATTTGAGTGATTGGTTGCGGAGATGGGCTCTGGTGAGTAAAAGCACTCAGAAGTGGAAGTAAAGGGAAGGGGTTAAACTTAAGGGCCGCCGGTTCTCAAACTCTGGTTCTTTTTAATTGGTCTTCTCACACAAATCAAACGCCAAGGCCGGAGTCAGGATCTCACCACTCCTGCTCTCTTCTCGGTCTTTCTCTCGCGATGATCGAATTAGTTCGAAAATGCTCAAAAATTGACGTCAGTAATGAGTGAATACGCCCAAGTAACATGCGTTTGTGTATTTCTAACTGTACCTAAAAATTAATTAATTAAATTTATGAATATTCTCGTTTATGCTCTATGTGATGAACTATCCCAGAATGGTTGGGTTCAAAGTGAACCGTCGAAAACTATTAATTAATTATATCGTAAAATTGGGAAACCAAAAAATCATAGTTTCATTGTAAACACTTACGTACCAGAAGAAAGTGTTAATAAATTCAGTACACTTTTCACCCAGTTTTATGTAAGGTGTTAATAATTGTCATTAATGATTATTAATAAATATTAATAATGAAATAGATATTTGAATTTTGTTTGAACCAGCTGGGGCAGTATGAACTTTGATCCGAGAGACTACCGCATAATTCACCCTCATGTTGACGTCTTTTGATCTGTTCCAACTTTAAGTCCTCATTGTGAACGAACGACTGGTCGTACAAAGCTCCGGATGTTCTTAAAAAATTGTGAGCAATAAACTATCTAAAAGTGAACTAAAAATTATGAAATTTGAAAATTTCTAAATTCATTTTGAACCCCTTCCCATTGACCTAGGCTTATGAAAAGCTTCGAGGATCATTGTGGTGTTGGTCCTAACCCGTAAACCACATTTCGCAATTTTAGCACAACGCTAACTGGGCAAAGTGCCGCGTACGGCTGACGGACGGATATTTTGGTTTATTATCTTCGATAATGAACCATTAGGGCCGACCAAAGAAAATTGGTCAACACTCCCTCTAAATTTGAGGTTTTACCTACGTTTCTTGATCCTTAAATTCAGAAAATCGAATTAAAAAAATCCGTCCACTTTGCCAAAACATAATGAAATATATATTGTAAAATATAATATCGTAAGTATATATTATATTCGAATATTATTCATCTTGAATACCTACTTTGGATATAAGGGTGTCGTTTTTTTGTATATCTTTTTTTCCTCCAAGTTCTTCATAGATACTTCAATCCAAACTCCCGATATCGTAATGATAATGAGTATTAGTAAAACGTGACTCCATCGTTACATTACTTACTCGAACGGTCCAACATTTCAGAAGTCCAATTAAAATTGATTGGTGGAAAACTCATACTGCTAATTAAACTAAGAAACGGTGGATATCTAAGTCACCACACTAATCATTCATGTAGTCATAGGAGACACTATGAATAATTCGACGGTAATGAAAACCGTCTAGTACTGAAAAATTGTGGTGAATGAAATGAAATAATTTGAAATTAAATAATCACTCACTCAGACCATTACAATAACAGAGGAAGAGCTGCTTCGTATAAATTACCTGTAACACAAACAGAAAACCATTTCGTGAACAAATCGTTACGAAGGAAAATGAATAAGCAAAAACCAATTACTGTGATGAGTTGAGAGTTCTCCCGTATTTATTGTCCCTCGAATCAATTTCCAGTAAAAATTGAAAGAAAGTTTGGGTTTCAATTGTCAATAGAAACCTCGTTGGTACTGGACACCAACTTTGGTGTGTAATTAAAGATAACGTGAGTCACTCAATTCGACATGCTAAAATGGAATTACGTTTAGTTTTTTATGGACGATAATTCGACCTAATGATTTTTATCATAGGTGAAGATCGTTTCAGTTGAAAAACTCTGCAAATTCTTGACACAACGGTTCATTATCTTCTTTGTACAGATCACCCTTCTGTCTAGATCACTAGGTCTAAATGTCTAGATCCTAAATGTTAGATTAATTATTATTATCAATTATCACTAATTATTAACAATTTTATCAAGTACCTAGTGAAAATTATTATAATTTATTGTTAGGTATTAATAATTCGTATTTATTATTAATAATAATTATTATTAATTATGATTAATTAATACGATATAATTCTGGGGTTTTTAATACTACGTCGGTAATAATTTTTCTATAAAAGAAGTACCTACCAACAAACATTCGAAATTACCTTCATTTCCGTAGCACGAAACGCACCTCAGAACAACAAACTCGACATCACTTAAGCCATATGATGTTCCAAAGAGCTTGTTAGTATGAAAATGGACCTGTATTTCAACAGTTTGATTCACAATCTTTGGGCCGTCATTGAGAACGAACGGCTGGTTGTACAGAGCTGCGGATGGTCTTAAAAAATTCTACGGAACAAACTGTATCTAAATATGAAATAAAAAACATACCGTTTTATATGAATTTTTCGAGATATGAGATTTTCAAATTTTCAAAATTCGTTTTGAACCCCTTCCCCTTGACCTAGGGTTATGAAAAGTTTCGAGGACCATTGTGGGGTTAGCCGAAACCCATAAAAAAAAATTTCGTAATTTTAACTCAACGCTAACTGGGCAAAGTGGCGCGGACGGCGTACGGCGTACGGGTGACGGCGTACGGCGTACGGGGGACGGCGTACGGCGTACGGGTGACGGACGGATTTTTTTTTATTCGATTTTCTGAATCTACGTATCTTGAAACGTAAACCAACAAATTTTGAGGGGGGTTAAACAATTTCTTTCTTTGGGCGATTCCAATGGTTCATTATCGAAGATAATAGAGAGTTCTTGCAACCAAAGTTACGAACGCTTTCGTCTGACGAATGATGGACTAGGTAGAGCGAGCAACGTGAGATGCTAACCTCGCCCCGCTCTTCATTCGTCACTAGCATTCGTCAGACGAATGGTTGACGTGTAGGTAGTCATGGTGACGTAGGGTAGCGTAACGCTAAAGATCGCCTCCGCACTCCGTCGTTTTGCCATCAACAAAAGTACACTTCGAAGTTCAGTTTATTCAGTTTGCCGTTCAAAAGTTCAGTTTGTTGCAGTTCAAAAGTTCAGTTTGTTGCCGTTCAAAAGTTCAGTTTGTTGCCGTTCAAAATTGCAGTTTGTTGTTGCCGTTTAAAAGTTCAGTTTGTTCAAGATGGTTGAACAACTTGACGAGTTTCGGGAGCTGTACGAAATGGGCTTAATTACAGCCGCCGAGTTCGATCTAGCTGTGGAGGGGTTTGAATATATGCGAACTCGTCGTTCGGCACCATGGGTGAGGAGACGAACATACGGGTTATTCAATTTAAATACTATGCGAGATGAAGACATTGAACTTCTCTTCCGCTTCAAGAGAGCGCAAATACCCTTGCTGCAACGAGGCTTTCAAATACCTGATGAGGTCTACGTTGAAGAAGGAAGGTCGGTATGATAAATTATTTATTATTTACGAGTATTTAAATAATGCGCATTCCTTCTAAACACAAACGATTCTTTCTAGATACCGCATTCCCGGAAGCACTGCTCTGTGCATTTTGCTGCGGCGATTGGCGTACCCGAATCGCCTATCTGATTTGGAGGGGCTGTTTGGTTTGAGTGGGAGGACGTTGTCCGCAGTAGCTAGAGAGATGGTTCAGCATATCATGGAAAGAAAAGGCCATATTCTGGAGGACTTAGGAACACTGACATGGCTGAACACCCAGCGGCTGGCTTCCTATGCCACTGTACGTAGATACATAAATATAATATACTATAATATATTATAATATAATTATTTATGTGATACCGGATGTGACTAAGTGGTAGGAAAATAGGTACCTACTTACGTTTTTTATCGAATATTATATATTATATACACTTTCCTTCTCTCAGGCTATTAGTCAGAAGTCAGGCGCTCTTCGGAATTGCTGGGGGTTTATTGATGGAACCGCTCGGCGAAACTGTAGGCCCACAGTCGACCAAGAAGCGTACTACTCAGGCCATAAGCGGTACCATTGCCTGAAGTACCAGGCAATAGTCACACCAGACGGGATGGTAGTCAGTCTGGATGGCAGCTACCCAGGGAGACGTCACGATGCAGGTACAAACGTGGATAGCTTTATAATAATAATTTACGTCATCAGCGTTGAAATAAGACGTAGCCTACTACGAAATGGCTTCAGATCACCATCTGTAGGTATATTAAAAAAAAAAAAAAAAAAAAAAAACAGTTAAGTACCCACTAAATCCTTTTTTTTTTTTAGGAATCTGGAGGGAGTCCGACATCTCCAACCAGCTCAGATCGCTGTGCGTTACAGAAAATGGCACGTATGTGTTATATGGTGACCCTGCCTACCCGATATCGGACTTGCTCATTAGTCCCTTCCCCGCCAATTCGACAGAGCCCAACGCCGCGGTGTTCAATGCAGCCATGTCGAAAGTGCGACAAGCCGTGGAGTGGGGGTTTGGGAAAATTGTTCGGGATTTCGCTTTTGTGGACTTTCACAAGAACCAGAAGATCCTTCTGCAAAATGTCCCCTCTATGTACAAAGTTGCAGCTTTGTTGTCCAACTGCCATACTATTTTGAACGGCAGTCAAATTGGACATTATTTTGGGCTGAACCCACCTTTATTGGAAGAATACTTGAATTAATTTTTTTTAAATTAAATTTATGTTCCTGAGGACTTTTTTTCGAATTTTCTTTTTAGGAGGTAGCTACCCTGTTTAGTTCTGCTCAGGTAGGTTATATTTAATGGAATCTCAATTCAATTTATCCAAGAAAACAGTACACAATATATAGGTATAACAAACATTTTTTACAGTTTAAGTACATAATGATAAAACAATTCAGATGTTTTTACATCTGAAGATGTTTTTACATTATGTACATACAATACAGTTCTATGGATGTAAGTTATTCTGGGGGTGAGAACATCGAAGGTTTTGTACAGGGACCTAGTTGGAGAACGCTTATGGGCATTAGTTGCTATTCTTAAAACTGAATTCATTTTCTACGTTTATTTTATTAAAGTTAGATGCATAAGTATCCCATACAATAATACCATATGTTAAGATGAGCACAATAGGTACACGAGCACCGCGATGTGTACATGAGCATAATACTTACAGCATTTTAGCCAACTTGGTAGCATTAGAAAGTAATGCATTGATTTCCTGATTTTCTTAACCAATGCTGCTACATGATCCTTCCACTTGAGATATTCCACTTACTGAATCCAGCCTTTCTATTCCCATGCAACTACATACCGTTCTTACTGCAGCACAGTTTTCCTCGTGCACTTTGAGTGTAGAGACATTAGGAGAAGTCCTGTTTTATTTATTGAGAAGGTAATGTATTTAATTTTCAAAAGGTTCATGGTAATACTTCGGATTAAGTTCAAAATGATACGATTTGAGAATGAAAAATGACATGAAGCAAGAAGAAAGATTATTTATTATTGTTTTCTTGTTAGCGGTCTAAATTTGAAACAACATACAAGTAAGTCTTATAGCGATCCTGGAAGTCAAAACCACGGTACAAGTTAGTGTTGAAAAGTTGATCCAAGGCTCGCAATCATGGATCAATCTCGGGAGAAAAAGTAATCGACTCACTTCTATTCTTTTTCCCATCCCACGATTAATCCATGGTTGCAGGCCTAAGAAGTTTTTCTTATTTTTTGGTTTTTTATAATCCATTGGAATCGACCAAGGAAAACAATGTTTCAACCCCCCTACCCTTCAAAATTGGAAAGTTTACGTGTCAAGATACGTATATTCAGAAGATCTAATGAAAAACTCTGCAAATTCTAAACAGAAGGGTAATCTAGTGATCTAGACAGAAGGGTAATCTGCACAAAGAAGATGAGTATTCATTTTCAATTAAAATTGCGGAATTTACAGCCGTTTAAAATTTGTTCCTATTTCCCGGACACCCTTTACACACAAAACTCTTGCATTTTTCGTTATGGAAAATGACCTACATTTTTGGGAGTCCTGCAGGAATTTCCTTATAGCACCGACTTCATTTAAAATTTGGTCCATTTTTTTGTTCTGTTGTTCGCTCATAAAGCAGAACTTGGCTTCTTCGAGAGAAATTCTTCTTTCTTCCAACGCCATCCTCTTCTGATCATTATCCAGCGACATCAACTGGATCTCCTGGTCTCTTGCTCTGAACTGTTTCAAATAATCTGAAACCACAGTATTCCCGCGTTTTCTCTTCTGGGGAGCCGACACTAATTTCTTCTTCGACGTATTGCCTTGTTGCTGTTGAGATGGCAGCGCGGATTCGCTAGAAACGGGATGATCCTGAGGCTGCGATTGTTTTTGTTGTTGTTCTGGTTCTGGTTGTTGAGTGACACACTGTTCTTGCGATGCGCGAGCCTCAACATCTGGGTGGTGTACAACCAGAGTGGTTATGTCACAAGAAGTGGTAGGAGTAGGACTACTCATCGTTTCTGTGAACTCCAAAAGATGGTCTGGCACCCTGACGTCCTGTGGGCAGAAGAGGAAGAGGGTAGGAAAGTGTCATGTGAAAATTTGGTACGAGACAAATACATAGCTTAATTTTCTTCGAAAATTCGCTAAAAGCAGAATAATAAACGGAGACTACTGAAAAGGCACTTCACTTACATCTACATTTTCATCAGCCTGTTCAGTAATCATGGCTTGGGCTGCCGCCTGCCGCATCAGTTGTCCTGCGGCTGTTCCTCGCTTAGTTTCTCCATTCGCCTTGGCCACATTCCTGAAGTCTTCTCTGAAGCGTGCCAATTCTTCGAGGAGAACCTCTCTCTCAGTGTACTGTTCTTCAGTGCCGCTTTTCCGGCCTTCTCATCGCCTTCTCGTGCCTTCTCATCGCGGCAAAATTTGACCAGCAGAGAATCTGTTCGGTCTCGCACTGCCCTAGGGGAGACGTCCTTACCGATGGCTGTCGACAGCTTTGAGGCGACGTGTTTCCACGTAGCACCATTACACCTGAACATAATATTAGGAACATAATATTAGTTCATCTTCTCCACAATTGTCCGTAAAATACTCTATTTCTACTTGTACATACCTAATTCACTTTCAAACAATTGTAAACATTATTTCATCATCATCAGTTATTATTATTATTATTAAATATTATTATTATCATTTTAAGTATTATTATTATCAACTATAAATTATTTTGTTATTTCATCTTATTGTAATTCTTGTTTAGAACAGAACAACACTCAGGTGCCCTTTGGTAATTCTCAAGGGAAGTAGGCAGAGATGGGCGTATTCGTATTCATAAATATGAATATGAATAAATTAACAAAACGCGGATTTGTAAATATGAAGACACTTATGAATATGAATAAATTCACAGGACGAGAATTTCTGAATATGAATAATGTTATGAATATGAATAACACGTTATTCACATTCCTATTTATGAATGACGAATCACATGTAAATAACGCGTTATTCATGAATAAAAATGAGAATAACGCGTTATTCATGAATAAACATGTGAATAACACGTTATTCATGAATAAACATGTGAATAACGCGTTATTCATAAATAAAAATGTGAATAACGTGTTATTCATATACATAACTGTATACCTACATAATAATATTCACAAATCCTCGTCCTGTGGATTGATTCATATTTATGAACATGAATACGCCCATATCTGGAAGTAGGTAAACGTAGTTACCAATGATCGTCTCACCTGTAAGGCATCTCCTCCAGGACCTGCTTCAGCAACAGAATATCGTCCGCTGGAAGGAATCGCACAACGGCTCTTTTCTTTTTTGGATTCTGCAACGACAGAAGGGAGGAATCATTGTACCTTTATCAGTTAAAATAGAATAGAATAGAAAAGTACCTATCCGTCGGTGGCTTGCATAAACAGAACCAAGAACGGTATCCGGAAAAATTTCACTTGTCAGACTGTCTCGTTTTGGGAATTTATGGGTAATCCACCCCCCACCCCCCATCTAACACCCCAAACCCCTTCTTAGCTTATAGATTTTTCAACGCTGAACAATGGTGAAGTCATAATTGCGATATCTCATTCCGTTATCAGATTAGAGCAGACTAACGATGAAGAACATCTCAAGTATCAACCACGTTTCTTCATCTTCAAAGTGCTCCAGTTTTGGAACGTAATAAGAAGAATTCTGACTTCACCATCGTGTTCGGCGTAAAAAAAACTTTAAAATTTGGTGTCACTTGTGTGATTGTACCTTTTTGGGTAATTACCCCCTCCCCATCCAAACTCCCACAACGCTCCTCAGTGAGACAAGTGAGACCTCATCTTGCAGATTATTCAAAGCAGATGGTGAAGACAGAATTACGATATCACATTCGGTTATCAGATTACAACAGACTTGAATTTGAATAGCAAACTTGAACTTTTGATCACAATTCTATCGAGAGTTATCGACCGGAGTGACACATAAATGTGTATACCTACATCTAATTTTTGTTGTCTTTAGTGAGTGGAATCGGGATTGTCTGAAACGGATTTTGGTATGAAAAGCTTTCGAAAATTCGAGTTTTAAAAACTTTGGACCGAGAAAAAATGCGCTAACACCCCCGTTATTTTCCCCGAACGCCAGCTTTAGCTCGCAAGATCTCTACACAAATCTCTACAAGATGCTTAATGCAACACTTACCTCGAGTGGCAAATCCATTTCAAAACCCACAGCAAAATACACACAAAAATGTACGACGGATAGCGTTAGGTCGGTCACGGCAGTCGGCACCAGAACGTTTGGAAGGTTTATTAGAGAGAAGGTTATGAATCCACTCGTCGTCGTTTTCGTTGCCGCATTCGTCATACGACTCAGTCGACTCCAATCGGCTGACGAATGCGCATTCGTCACTTGTTTGTCTCGCGAGAACGATTGCGATTCGTCACTTATTCGTCACTTGTTCGTTCGTCAGACGAAAGCGTGCGTAACTTTGGTTGCAAGAACTCTCTAATAAACCAAAAGGTCGGTAAACGTCCACGGTAAACGACGTTTGACGGTAAAAAATTTGAGCCTGACGGTAAAAAAATATTTCTTCGACACGGTAAACGGAAAAAAGCCGCCCCCCTGGCGGTAATGACCCAATTTGTACCGTGTTTTACGGTAAGCATGACCGTGTCAAGATGTCAAAAGACGGTAAAACTTTACCGTCAAAAGGCCCGTTTTTTCTGTCAGTGTGAGGCCTCAAACTTGGAGCAGAACATGAGTCGTCAACATGAGGGTGAATTAGGACGAAAATTCAACCTGAAATGGTTGCTTACTTTACTTTACTTTATTTTACTCATGCGGTAGCCTGTCGGGTCAATGTTCATACTGGCCCACCTGATTCGAACGGCACATGGTTTTCAGATTTCAAGTTAGTTAATAATAATAATTATAAAAGAATTGGTAAGACTCAGTTCTTTAATTAATATAATAAACGTTGAATTTTAGTTTAAATTATGAAGCTTGCATTCGTGTTGACAATATAAATTATTGAGAATGATCACCTGTGTGTGAACAATTATTTAAACAATCACGCTCATACCGCAGCTTGTCGGCCACGCACTCCGCAGTGGTTAACGTAATATGGTTAGGTAAATCGAGAGCTGTCAAACGAGTGGTGAACGATTTTTGTACGATGATAACTGGCGAAGGTAAATTTCCGTAGCAACGAATCGGTTGTAAGCGAAAATCATCAGAAATTTTCGTGGCGATTTCGTGTGACGTTTTTGTGTAACGTTTTTCGAGTTATGTGCCAGAGTAAACACATAAAATGTCAATAATAACAATTAATTTATTATTATTATTATTACTTAGTGGTTATCAATAATTATTATTGATAACCACTAAGTAATAATAATAATAATAAATTAATTGTTATTATTGACATTTTATGTGTTTACTCTGGCACATAACTCGAAAAACGTTACACAAAAACGTCACACGAAATCGCCACGAAAATTTCTGATGATTTTCGCTTACAACCGATTCGTTGCTACGGAAATTTACCTTCGCCAGTTATCATCGTACAAAAATCGTTCACCACTCGTTTGACAGCTCTCGATTTACCTAACCATATTACGTTAACCACTGCGGAGTGCGTGGCCGACAAGCTGCGGTATGAGCGTGATTGTTTAAATAATTGTTCACACACAGGTGATCATTCTCAATAATTTATATTGTCAACACGAATGCAAGCTTCATAATTTAAACTAAAATTCAACGTTTATTATATTAATTAAAGAACTGAGTCTTACCAATTCTTTTATGATGAACACTACAATTAAGTATAACAACTACGCTGGGGTAGGTGATGTAGTATTGTTCAAAGGCCCCTGAATCATTTTTGGTTTATTATCTTCGATAATGAACCATTGGAATCGCCCAAAGAAAAAAATTTTTTAACCCCCCCTCAAAATTTGTTGGTTTACGTTTCAAGATACGTAGATTCAGAAAATCGAATAAAAAAAAATCCGTCCGTCCGCCGTACGCCGTCCGCGCCACTTTGCCCAGTTAGCGTTGAGCTAAAATTACGAAATTTGGTTTCTGGGTTTGGACCAGCCCCAAAATGATCCTCGAAACTTTTCATAACCCTAGGTCAAGGGGAAGGGGTTCAATACGAAATTTAAAATTTCGACGATGTCTTATCTCCAAATATTCAACTGAACCGTGTAAATTTTAGTTCTCCTTTGAATGACCTGAAAAATTACGAATCTTTTAAGACCAATTGGATTTTTGTGCGACCAGCTGTTCGTTCACAGTGACCGCGCAAAGTTTTAGGAAGAACACTACACTTTCGCGTCGAAAACGGCCGTTATGTGACCCAACCCCCAGACGCCCAGAATAAAACTACCTTTTTACATCTTCCCGGTAAACTACAGTCTAGAAATTTTAACCGTGAGTCGGGGATAGACCACATTGCAATATTCACTCGGTTTCTCATCTGTAAAATTGTTTAAATAATACCTCTTTGTAATAATACAAATTAAATTTTGATGATGAGCTATGGACTTGAAATTTTAAAAATAGGTCAGAACTGGATCACAATGCAATATTCACTCGGTTTCCTGTCTGTAAAATTGTTTGAATAATACCTATTTGTTTAAACAAATTAAATTTTGATGATGAGCTAGATACTCATTTAAATTTTATATATAGGTCAGAAATGGATGACATTTCAATATTCACTCGGTTTGTATGACATGGTATGAGTATGGTATGGTATATTATTGTATGTATGATTTGGTATAATACAGTATGGTATGATAGGAAAGAAATTCGTATGGTATGGTATGAGTACGGTGAGAATATGGTATGGTGCCGATTTGCAACACAGTCTGGTATAGACAGAAGGGTGATCTGCACAAGGAAGATAATAAACCGTTGTGTCAAGAATTTGCAGAGTTTTTTAAAGACATAAAATGTCCCAATGTGTTGCAGACTCGTATGCAAGCATTTTGTATTGGCTTCGCGCTTTTGATCAAGTTTCACGTTGCTGGGGCGTTGTGCTTGATTCATGAAGTGGAGGGGGTCACTACTAACTCATTTTGAAGTGCCCAACATGCCTGTTGCGTCAAATTCGGAAAGAATCCATTAGTTTTCAGATTAAAGCGTCTATGTCACATAGACTCTCGACAGACTTCCATATAGACTTCCAAATTGTGTAACATGGATCTAAGCGACATTCTTTGGCGTTTATACTATTGTTGCGTAGACCCTTGTTAACGGATGAGACAAGCAAACGGGGTCCAAGCGTCACATAATGAGCCATTTCGAATTTCGCAGCAAGAGTCTACAATTGCAGTGGCCTCATTATGATGATAGTGCATAGTCATTAGCTTTATGTTACAGTTTGGAAGAACAGAGGGCGCTAAAATCGTAAAAAAATATAGCTCTTGGTGAGACGAATTCAAAGATACTAAAAACTCATTTTTGGAAAAAATGTTGCTTCGACGCTTGTTGCATAACACCGTCCAATTGGTCTGCTACCTAATGTGTAATACAAGTGATTTCTACATTACTTTGGAAGTACCACCCCGTGATTGACATGTCTTCCAATTAGGAAAATGTACCGCCATAGGTACCTTGGTGGTCTTGATGGGTGATAATATTATATTATATTATTATATTATATATTATATTATTATTAATATCTAACAATACTTATTAACAGTGAACTAGAACGTGATAGTAAAAATTAATGATAATTCAGAAGGGTGATCTGTACAAAGAAGATAATAAACCGTTTTGTCAAGAATTTGCTGAGTTTTTCTAGTCAAAATGAAACCAGACAGACCCCGCTAAATTTCAACTTAAGACCCTTGTTCAAGTTATACTCTAACCAGATAAGTGGGCGGAATTCCTTCGGAATAATCTCCCAAGGGCGATTCGCTTCGAGGAAACGTAGTACTCGGCTCAACTCCCGCACAATGTGTTTAGTCAAGCGTGTGCACAGGTATAGTTTGTCAATATAACTGATCAAGTAGGAGGGCGTTGCTCCAATCAACCTTCGGTATTAGCCGGGTCGGTTTGCTTTCGGTTTGGGTTTCCAGGGCGCGGTCGGGGCGGAGGTGTTTGGACCGTTGTTGATGTTTAGTCGAAGGAGCAGATAGACCACCGAGGCTCACTCCGCGATAACAGTTTCCAGCGAAAGCTCAAGTTTTGCCAACGGAGAGACGGACCATCGGGTGCTTGTACAGATTTATTTGCATGCACTAGCAACGTGTGTTCAGTCTTTTCATATACCTATTTAAAAGCATTTAGTATAAGATTGCTCCACCAAATTACAAGATAAACCTCTATATTGTTATCAAAGGCCCAACGGTGTTGAATCAAGATAGTGGAGGACCATGAAAGCATAAAAGTTCTAGGCACCAAGATAAGAAAGTGGTCAACATTTAGACCTGTCTAAATCTTGTTAAAACAGATCATCCCAACCACTTGCCACTGACCATGAAAAATGTGAACAGTACAGTTGATGACGTACAATCCGCGACGGTCTCTTATTTTGTGTTTTGGGGGTGGAACATGAAGTTTTGACATCAATGTTTGAAACCCTTGGCTCTCGACATTTTGAATAATGTACATCTTGTACGGCCCAACAGTTACAACCCTGTCAGAGTAAACTACTTTTCATTTCACGTTGTGGGGCCAATTACAAGCAGGACCGATGCATCACGATGGTACAGTTTAAATTGTCTGGTACATTGGCTATTGAACTTGTGCCAATCTCAATAGAGTATTATAAATGTTCTATGGACTTCGCACATGTGCACATCACACAGTGGTTGCATTTCAGAGCCGTGAACGTGTAGTGAATCGTATTGTTTTTTCTTTTCACGAGGGTCCACCGCCATCTTCCTCATTGAATCCTTCTCCCGAGAAGCCTTATATATGTTTGAGACATTTTTAATGGAGAATTACACTTCATAGTAATAAAAGGAAATTCCAGGATCTCAGAAAAATGGGCAATAGCGTGAAAGCAGGCCTATGATGGGTTGAATAATATGAACTTAACACCATGCAGGAACAAAACTATGAGCCACAACACTATATTTTTTTTAAACCGCTAAAATATTGTCTGAAAACATGCAAAATGGGGAATGACAGGGATTTTTTAAAACTTTTTTTCCTGAGAAGAACTCGCCTTCATAATAATTAGGACAGTGGTAAAAAGATTTTCAAGGAAGTACTTTTTCTGGGGAGGTTTCAAGTCGTATTGAGCTGGAAGAGGGAAGCAATGTACGTCATGTACCTCCCAGGCCAATCAGAGAGTAGCAGGTACTTAGACCGGCTCCGTAACCCGCTGTCTGATTGGCTCCCGAAAGACGTGCATGAAAGCCACCCCTGCCCGCCCTATAAGATAACTCCGGTTTGTGTACTACAAATTTGATCTGTCTCTTTTTCCTGTTGAGCCTTACAATATAAGGCTCAGCAGGAGAAAGTGGCAGATTAAATTCTACGGAAATTCTACGGTCCTCAAAGATGCGCAAGTCGAGGAGGGAGCACAGGCTGTCATATGGAACGATATTATAGGCCTCTTCATTGTTCCTCAAGTGAACACGAGTTACTAACGTAATGCCCCTTGAATCGTCTTATGGCCCTTGCAAATCGTTTTTCTCCCGACATTAACCCTGCCACTACTTCGATTGCTTCCATTATATCCGTCCTGGGTTTTTTTTTCTCGTAAAGTGCGTTTTTGTACCAATCGCCAATGTGCTTATTTTATTCAAACTATGATATTTATCTTAAACTCTCGCTTGCTGCCTTGTTTTCTCTCCATTATGTAAATGGGCATCAATGACCGTATGTATAAATAAATAAATAACACGTACGACTGTCGCATAAGTACGACAAATTCATCTTTAAACATTGCAAAATGCTTCAAAATATAAACGCTAGATCCTGGACTGATAAGATTTCGAATCAAAATATGCGATTAATTAGAATAATTAAATGCCGATCTAGCGCATAATAGACGAAGGATATTTAGACTTGCTTTTGTAATTTATCATAGCTGCCTCATATTCAAAATGGTTCGTCGTAAATTACACTAGACCACTCGAGGTCGACTTTCAGTCATAACAAACGACTGTTTACCTTTTTTTTTTGTTATTTTTTCGGAAAAATCCAAATCGGGCCCATCACTCATCCCGCACATCTAAAATTAAACCTCCCGAGGAGAAATTCGTGTGTCAAACGCCATTTGTGTGTAGAGCCTTTTAGTTACCGTCGCGGCGGCTGTTCCAGTCGCTTCCTCACCGAGAGCGAACAGGTGCCGAATGTTTAGACAATGGTCGCACTAATTATCCCGAGTTTGCCGTCACAGGCACGAGCGTTCGGGGCCAATCGTTTCACGCGTTTTCCTCCCCATTCATTAGGAGGCCGATTCAAACGAGCGAGCTAATCGCAAACAGTCAGTCAAAGACAAATAATCAGGGTGAGAATGGTAATCAACCTACGGACGAGCGCGAGGCGCTGGAATTCGTTATCGGGAAGCTACTGGCGGCAGGTTTTTTTCTTTTTTTATTTTAGTTGTAGTGTATGAACTCATTTTTCAAGCCTAATTAAGTGTCTACCAAGAGCCTTTTCATCTTTCATCGTTCTGCAGCCATTTTTCTGCGCGCGTAATTGAGAAAAAGCGTGTATTGCAAAAAGTCATCGTTGAGGCACATAGTCATAGTCAACGCACAGCTCATAATAACCACTGTAAAAACCTGGTTTTTCGAGTAGTTGTGGCATGTGTACCTACTAACTACTACACTAGTCCTACAGTAGTCAAAATACGTACTGTACTCGTAAGTGTGAGGTGAGGCCTTTAGACTCCATTATGTAACCAATATAGGTAGTATTTTACTCTAGTTGAGACAGTGTATTTAGTTGAAAACTTTAATGAGAACACCATGGTACTGCGTAATTATGAATATGGCTACTGATTTGAATGTCATCACTGAAAATTACATCCCTAAAGCAAAACGTAAAATGAATGTATTTACACGGACGAAAGATAGCGGAGCGGTAGGGCTACTGGTAATAATGTATGGAAGGCAACTGCAAAGCTTGTTACCGAGCATTAATGAGAAATATATTACAATAAGCTTGAAGCTTCGATCGGATGGAAATAGTGGATCCGCCCTTATTCGAATATCATCATCGTCCCATTGTCATCCAAATGTAGGCAGTATTCATTGGTGGGTTGTGAATATTGATCTAAAGCAGATCATTATTACAGATAAAAAATAAACAACCATTTTGAAGTATCGGCATTTGGAGTTCAAACTTGAATAAAATAAACTTGAGTAAAATCAACGGGAACCTCCGCTGAGTATGGCACATTTGAGTATGATTAATTTCGTCAGGGGGTTATATCAATAAATGTTTATTTACTAACAGAAAAGCTAAAGGGGAAAAGAGCAACGTTCTATTATATTAGTATACCATGCATGCTGGAGCCATTGCATTGGCCATTTTATATTATAATATAATATTATGTGACGACTCCACACCTGTCTAATTAAATCTCAAAATTTGTTTTCGATCACGTGTTCAACAATATTTCATTGGTTCCAAAATCCGCTTTATTAGTGTCACTCTCCCAATTCCTCCATATCTTATATCCCTACCTCAAATCCTCCTACACCTGTCGTTTATTTGTAAGTCAGGCATTAAAAGAGTTCAGTGGTACATTATTTGTTGAAACTGATTTATAAGAGCTTTTGAAATGAAAGAATTTATGTGTTGGAAAATCGGTAGGTAAGAACATAAAATGAATAACCCCCTCTGTAATAAATACATAGTACAGGGATTGTAATATGGTCGGTTCGCTCATTATAACATCATGGCAAATATTTATGAATGAATTTTGACCATTCGACATGATTTGTTCCCGCTTGAATAAACAGACGTTTGAATTAGCCGAGTTGAATGATTCCAAGGTCTAGTTTCTAATACTGATGTCTACCTTTTTCGTTTCTTTTTAGGGATCTGTTAGGAATTGTTACACAAGTTTTGGATCATCAATGATTCACGTTGGGGTTAGGAATGTTCTCTGTGGGCCTGAATAATTGCAGAAATCCTGGAACAGCGAGGGCAGTGGAACATACGGGAAACAGCACAAGAACCAACTCGGCGGAGAATCAATTGGGCGCACATCAAAGAGCGACCAGAGCTAGATTATTCAGGAGGTTTTGACCTGACGCGGGGTAGATGAATGTTCGAGTGGCTCACGCTACAGAGAAAGACACCGAAGTCAAAAGACAAATAGAAAAGGTGAGGGATGTAACGTTAACGATCCGCCGTTAATTAATGCATGGGGTCGAATAAACATTAGGCCGGGAAGAGGTTGATGAATAAGGCCCCGAACATAGAAGGAATACGTGCCTATACCTACTTAGAAAGAATTCTTTCCATTGAGAAGGAATATATAATCGATAGTGAAGGATCATCAATGTGGGGTCCATGGGATCCGCGGATAACTGGCATCTCATTGCATAAAAGGTCCTGGTAAGAAACCCTACCAGTGGGTACGACAAACAACGAGATGTTATTATAATGATGTAATACATCAATGAGATAAACCTCGTCATCATGCCACCTCATTAGCGGTAATACCAGAAACATAAATCGCCTATTACCCTTGGAAGTGAGGGAAAAGAAAGTCCCTGCGAGG
Organism: Stenodema calcarata; assembly: GCA_963920205.1. Lineage (NCBI taxonomy): Eukaryota > Metazoa > Arthropoda > Insecta > Hemiptera > Miridae > Stenodema > Stenodema calcarata. The sequence goes on along the minus strand of OY986060.1, from coordinate 1,983,907 downwards.
CAGAAGGAGCTCAATAACTTTGAATAAGTAATAACTAGGAATGAGTAATAAAATTATTCTAAAATAGTTGTAAGATTGCGTAAAAAAGAAAAAAGGTGAAGGACTAATGAATTATTTCGTACCTTGCTGGTGGTAATACCTCGCGCTGGCGGTGTCCATCGGTTTTCTCATGCTTGACTGTTCTATTATTGACACTTAAAATAAATTGATCGCGGGAGTCTGAGCCAATATAAATGGAGCGTGGACGCGGACACTACTATAAAAAGTGCGGGAATTCGTTCGTTCAATTTTGAGGAAAATGATGTAGACTAGCGGACAATGCGACTGCGGTCGATTACGGAAAAACTCTGCAAATTCTTGACACAACGGTTCATTATCTTCTTTGTACAGATCACCCTTCTGTCTAGATCACTAGGTCTAAATGTCTAGATCCTAAATGTTAGATTAATTATTATTATCAATTATCACTAATTATTAACAATTTTATCAAGTACCTACTGAAAATTATTATAATTTATTGTTAGGTATTAATAATTCGTATTTATTATTAATAATAATTATTATTAATTATGATTAATTAATACGATATAATTCTGGGGTTTTTAATACTACGTCGGTAATAATTTTTCTATAAAAGAAGTACCTACCAACAAACATTCGAAATTACCTTCATTTCCGTAGCACGAAACGCACCTCAGAACAACAAACTCGACATCACTTAAGCCATATGATGTTCAAAAGAGCTTGTTAGTATGAAAATGGACCTGTATTTCAACAGTTTGATTCACGATCGGGTTGTGAGGCACAATCTTTGAGCCGTCATTGTGAACGAACGGCTGGTCGTACAAAGCTGCGGATGGTCTTAAAAAATTCTACGGAACAAACTCTATCTAAATATGAAATAAAAAACATACCGTTTGATGAGAATTTTTCGAGATATGGAATTTTCAAAATTTCAAAATTCGTTTTGAACCCCTTCCCCTTGACCTAGGGTTATGAAAAGTTTCGTGGATCATTGTGGGGCTGGTCCAAACCCAGAAACCAAATTTCGTAATTTTAACTCAACGCTAACTGGGCAAAGTGCCTCGGACGGCGTACGGCGTACGGCGTACGGCGGACGGACGGATTTTTTTTTATTCGATTTTCTGAATCTACGTATCTTGAAACGTAAACCAACAAATTTTGAGGGGGGGTTAAAATTTTTTTTTCTTTGGGCGATTCCAATGGTTCATTATCGAAGATAATAAACCAAAATGAGTACTAATGGTGACTCGCCTCAGATCGCCATCACTGATATTGGCGATTAGTGCGAAGGCGATGGTGACCAGATCCCAGATTCTGCTATAGTGCAATCCTTAACGCATCGTATCGTCGAAAAGGATCAATTTTCTCGATGTCATGCACGTTTAACACGTAAAACCTACGGCCCATGAATACATTTTATGAAGGCAGTCGGTTCACTTCAGAGCATAAATGTTGTAATGTAATCCTATTTGTGTAAAATTGAAATTAGTTGTTCATCATTTCAAACGGTCAAAAATGACTATGACATACCTATGTGAAATTGTAAACATTGGACTCTTTCATTTCAATTAAAATTACCGCGCTCGAACAATTCAGTTTCAGTTTCCCGCAAGGGGACCACAGTGCAAAAGTCTATTTTGACATGAAACTGTCTTTGCTCTGGCCTCCCCCCCCCCCCCCCGATGTTGTGACATTGTGGGATTACGAGATTTTAAGCGAATAACGTGATCTCAAGCGGATAACGAGATCTCATGTAGTTGAATGAGGACGTTTTTATCAGAGGAGGATGTTTTTATCCTGAGTACCAAAATCAGACGGAGAGATTGATTTTGATCATTTGAGTAGGAATCTTGCCGAAGGAGATCCAGAGCTGGGGAGGGCTGAGAGCCATTCGTGGAATCGTCTGCTACACGCTCCGGTCATCCATTGGAACGAGGTGGGGAAGGGCTGGTTTTTAGCCAACGTCGTCCTCAGTTATAAATATTATTGACCTTGAAACCTATAGGCGCTTACAGAGTGCCTTTACCTCCAGTTCCAGTTGTTATGAGGTGGGGCACTGAACTACATTCTGCTTTATTCTAGGCTCTTAACTGGGCTAAGTTCGCGAAAGTTGTAGACGACTCAAGGTTGACCCAGCTCAAAGTGTCGAAAAAGTATTGAGTTTGGTCGAAAATCCCAGCGTTTCCGCCCACTTTATCAAAGCCCACTTGTCGTTCATACCATTGATTCTACGAGTAACTAGGTTAGAGGAAGGTGGTGTTGAGTTGAGACAAAGTTTGGAGTTGATCGAGGAATGCTCCGCAGAATGGAGGCAATTCCTGGTACAAATGGGACAAAATTACAAGAGAAGTGGTCTACACTCCCTCAGAAAATTAATGGTCTAGAAACATTAAACAACGTTAAAAAGATTTTAATGGGAGAGGATGTACCCAGTTTACTGACGGAGCATTCTTGCCTGGTTATTTTAAGCAATTTTAAATTTTCTCCAGTCACTTCGGTTGATGTGGAGTGGTCTTTTTCCGTCTACAAACACATTCTCTCGGACCTTCGTCCCAATTTCATTCAAGTCAACCTTGAAATGTATATTTTTTTACGAAACGAGAACTTCATGCAGATCATTCCTTATTGAAACTAACGGTATAGTGGTTTTTCCAAGAACTGAGACTTAATTTCTCGAAATTTACAATATTTTTTGTTGCATATTCGTCGCATATTTCATTAGTTTTTACTGCATATTCTATGGCATATTCGAGGCATCTATGGTTCATAGAAATCCGGTCGTTAGTCATAATGTTGCGATAAGGTTGTGAACTTGTCAGAGCGAGGTGTTGGACGAAGATGAACATATTGTAGTAAGTCGAGCGGAAAGTAAGTTGAGTAAGTAAAACTTTGAAAACTCCTATTGTAACACTTTTATCGGTAGTTTCAGGGTTTTTTCTACCCCGAAAGGTCTCTTGGCAGTCATCGACATCGGTTTGTCTTTGGGGCTTCGAAAGTAGCCGGCAAACCTCTAGGCGCCCTTCCGCTTCCCATTCCTGACTGTACCGAGACGATCGTCTATCGGGGTCTCTCCGAATGATAAAGGGAAAACGGCCGAAGGCAGTTAAGTTGGAGAGAAGGCTTGAGGGAGGTTCAAGCGTAAGGGAGACTTCGGGAAAGGGAATTCCCTCGGGTGCCGTATTCCAAGGCAGAAGTCGTTAGTGGCCCCTCAGGACTTGGTGGATCCCTCGCCGCTTTCCACCTTTACCGATTTCCAAGGGTCAGGAAAACTACTCGTTACATCGAACCGGCGTGGGGGCAGTAAGAGAGCCAATGTACCCGGGGAGGTGTTGGCGATGTGGGCGAGGGGTCCCATAACCTTTATTGTTCCCGCGTTAACAGTCTCGAAGGACTCGCCAACTCGTTGAGAGTAAAAGTTTCTCTACTCACCTCGTTTATGGGCTCGTCGTCAACGTAATCCCGACAGTAACCTGAAATTTGGATGTTAACGCGGCTAGACGTCCAACTACGCTCTGTTTAATTATTAACTTAATTGACGCCCCGAGGGCGCTCATAAGTAACACCGAAATGACACCTTCTGTTTCAGGCTATCAACTTGACAACAATCCAAAATTTGCGAAGTTCATTCGAATTGTGCAATTTCTATATCAACTAGTCGAAACAGAAGCCACTCTGCGAACGTCCACGCCGATTGAGGCCTTCGAAATTCGATAAAGCCGGAACTACCAAATCGTCATGTTCGAAATGGCCATTTTCAAAGCAGTTAATTTCAACAGTTTTCAAATTCAGGATTGACAGGTTTAGACTTGGGTTATTGGCAACGTAGAATTTAATTTTCTTCAATGTTTATATCAATGTATTCCTCAGTTTGAGCATTCATTTTTGAGTTGTATATTAATGCTATTAAAATACCCGAAAAATGTCTTTATTATATACCTCCATCTGCCTTTTTCCACATTAACCATTTCCAGCGGACAAAGAGATGGCTCCGTCCAACTGGAGAGGTCTGGAATGCCGGCCCGGGGCTCACGTATTTGATTTCTGACTCGCTACATGTGGAAGCTGCCACCTCGTACATATAAGACCTGCCACTGTTCCACAGAAGAGAGATGCTATACTAAACCACCCGCTGGCTCTCGAGTGACACAGCTGTGTTCCCCTTTACAGCCCTAACGGATAACCTTTACGTCCTCTTCCAAAACCCGATATTTTGTTTACTTTTATTTGAATCCGAAGCGAGTCCCCCCCGAATCCCCAATCACCCACAATCGCTTCTGGCTTTCCCCTTTGACAAATCGTTGCTCAACGTGCCTCCTTGTAAAATCTGATAGGGACCTTATTATTTTTCTCGAATGACTCGCCGACCGGTCCCGACTACTTTTTTTTATTACCGGTTTTAAATGGTCCTTATCACAAATGAGCCACCCGATCAATCTTTCACGCGGAACCGCGCTGCTCTGTAAATATCGGGAATTTCGTGATCCGTGAAATGACTGTTACGTAACTCGTGTTTCATTTGTTGAAGTCAAAAATGGCATATCAAACGGCGTATCATTCCATCTTATCTACGATTATGTTCAATTAATTATGTGAATTACATAATTATAATGAACAACTCATATGTATGAGGGCGAATTACACACAGGATGGCTAGCAAACATATTAATTAAGTCCATGCAATATGAGTTTGATCCTCTCTCGAGTTGATCTACTAAGTTCTCAAGTACCGTACTGTTCTTTATAGAATTTATCATGAAGGATAATAATAATAAAAGATACGAGGGCCGCCATTTGGATGGGACGTGTGGTGTGTAGACAAATCGATCACAGAAGGATGAAATGAAATGTAAAGAAAAACACTTTTTGGACAATTAGGAGTTTTAAATGTTGGGAATTTTTTCCTTCTCTTCGAAAATTTGCTCAGATGCAGGGATGAGACAAGCCACAAGCCTGCACCTTAGGCTCAGGAATCCACCATAATTTTGGAACTTTGATTATGTACTTAGACTGTAAAATATTCTTTGTTTTTATGTATTGTGTACAGGTCTCTTGAATAAAAATTGAATTGAAGTACAAAATTAGCTTGAAAACAAAATTTGTTTTCAATTTAATGCGAAATGAAAAACTCTGCAAATTCTTGACACAACGGTTCATTATCTTCTTTGTACAGATCACCCTTCTGTCTAGATCACTAGGTCTAAATGTCTAGATCCTAAATGTTAGATTAATTATTATTATCAATGATCACTAATTATTAACAATTTTATCAAGTACCTAGTGAAAATTATTATAATTTATTGTTAGGTATTAATAATTCGTATTAATTATTAATAATAATTATTATTAATAATAATTATTATTAATTATGATTAATTAATACGATATAATTCTGGGGGTTTTAATACTACGTCGGTAATAATTTTTCTATAAAAGAAGTACCTACCAACAAACATTCGAAATTACCCTCATTTCCGTAGCACGAAACGCACCTCAGAACAACAAACTCGACATCACTTAAGCCATATGATGTTCCAAAGATCTTGTTAGTATGAAAATGGACCTGTATTTCAACAGTTTGATTCACGATCGTGTTGTGAGGCACAATCTTTGAGCCGTCATTGTGAACGAACGGCTGGTCGTACAAAGCTGCGGATGGTCTTAAAAAATTCTGCGGAACAAACTCTATCTAAATATGAAATAAAAAACATACCGTTCCATATGAATTCTTCGAGATATGAGATTTTCAAATTTTCAAAATTCGTTTTGAACCCCTTCCCCTTGACCTAGGGTTATGAAAAGTTTCGTGGATCATTGTGGGGCTGGTCCAAACCCAGAAACCAAATTTCGTAATTTTAACTCAACGTTAACTGGGCAAAGTGGCGCGGACGGCAGACGGCGGACGGCGTACGGCGGACGGACGGATTTTTTTTTATTCGATTTTCTGAATCTACGTATCTTGAAACGTAAACCAACAAATTTTGAGGGGGGGTTAAACTTTTTTTTTCTTTGGGCGATTCCAATGGTTCATTATCGAAGATAATAAACCAAAATACAGTTCAACCCATTTCGTAATAGGCCAAGGTGAAGCAAGCTGTTTCCAAGCGATCAAATTATTTCCGCAAATCGTGAACATTCATGATGCGGTTTGAGCAGGCAGTATTAGAGCATTTCAGCTGAGTGATAATCCGCAATCAAGTCCCTTCAATCATAGCTGATAGATCAATAGTCAATAGCCTGATTGATATGACCTCTCGACATTTGCCTGGTCGCCGGTCGGCGGTCAGACGGGACCACAAGTGTCCAGATCAAAGACGATTATGGATATTGCTCGGTCGATCGGAACCTGGAAACGCGTTGAACGTTGCTAAAACGATTACATGAACCGCCCGCAGTAAGCGGACCATTTTCGTTGCAACGTTCTGGATCCGGTCATGCATCATCACAATAATCTCATTTGCACCGAGACTACCGGCGAAAAAAAAACAAAACATATTTATCAACGCGAAAATGTCGACTATTGCGTGGTTTCAACATGATTGTTCCGGTAAATATTCAACTGCACGATAAAAGTTATATTAAATACTAGATAATTAATAACAACGATATAATTACCAAACGTATGATTATTATGTCGTTGTCGACACGTCAAAAGAGCCAATCTGCTTTTCTGGACATTTTCGTTTTAGTACACTTTTGGGTACTAGGGAGTTGAGCACACCGTGCCAGAGCCGAGATACGTAATTCCCACTAAAAGGATAATGACCAAAAAAAAGCAGATTGGCGCTTTTGGAGTGGTGGCAACGATGCAATCTAGGAACGCGGTAGCTCCAAGTGAAATGTCAAGAAAGTATCAAATATCTTCACATTTTTTTGTACTCGTATCTAGGAACGCGGTAGCGTTCCTCCGCGCCAAGCAAAGAAGTTGAGAAGAACGAACGGTACCGAGTGACGACTTGTTTTCAGGTATCCATATCTCGGGTACTATTTGACCGATCAACTTGAAATTTGGTGTGGATAATAGAAAGCCCTGAAAGGGTCAAGTCGCAAGGTCTAAAGGGAGCCGAGTTATATAACTTCAAAACTTCGCGGGTTTTCACCATTGCCATGTTCTCCTTCTCCTCCTTCTCCTTGTTCAGGTACCTACAGCCTCTCCACTTTCACCGATTCATGTTTTTAACATGAATAATGTTTTTGCGGTGGCCTACCAGAGTTGAAAAGCGTAACGAAGTTTAAGTCACGAAATTATGTCACGAAGATTTTTAATGATTTTCACGTACAACCGAGCCGTTTCTAGGGAAATGAAACTTCTTTAGTTTTCAAACGACAAAAATCGTTCTCCATTCGTTGGAAAGCCTTTAATTTATGCATAAATTATATACTGCCAAAACTGCTGTAAATATCGAAGAAGCTGAGATACAGCCCTGAGTAAATAAAACGGTAAACAACATTCGCAAAAACATTATTCATGTTTTGCATAGCAAATACCTTGTTCTATACAAAGTATAGAAGAGAAAAGATCCGGGGGGTCCAGGGGGGCTTGCCCCCCTGGCGAGGCGCGAAGCGCCGAGTTTTTAATGATAATCTAATCATCAATATATATATATTGCACATAAATTAAGTAGCAACTGACCTTCAGCCCATCAAGTTGAACTGTTTGATGAGTATTTTTGCCCAGTGGCTACAACTCAGGAGAACACTCAATCTGAACAATGATTAAGTGGATACTTCACTTGTCACATGGTCACAGTACAGCCCCAGAGGTGGATACCATAAGTCCACACAGGTCTTAGGATTCGCTGGTAGATGAGCAATTTGTTATACACTGATAGGACAGAATAGCTACCTAGTACTTTAATATCTAATAATTAAATATTAAAGTACCCACTAGGTATACCTAGTACTTAGTATACCTACTAGGTATACCTAGTACTAGGATTTCTGAATAATTATTCTTCAGAATCCCTATAGAATACGTAGGTACCTAGTTCTTTAATATAATTATCAGTGTGAACAATAATAATAATTATTACTATTATCATCAATTTATTAATAATTATTATTGTTCTTTTTTGATTTATTATCTTCGATAATGGATCCATTGGAATCGCCAAAAAAAGAAATCCAGAAGGGTCTATGTGCATACTGGCCCAGCTGATTCGAACAGCACAATGTGCACAATGTCATGGCTTTCAGGTACCGAGTTAATTGATAATAATTAAAAAGAATAATGATTATAAATAGGACAATAAAAATAATGATTATTATAATATAATTAATTAATAATATAATAATTAATTAATTTTCTAACAAGTATCAAACCGTACGGACTTAATTTTGGAATGACTAATTTGGCCATCCCTCCAATGGAAGATAAAGGATTTCGTCCGAGAAGCTTGATATTATTATAGGATGATTATATTAATACCCAAAAATATTTCCATAAACAGACGGGATCTTCTCTCGGATAAGTTAGTACTTAGAGGAAGGTCGAAGAACATTTCATACCAATCATGAAGGGCGCCTGCCGAGGCTCACTGGCAAAAACATCAAAGGCCCTTCAACTAGTCCTAGTGTACACAACTTTTGAGAGGTGTTTGCTCGCTTCCAGGAATGGCCCCGACTTTAGAAAAGTTAACCGGATTAGGTTTGGAGGTGGGGGAAAGGTTTCTTCAAATTTGCTCAAGAGATAAAAGATCAAAAGGCCGGCGCCCGTAAATAACTGGTCCGATTCCGAAGGTTTCTCAAGGAGGGGTTTTAATAAAGTTGGAATTTTCAGAGTCACGCCGAGTTATGGTGGAAATTGCTGTCGAGAAGAATTTTGGAGGTGGGCGTAGAAAAAACGAAAATAGTTCAAACGGGTTTAAACTCGGAAAGGAGCATGCAAACGGGGAAATAGTTGACAATTGAACTATTCTGAAAGATTTCGTCGAATCGTTTTTGGTTTATTATTTTCGATATTGAACCATTGGAATCGCCCAAAGAAAAAAATTTTTTAACCCCCCCCCTCAAAATTTGTTGGTTTACGTTTCAAGACACGTAGATTCAGAAAATCGAATAAAAAAAATCCGTCCGTCCGCCGTACGCCGTACACCGTACGCCGTACGCCGTCCGCGCCACTTTGCCCAGTTAGCGTTGAGCTAAAATTACGAAATTTGGTTTCTGGGTTTGGACCATCCCCACAATGGTCCTCGAAACTTTTCATAACCCTAGGTCAAGGGGAAGGGGTTCAAAACGAAATTTAAAATTTCGACAATGTCATATCTCAAAATATTTAACTGAATCGTGTAATTTTTAGTTCACTTTTGAATGACCTGAAAAATTACGAATCTTTTAAGACCAATTGGATTTTTGTGCGTCCAGCCGTTCGTTCACAGTGAGCGCGCAAAGGTTTAGAAAAAACACTAAACTTCGCGTCGAAAACGGCCGTTAGGGGTCAACCCCCGACGCACACAATAAAACAACCTTTTTTCATCTTCCCGGTAAACTACAGTCTAGAAATTTTAACCGTGAGTCGGGTATAGACCACATTGCAATATTCACTCGGGTTCTCATCTGTAAAATTGTTTAAATAATACCTTTTTGTAATAATACAAATTAAATTTTGATGATGAGCTATTGACTTGAAATTTTAAAAATAGGTCAGAACTGGATCACAATGCAATATTCACTCGGTTTCTTGTCAAGAAAATTTGTTTAAATAATACCTATTTGTTTAAACAAATTAAATTTTGATGATGAGCTAGATACTTGAAATTTTAAATATAGGTCAGAAATGGATGACATTTCAATATTCACTCGGTTTGTACGACATGGTATGAGTATGGTATGGTATATTATTGTATGTATGATTTGGTATAGTAAAGTATGGTATGATAGGAAAGAAATTCGTATGGTATGGTATGAGTACGGTGAGAATATGGTATGGTGTCGATTTGCAACACAGTCTGGTATAGACATAAGGGTGATCTGCACAAGGAAGATAATAAACCGTTGTGTCAAGAATTTGCAGAGTTTTTGGTTTATTATCTTCGATAATGAACCATTGGAATCGCCCAAAGAAAAAAAAAGTTTAACCCCCCCTCAAAATTTGTTGGTTTACGTTTCAAGATACGTAGATTCAGAAAATCGAATAAAAAAAAATCTGCAAATTCTTGACACAACGGTTCATTATCTTCTTTGTACAGATCACCCTTCTGTCTAGATCACTAGGTCTAAATGTCTAGATCCTAAATGTTAGATTAATTATTATTATCAATTATCACTAATTATTAACAATTTTATCAAGTACCTAGTGAAAATTATTATAATTTATTGTTAGGTATTAATAATTCGTATTTATTATTAATAATAATTATTATTAATTATGATTAATTAATACGATATAATGCTGGTGTTTTTAATACTACGTCGGTAATAATTTTTCTATAAAAGAAGTACCTACCAACAAACATTCGAAATTACCTTCATTTCCGTAGCACGAAACGCACCTCAGAACAACAAACTCGACATCACTTAAGCCATATGATGTTCCAAAGAGCTTGTTAGTATGAAAATGGACCTGTATTTCAACAGTTTGATACACGATCGTGTTGTGAGGCACAAACTTTGAGCCGTCATTGTGAACGAACGGCTGGTCGTACACAGCTGCGGATGGTCTTAAAAAATTCTACGGAACAAACTCTATCTAAATATGAAATAAAAAACATACCGTTTGATGGGAATTTTTCGAGATATGGAATTTTCAAAATTTCAAAATTCGTTTTGATCCCCTTCCCCTTGACCTAGGGTTATGAAAAGTTTCGAGGACCATTGTGGGGCTGGTCCAAACCCAGAAACCAAATTTCGTAATTTTAACTCAACGCTAACTGGGCAAAGTGGCGCGGACGGCGGACGGCGGACGGCGTACGGCGGACGGACGGATTTTTTTTTATTCGATTTTCTGAATCTACGTATCTTGAAACGTAAACCAACAAATTTTGAGGGGGGGTTAAAATTTTTTTTTCTTTGGGCGATTCCAATGGTTCATTATCGAAGATAATAAACCAAAAAACTCTGCAAATTCTTGACACAACGGTTCATTATCTTCTTTGTACAGATCACCCTTCTGTCTAGATCACTAGGTCTAAATGTCTAGATCCTAAATGTTAGATTAATTATTATTATAAATTATCACTAATAACAATTTTATCAAGGACCCAGTGAAAATTATTATAATTTATTGTTAAGTATTAATAATTCGTATTTATTATTACTAATTATATTATTAATTACTATTAATTAATACGATATAATTCTGGGGTTTTTAATACTACGTCGGTAATAATTTTTCTATAAAAGAAGTACCTACCTACCAACAAACATTCGAAATTACCTTCATTTCCGTAGCACGAAACGCACCTCAGAACAACAAACTCGACATCACCATATGATGTTCCAAAGAGCTTGTTAGTATGAAAATGGACCTGTATTTCAACAGTTTGAGTCGAGATCGTGTGGTGAGGCACAATCTTTGAGCCGTCATTGTGAACGAACGGCTGGTCGTACAAAGCTGCGGATGGTCTTAAAAAATTCTACGGAACAAACACTATCTAAATATGAAATAAAAAACATACCGTTCCATATGAATTTTTCGAGATATGAAATTTTCAAAATTTCAAAATTCGTTTTGAACCCCTTCCCCTTGACCTAGGGTTATGAAAAGTTTCGAGGACCATTGTGGGGTTGGTCGAAACCCATAAAAAAAATTTCGTAATTTTAACTCAACGCTAACTGGGCAAAGTGGCGCGGACGGCGGACGGCGGACGGCGTACGGCGTACGGCGTACGGCGTACGGCGTACGGCGTACGGCGGACGGACGGATTTTTTTTATTCGATTTTCTGAATCTACGTATCTTGAAACGTAAACCAACAAATTTTGAGGGGGGGTTAAAAAAATTTTTTCTTTGGGCGATTCCAATGGTTCATTATCGAAGATAATAAACCAAAAATCCGTCCGTCCGCCGTCCGCCGTACGCCGTCCGCGCCACTTTGCCCAGTTAGCGTTGAGTTAAAATTACGAAATTTTTTTTATGGGTTTCGACCAACCCCACAATGGTCCTCGAAACTTTTCATAACCCTAGGTCAAGGGGAAGGGGTTCAAAACGAATTTTGAAAATTTGAAAATCTCATATCTCGAAAAATTCATATAGAACGGTATGTTTTTTATTTCATATTTAGATAGAGTTTGTTCCGTAGAATTTTTTAAGACCATCCGCAGCTTTGTACGACCAGCCGTTCGTTCACAATGACGGCTCAAAGATTGTGCCTCACAACACTTGTGACTCAAACTGTTGAAATACAGGTCCATTTTCATACTAACAAGGTCTTTTGAACATCATATGGCTTAAGTGATGTCGAGTTTGTTGTTCTGAGGTGCGTTTCGTGCTACGGAAATGAAGGTAATTTCGAATGTTTGTTGGTAGGTACTTCTTTTATAGAAAACTTATTACCGACGTAGTATTAAAAACCCCAGAATTATATCGTATTAATTAATCATAATTAATAATAATTATTATTAATAATAAATACGAATGATTAATACCTAACAATAAATTTTAATAATTTTCACTAGGTACTTGATAAAATTGTTAATAATTACTGATAATTGATAATAATAATTAATCTAACATTTAGGATGTAGACATTTAGACCTAGTGATCTAGACAGAAGGGTGATCTGTACAAAGAAGATAATGAACCGTTGTGTCAAGAATTTGCAGAGTTTTTTAATAAATTACAGATCCGATCAAATACTAGTTTATTTATAACAGTGTTTACAATCCGTCCAATACGCGCCAATTTTCCCAGTCAGGACGGTCCTAAAATTATGAAATGCGAGATGCGAGCTCCGAACAGCCCGAGGATGATCTCTCCCATAACCGTACGTCAATGAAAACGTGGTCAAAATGAATTAGGAAATTTTTATAACGTCATATCTCGGAAATTTAAAAGAAAGCTGTTGTTTCCCGTTCAATTTTGTATAGATCTTGGATCTGAGAATTTTCAAGACTTTCAACGACCAGCTCAAATGCTGATAAAATGTGAAATGTTGTCTTGGTCATATTATAACGAAGACAACATTTCACATTTGAATATTATTCAATTCGCAGAAGCCAGTTCGGTTCTACTCAAAATTTATGGGACGACATGGTCACGCAAAGTTTAGAATAATCCCTTTCTAAATACACTGTATTTAATCTTATGAAAAAACATCGATGAGCGTTGTTTATTGACAATAAATATTTCGTATTTCCCTGCGATCGGTTTCGAAGCTCATAAATGTCCATAAAATGGGAAAATACTACAAGCCGATGAAAAATAGGGGGCGAATATTTATTTTTCCCGACTCTCAAGATCTCGAGTGTATTATTTTGCATGCAAATTGAAAGGGAGGGCAAGAAAAAAAATAGGAGTACCAACAACGCTTCTGTAATGGGCCCGTCGCTTTTTCTGGCGACCTGCCATCCTCGCCGCGCCCGCTAACTCGAGCGACGTCTTTATCGGGAATCCAAAAGGCGGAAGTCTGGTCGGTGTGGAAGACGAAAGCAGCTCCGGAGCAGGAAACACGATATCTGGTCTCCTCCCCGCACTTGTCCACCGGCAGACGTGGTCAGTTGGTCAGTCAGATAAGATTTGTGGTGATTTATGAAGGACGAGGGTCGTCCGGGGGTCTAATGAGGTGACAAACGGAGAAAAAAAAAACAAGATGTCTCTCGTTTGATTATTATTTTTGCTCACTACAGGGAAAACTATCTAAACTATACAGAACTAAATTATGTGGAAAAGCACAGTTCTTTTTAACGAGTAAAGAATTTATTTACAGAAGATTTGGGTCCAAAATAGGTATAAATCGATTTAGTGATGGCAGTCATGGCACCCCCGCCACCCCAGAGAGCCGAAATCGGAAATATTACAGTAGATGTCTGGGCGTAGCCACTAACATTTCGGCAGGATTTAGCCCCAAAATTCGAGGGGTATCTCAGTAGGTCCATACTAAGACTGAGTTCGAAAATGGACGTCTTTGGCGTTCAAAAAGTGTTCTATAAAAAATGCCAAAAGTGAAATCTTCAAAAAACATTGATGTAGCCATGTTGTTTAGGGGGCCCTAAACGCTCTATGTGCAAATTAACTTTGTCCGTCAAAAGTTGCCAAACCATAACCTTATAAACTCATAACCTAACCATAGACATATTGATTGGATTTAATATGTCTATGGTTAGGTTAGGTTATGAGCCTCATGCCACAGTGCGAGAGAAAAGGTTATCGTAAAGTTGAAAGAAAAAACATTACTGACATAGATTTGCCTCGTGGCTAAGAAACGACACGTTATAATATAATATATTATATCAAAATTCCTTCTTTCTCCTTGGGGATGTGTAGCGTTATGGTACACATTTACGGCTATTTTAGTTATTTCCCCAAATTTTTGACCTACGAAAGTTGATTTTTAGTAGCTAAAACCGTAATTCTTCGATCCAAGGTCAAACCCGACTTTAGATTCGTTCCCCTCCATCCCCGAAAAACCATGGAAAACCACCAGAAGCAAAATTCCAGCGATGTTCCAGGTTTTTGACTCATAAAATGGGACTCATAAAGCCACGATTCTTCAATGTTAGGCCGAAATCAATTTCAGATTCGGTTTCATCGACCCGATAAAAAGAAGGAAAGCGATGTATTAAAATGTATCAAAAAATTCGCGAAATGTTCCGTTTGAGTTATACCTCAGACGGAACATTACGCAATTTTTTTAATAAATAGGTAATGATTGTATTTCGTGTTAACTAGGTGATGCAAATTATATTTCTTGCTACCTTAGTACCTTTATATTAAAAATTGATAACACTCTTGTTCCAGTTAATGACAATAGTTTACATGAGTTTATAACATAAACTCATATAAACTATTGTCATTAATTGGAATTGTATAATATTATTATACTCGTAGATGGCTGGCGAGGAGAAGTAACCAGGTACAAAGAACAGTAACGTTTAAAGAACTACTGAGTGGAATATGATTCGAACTCCACATTCATCTCAAAGTTCTTTTATGCGAAGTAGTGTAGTATTGATGTATACATACAAATCGATTTCCATAATATGGCATTCTCTTACTGAAAAACAGTTGGTAGAAGTCGAGAGAAAGTATCCGGGCTTGAGGACGACCTGAGATATTTTCCTCGAGAGCTCTATAAAACGCGGAAACTGAAGCGCTCAAGACGATGATAAAAGAAAAAAAACTTTTCTGATCAGCGCTTCCGCTTCTCCTTAACTACAGTTCCGGCTTCCGGGCATAGTGTATTTTTTCCAATAGGGATATGGAAGACCCTCAATGATTTCCCTAGAGGGGACAGACATCCCTTCGACTGCATTTCCAGACTTCTATCGGGTTCGCGAACTACGTCCGGGAGACCCCCTCGGGGGAATCAACGCTCTCCGGAGAGGTCATAAATCCGAATTATGACTGAAGTCAAATCGGACCCTTCTGTTGCTCGGGGAAAAACGAAATCGAAGAGTGTGACATTGACACTTGACTGCACCTGCTGAGAAGCGGTGAAAAGTATAACTATAACAGTCTACAGTTACTGCAGTCATACTCTTCACCGCTACTCAGCTTCTCAGAAGGTATGACTGCAACAGTCATACCTTTCACCCGTACAGGGTGTAGGGTATGACTGTCGACTGTTACAGTCATACCTACCCTGTACTGTAAAGGGTTGTATATTTAGGGTTGTTTATTTCACGGGTTGTTTATAAAGGGTTGTTTATTTCACTGGGTTGTAAATATTTAATAAATTTTATTTTACTGATTCGGCGGACAGTGACATCACGTGAAGTGGCTCAATGCATGCGACGAAACGCGATAAGAAACGTTGTACAAAGTAGTTTCTGCTTGAGACCAGAAACGAGGGGAAGCACGAGTACGTCCGAAAAAGTGAAAAACTCATGAGCTGCGGTTCTGGTATTTATCAGGACCACTTTGACCAAACAACATCAATACTCATGAATAAATGATTTAATCAATCTTTCCAATCAATAAATACACATTAATTTAATGTGTATTTATTGATTGGAAAGATAATATCTTAATACATATATTATAATATCTTTATATCTGCTATTCGTACACCAATCCACCCATAACTACTTCGTATATTATACAGTAGGTACCTACACCTGTGTATACAGGGTGTATCAGATAAGGTGCGCAGTACTTCACCCACGTATTCTACAACCAATTTCCAACAAAAAGTGCCTCCTAGCAATTTTTTTTATCTCGCTTAGTTTTTGAGTTATTTCACTTCTAAGATTTTTTTCGTGTTTTCGACCTTGTCTCAGCAAAACGGCTATAACTCACTTACAGTATTATGTGAAGTAAAAGTTGAGGATTCCGTTGGAAAGTTTGTTAAATTTCCTATCTTTCAAGCGCCAAACCAATTTTTTTTGCTCACATCAAGTTGGCGAAAAACCAATCTACAAAGCAAATTTCAAGAAAATTTGAAAAAAGAAGGTTTTTAAAACGTTCATTACTCCACTCTAATCTGCATTTGATCAGGTGCCTGTAGCTTAAAAAATGCACCAAAAGGTCAGCTTTCGAATGGTATATAAAAAAAAAATTTTACTATTTTATTTGGTCGAGAAAACCTCGTTTGAATGCAAAAAACAGCGAAGTAAGTCGAGGTTTTTGACGCTTGGTAATGGGTTTCAAATAAGTAGGCATTTTTACGAACAAAATTAATCTGTTCTAGGTATCTTATAATATAATGTTCTATCTGTTCTATCTGTTCTATAATGTTCTATCTTATAACATATTATGTTCTATCTGTTCTAAGGTGTAGTTTTAAATTTGTGCAAGCATGTTCTAATACGTAATTACAGTAAATGTTCAAAAAGGCCTCCATTTTGTTGAATGCACAAATGTGTCCTTTTGCACATTGCATCAACAGCACTTCGAAGCTCTCTTCGGTTTGGTTTCATTTGATCACCGCAATCCATTACTCTTTGGATCTCTCGACTCAATCCTGACGTCGTACACTTTTGGTTTGAGATTCCCCCAGAGGTAATCGTCCATCGGAGTGAGGTCAGGACTGCGCGGGGGCCAAAGGGTACAATTTTGTGAATGGTACCAAGCAGAATTCCCATGACGCGGTGACAGAGTGATGTGGACTGATGAGGCCACATTTACACGGGCTGGGATGTTCAATCACCGCAACAGCCACATTTGGGCCGAAGAAAATCCTCATGGGACCCATGTGTCCCATTACCAATATGATTTTCGGGCAAACGTGTGGGCTGGAATGACCCGAAATTGTATGTTAGGTCCTGTTTTGCTGCCTGGCCGGTTAAACGGCAATTCTTTTCGTAACGTGAGTAAAGACTGTTTCCCATACTTTCTCTTTATCATACTCTCTCTCAAATATCATGTTCTGAACCGATCAAGCTAATAAAATCACACTTAATTCTTGAAGTTGCTAGAAAATGAAGTGTTAGAATTCCTCGATGATATGCCTCTGGTGGAGAGAATGAATCTCTGGTTTCAAATGGACGGGTGTCAGGAACTCGAGCAGTACCTAAGGGAATGGTTCAACACCAACTTGGAAAACAGGCTAGAAACTGAAACCTCCTGTTCATCATACAGCACATTAAAAGAAAAAGAATTCTCCACTCAACATAAGGAAAAATACGTTGAACAATTTTTTTAAAGCATTCATTTAACTTCTTTCTTTCAAATTTCTCATAGGTGGATCGGTCAGTATGGACCCGTCCGGGGCCCTCGCGCAATCCTGTTCTCACTCCGATGGACGATTACCTCTGGGGGAATCTCAAACCAAAAGTGTACGACGTCAGGATTGAGTCGAGAGATCCAAAGAGTAATGGATTGCGGTGATCAAATGAAACCAAACCGAAGAGAACTTCGAAGTGCTGTTGATGCAATGTGCAAAAGGACACATTTGTGCATTCAACAAAATGGAGGCCTTTTTGAACATTTACTGTAATTACGTATTAGAACATGCTTGCACAAATTTAAAACTACACCTTAGAGCAGATAGAACATAGAAGATAGAACAGATTAATTTTGTTCGTGAAAATGCCTACTTATTTGAAGCCCATTACCAAGCGTCAAAAACCTCGACTTACTTCGCTGTTTTTTGCATTCAAACGAGGTTTTCTCGACCAAATAAAATAGTAAAATTTTTTTTTTTATATACCATTCGAAAGCTGACCTTTTGGTGCATTTTTTAAGCTACAGGCACCTGATCAAATGCAGATTAGAGTGGAGTAATGAACGTTTTAAAAACCTTCTTTTTTCAAATTTTCTTGAAATTTGCTTTGTAGAGTGATTTTTCGCCAACTTGATGTAAGCAAAAAAAATTGGTTTGGCGCTTGAAAGATAGGAAATTTAACAAACTTTCCAACGGAATCCTCAACTTTTACTTTACATAATACTGTAAGTGAGTTATAGCCGTTTTGCTGAGACAAGGTCGAAAACACGAAAAAAATCTTAGAAGTGAAATAACTCAAAAACTAAGCGAGATAAAAAAAATTGCTAAGAGGCACTTTTTGTTGGAAATTGGTTGTAGAATACGTGGGTGAAGTACTGCGCACCTTATCTGATACACCCTGTATAATACAGATAATTATCATGCATAGGAGAAAAGATGGCATTTACCTCAGTGCTAAAATTTCAATTTAAAAATTAGAAAAGCATTCTGGTGATTTTTTTTACCAAGACGGGGGATTTTTTGAGCTTATCTTTTGAGCTAGTCTTCAAGTTTATTTATCTAAGATTTTTTTTTTCCTTTAAAACATTCTTTATTACACCGAGTTTATAACTTATTAGCAATTTGGTTAATTTATCTAAAGCCCGGTACGCACTTGTACATCCGTCCGCTCCGCTCCGCTCCTCTGTTCCGAACATTTCATCGAACATCGCAGCGCTCCGAACCTCGCTCCCTCCACACTAGGCATCACTCCCTCCGAACATTTCTTTGATGCGGGAGGAAAAACCGCCAACGGACCGATCGGAGTCCGCTCCGCTCCTCCGAACATATTTCCTTTGAAGTTTTGCCGCCCGAACCTGCCAGGGGAGCGGAGCGGAGGAGCGGAGCGGACGGATGTACAAGTGCGTACCGGGCTTAAGATGCGACACTTAGCGAGCATTCAGAACGCTTATGAACGATTCATTGAACGTGCAGTCAGTTGAATAACGTTAGATGAAAGATGATAAAAAACCAGATTAGATGGATGTAGTTCGAGAGCTAGTAATATTTGCATTACCTCATAAGCAGGAGAAGGTTTGAATAACAGATACAGATTTAGGTCGCAGAAAAAATTAGTTTGGCAGGTTTTCAGTGTGGTTTTAGCCTACAAAAATGTTCAAAATTCGAAAATGTTGCAAACAAGTACATCATAAGCGAGCAAGCCCTGTGACTAGCCTGACGAGGCTTGCACTGAACTTAAGAAAACAGAGCAAAAAATAATTGTAACATAGATAATACTCTGATTTTGCCCACCACGAGAATAAGTTCATAGAACTTGCGCTCTCGGGTTTTTTTTTTTTTTTTTGGAACAAAACCTTTTCACCATGCATTTTGTCTGATGAATGTTACATTCCGTTTCATGAACGACCATAACGCAGACCGAATTCACCGGCGGTGAGCCCCACATAAAAATATCGATCCGATATTTAGGAAACGACCCTCGCCCATCCTGCCCCCTGCAGCGCTGCACTCTACAGCACTATAGGGGATGAAGTACACTTGTTAGACCCCGCCATAAATAAATTAGGGGTATCTGCCCTTAGTGGACTCTTCTTCCTTCTATGGCTAAGGGTCTTCCCTTCCGCCCTCGCGAAAGAGGGAGAGTTTCTGGTTTCCCATGTCCGCCCTTCCTTCAGAACCTTCAGAACCAAAACATATCTTGTTACCTTCGAATAAACAGACACTCCGTTTTCCCCCAACTTCTAAATTACGGTTGTACCAAGTTATTCTGTACGATACACATCTCTTCAACACGCAGAACCCTTCAGGAAGGTAACGAACCACCTCATATAGTGACCGATTTAAACAATTATGTCCCACGTGTGTTAACCACATAACTAATACAAGGTATCACTTACTTATATCTATAAGACCGATTGTATGTCTGTCTGTCTTTATAGACAGTAAAACCGCTGAGCCTTTGTGTTGAGCAAGTTCCGGGGAGGGTTATAGGCTATGGTAGAATTTCCTAAACGTCCTATTTCGACGACAACGGACCTTTCATTCGCGACTCCGCCCGGGTGAACATTTCGTAACTAGGGAAGGGCTAAAAATCATAAGAACGGTACAAACAGTGGTAGAGGTTTGAAATTTGGCATTTGGCCTCCTTAGGACTTTAACAAGACGCTGTCCAGGCCCCTGATTGGCTTCTAAAGCTAATTTCTATCCTACCTATTCACTCTATGAAGCTGTAAGTTGGTATGTAGCCTCCTTAGGACTTACCTACACTTTAAACAGCATAGAATCGAGATCAGTTGAGGGGCACAAAGCTAGTTTCTATGCTATTCACTTAATTGAATGCTGTAATTTGGTTTGTCTGTTGTCAATGTTATTTATCAATACACTGAGTTATTTACGCACCCCGAACGGGGAACGCCCGGGTAATCTGGCTATTAAACCATAAAATGGACAATTATCAATAATCAAATTATGTACCCCTCAAATTATATATCACTCCCTGATAAAGTCCCGTATCCCAGTCGGGAGTTGCCCTCACAACTTCAAAAACCTATGGCCAGCGCCTTAAACCACTTGGCTATTTAGAGTGGCCATTGTCTCCATAATACGTACCAGTACCAAAATTGTCAATTGCTCATCAAATACGACGCCTGATAGCATTCAGGTCGTCTGTAACACGTTCTGTATTCTGCTCAACCTTTTTTTTTCAATTTTCAGTTGGTCATCTCTGGAGTGATTAGCTCAGTGACGGTCTCTTCAACAAATAGGTTACCTACTCATATCAATAAAAAGGTCATCTTGGTCGATTCCAACGGTTAATAATTAACCATTATCGAAAATAATGAACCGGAATTGGCGAAAATGTTGAACGTTTAGTAGACGACCGTAAGAGACCGGTGTTTCAATCGTGCGGGAAGTAGTGAGCGAACACTGAGCGAATAAGTGATGTACAATGGTTGAGGGGGGGGGAGGAGGAGAAGGGATTGTTTTAAGGGTTCTGAGCCTACGACGGGAGGAAACTTTAGGGGGGGTTAAGGGGGGGGGGAGGATCGTTTAAGTGGTGCGAATGAGGTGTTACGGTCTGACGGACCGCAAGTCGGTGCCCCTTTCGCGCCTTTGATGTGCAACTCGTTAGCAAACACACACAAACACCGAACATCCCCCGCGCCTGAAGGAAGCGAGTGGGAGGGGCTTAGTGACAAGTTTCCATAACAAGAGTTGAAAGAGACGAGCTCTAAACGGAAGGATAACACTCCCCATTAGCATGGGATCCTTTCCCCCATCAGCGTGAAGGAATCCTCATAGACTGTGCGAAACCAAGAGTCAAAACAGCAGGCTCTAAACGAAAACGAACTCCCCACGGGATCCTTCCCCCCATTAGCGTGAGGGCCTTCACCATAGACAACTGTCTGAACCAAGAATCAAACCAGGCGAGCTCTAACGTAAGGCTTTCACTCCCCGCGGCATCCATTCTCTCATCAGCGTGAAAATTTCCCCATTGAAAACTATCAAAAACTGACAAACTCTAAACGTAAGGATGTCACTCCCCATGGGATCTTCCCCCCATCAGTGTGAGGGACTTCCCCATAGAAACTGCCTGAACCAGAAGTCAAAACAACAATAGTTATTGTTGATTATTATTAATTATAACAATTATTGTCTATTGGGTACTCCCTCATGATGATAGAAGAAGGAACCCATAGGGAGTTTTATCCTTACGTTTAGAGTATGTCGGTTTTGACTTTTGGTTCCGATAGTGCTCTAAACATAACGTCGTAAGGTTAACTCTACACACGGGATCCTTCCAGCCATTAGCGTGAGGACCTTCCTCATAGACAACTGTCCGAACCAAGAGTCAAAACTGACAAGTTCTAAACGGAGGGATCACACTTGCACCCACCCAACTCCATGTTTTCTGTTGTGCTGAATCCAAATCTGAAACAAATTTCAAATTGAATTTTGCTCTGTTGAAAAAATAAATGAATAAATCTCGCTCATCACCTCACGTTTAAAGACCGGAATTCAATTGTTTTAACCGTTTCCGTGGCTCTTGAGACGTTGGTATTCCAAACCCGGAAGAGGTCCATTCGAGGGAAAAACCTCCTGAGAAAAGTTTTCTCTTCTCTCTCTCTCCCTGTTAGACTGCAAGGTGATTTACCTAATGTATTTAATGAGCTCCATTTAAATTCCGATGCGGGGTCGTGATGAGGGTGGGGAGGGAGAGGTTAGTTACCCCTTCCCCTTTATCACCCCTCCACGTCCAATCGGGTCCTACGTGACAGGAATCCTTGGCAGGGTTTAGGAGACCCTCCTCGACAAACGTCTACAAGACCTCGTCCTCTCACGTCTGTAAGTTCCCCTTTTTCCTTATCCGTGATTATCATTAGCTGATACCCAAGTGGGGCTTGATGTCTCTTACTGATGAATGTCCTGCCCAACTGGTGGGTTTTATATTATTTAATATCCCGTACAATCATGTATTTATAATTTTTTTTAACCAATTTTATCACATTTTTGGTTTATTATCTCCGATAATGAACCATTGGAATCGCCCAAAGAAAATTTTTTTACCCCCCCCCCCCCCCCCCCCAAAAAAATTTGTTGGTTTACGTTTCAAGATACGTAGATTCAGAAAATCGAATAAAAAAAACTCTGCAAATTCTTGACACAACGGTTCATTATCTTCTTTGTACAGATCACTCTTCTGTCTAGATCACTAGGTCTAAATGTCTAGATCCTAAATGTTAGATTAATTATTATTATCAATTATCACTAATTATTAACAATTTAATCAAGTACCTAGTGAAAATTATTATAATTTATTGTTAGGTATTAATAATTTGTATTTATTATTAATTATAATTATAATTAATTAGGTATGATTAATTAATACGATATAATTCTGGGGTTTTTAGGGTGAAAATGAAACGAAGTTATGGGCTTATGAAATTGCAGTCAATAAGATTGCTTACCATCAGAAGACGAATGAGCCTAGTCTGCCGTCTCTAGCCCGCTGGAATGTACTGGCAGACTCAAATACACCGAGAAAAATAAAAACTCTGCAAATTCTTGACACAACGGTTTATTTTCTTCCTTGTGCAGATCACCCTTCTGTCTATACCAGACTGTT
Source organism: Stenodema calcarata (assembly GCA_963920205.1). NCBI lineage: Eukaryota > Metazoa > Arthropoda > Insecta > Hemiptera > Miridae > Stenodema > Stenodema calcarata. Next base: position 1,960,500 of record OY986060.1, on the reverse strand, counting down.
GCAAATCGGCACCATACCATATTCTCACCGTACTCATACCATACCATACGAAATTCTTTCCTATCATACCATACTGTACTATACCAAATCATACATACAATAATACACCATACCATACTCATACCATGTCATACAAACCGAGTGAATATTGAAATGTCATCCTTTTCTGACCTATATTTAAAATTTCAAGTATCTAGCCCATCATCAAAATTTAATTTGTTTAAACAAATAGGTATTATTTAAACAATTTTACAGACAAGAAACCGAGTGAATATTGCATTGTGATCCGGTTCTGAACTATTTTTAAAATTTCAAGTCAATAGCTCATCATCAAAATTTAATTTGTATTATTACAAAAAGGTATTATTTAAACAATTTTACAGATGAGAAACCGAGTGAATATTGCAATGTGGTCTATCCCCGACTCACGGTTAAAATTTCTAGACTGTAGTTCACCGGGAAGATGAAAAAAGGTAGTTTTATTCTGGGCGTTGACCCACGTAACGACCGTTTTCGACGCAAAGTTTAGTGTTTTTCCTAAACCTTTGCACGCTCACTGTGAACGAACGGCTGGTCGCACAAAAACCCAATTGGTCTTAAAAGATTCGTATTTTTCAGGTCATTCGAAAGTGAACAGAAACTTACACGGTTCAGTCAAATATTTCGAGATATGACATCGTCGAAATTTTAAATTTCGTTTTGAACCCCTTCCCCTTGACCTAGGGTTATGAAAAGTTTCGAGGATCATTGTGGGGCTGGTCCAAACCCAGAAACCACAAAATTTCGTACCGCGTACCCCAGGTTGGGAACCTATGCTTTATGCCAATAAAATCTTATCAATCAATCAATTAATCAATCAATCAATTCTGGTCTCGAGGTTAAGTACTCGAATCATAAGTGAAAGAAACAGGACCGAGTCCAGACACCAACGGGAAAAATTTGTTCCCTTGATTCACCCTTTCCCTCAGATCATGTCAGAACACAAGCGACCGGCGGGCAACTACGTCAGAGCCTATGACGCACGAGCCTATGTCGTCAGACGGCTGGCAGGAGGCCAACTAATAAGTCAGAGCCTATGACGCACGAGCCTATGACGTCAGAGCCTATGACGCACGAGCCTTTGACGTCAGACGGCTGGCAGGAGGCAACTAGTACATCAGAGCCTATGCCGTGAGACGGCTGGCAGGAGGCCAAATAGTACGTCAGAGCCTATGACGTCAGACGGCTGGCAGGAGGACAACTTGTACGTCAAAGCCTATGACATGTACAGCTTTCGTACAAGTACGCAACCACGAGGGACATTTGATGTCTTTGCGCCCCCTCCCACACCCACACCACGTACTTCATTTTTTTTTTTTTTTTTTTTTTTTAAATTGTTATATAAATTATTGAAATGATCACTTGTTTGTAAACAATTATTTAAACAATCACGCTCATACCGTAGCTTGTCGGCCACGCACACCGCAGTGGTTAACGTAATATGGTTAGGTAAATCGAGAGCTATCCAACGAGTGGTGAACAATTTTTGTACGATGATAACTGGCGAAGTTAATGTTCCGTAGCAACGAATCGGTTGTACGTGAAAATCATTAGAAAATTTCTGAAAACATTTAATGTTTCATAACACTTTCTTCGTCACCCCGTAATATCACACTTTTTGAGTTATGTGCCATAGTAAAGACATAAAATGTCAAAAGTACGTAATGATGTAGGTGACACGTATCACACAACACAACTATGATCAAGGTATCAAGACTGATCCCATTAATCTTCTGTAACGTAAAAAGCCAGTTGAAGCTCCATGTATTTCAGATTTGAAACAACGGTTCATTATCTTCTTTGTACAGATCACCCTTCTGTCTAGATCACTAGGTCTAATTGTCTAGATCCTAAGTGTTGAATTAATTATTATTATCAATTATCACTAATTATTAACAATTTTATCAAGTACCTAGTGAAAATTATTATAATTTATTGTTAGGTATTAATAATTTGTATTTATTATTGATAATAATTATTATTAATTATGATTAATTAATACTATATAATTCTGGGGTTTTTAATACTACGTCGGTAATAACTTTTCTATAAAAGAAGTACCTACCAACAAACATTCGGAATTACCTTCATTTCCGTAGCACGAAACGCACCTCAGAACAACAAACTCGATATCACTTAAGCCATATGATGTTCCAAAGAGCTTGTTAGTATGAAAATTGACCTGTATTTCAAAAGTTTGATTCATGATCGTGTTGTGAGGCACAAACTTTGAGCCGACATTGTGAACGAACGGCTGGTCGTACAAAGCTGCGGATGGTCTTAAAAAATTCTACGGAACAAACTCTATCTAAAAATGAAATAAAAAACATACCGTTCTATATGAATTTTTCGAGATATGAAATTTTCAAAATTTCAAAATTCGTTGTGAACCCCTTCCCCTTGACCTAGGGTTATGAAAAGTTTCGAGGACCATTGTGGCCCCATAAAAAAAAATTTCGTAATTTTAACTCAACGCTAACTGGGCAAAGTGGCGCCAGTTATCATCGTACAAAAATCGTTCACCACTCGATGGACAGCTCTCGATTTACCTAACAATATTACGTTAACCACTGCGGTGTGCGTGGCCGACAAGCTGCGGTACGAGCGTGATTGTTTAAATAATTGTTTACAAACAGGTGATCATTCTCAATAATTTATATAACAATTAAAAAAAAAAAAAAAAAAAAAATGAAGTACGTGGTGTGGGTGTGGGAGGGGGCGCAAAGACATGAAATGTCCCTCGTGGTTGCGTACTTGTACGAAAGCTGTACATGTCATAGGCTTTGACGTACAAGTTGGCCTCCTGCCAGCCGTCTGCCCTCATAGGCTCGTGCGTCACAGGCTCTGACGTAGTAGTTGGCCTCCTGCGAGCCGTCTGACGTCATAGGCTCGTGCGTCATAGGCTCTGACGTACTAGTTGGCCTCCTGCCAGTCGTCCGACGTCATAGGCACGTGCGTCATGGGCTCTGACGTATTAGTTGGCCTTCTGCAAGCCGTCTGACGACATAGGCTCGTGCGTCATAGGCTCTGACGTAGTAGCCCGCCGGTCGCTTGTGTTCTGACGTGATCTGAGGGAAAGGGTGAATCAAGGGAACAAATTTTTCCCGTTGGTGTCTGGACTCGGTCCTGTTTCTTTCGATTATGATTCGAGTACTTAACCTCGAGACCAGAATTGATTGATTGATTAATTGATTGATTGATAAGATTTTATTGGCATAAAGCATAGGTTCCCAACCTGGGGTACGCGGTACGAAATTTTGTGGTTTCTGGGTTTGGACCAGCCCCACAATGATCCTCGAAACTTTTCATAACCCTAGGTCAAGGGAAGGGGTTCAAAACGAAATTTAAAAGTTCGACGATGTCATATATGACATCGTCGAACTTTTAAATTTCGTTTATAGATATATCTCAAAATATCGTCGAAAACGGCCGTTACGTGGGTCAACGCCCAGAATAAAACTACCTTTTTTCATCTTCCCGGTAAACTACAGTCTAGAAATTTTAACCGTGAGTCGGGGATAGACCACATTGCAATATTCACTCGGTTTCTCATCTGTAAAATTGTTTAAATAATACCTTTTTGTAATAATACAAATTAAATTTTGATGATGAGCTATTGACTTGAAATGTTAAAAATAGTTCAGAACCGGATCACAATGCAATATACACTCGGTTTCTTGTCTGTAAAATTGTTTAAATAATACCTATTTGTTTAAACAAATTAAATTTTAATGATGAGCTAGATACTTGAAATTTTAAATATAGGTCAGAAATGGATGACGTTTCAATATTCACTCGGTTTGTATGACACGGTATGAGTATGGTATGGTATATTATTGTATAATAGTATGGTATGATAGGAAAGAATTCGTATGGTATGGTATGAGTACGGTGAGAATATGGTATGGTGCCGATTTGCAACACAGTCTGGTATAGACAGAAGGGTGATCTGCACAAGGAAGATAATAAACCGTTGTGTCAAGAATTTGCAGAGTTTTTGAAAACGTTTTCACAAAACCAAATGAAATCGTATTTTTTGGTTTTTTCTGTGGCAGTAGTAAATATACAAGTATATAAGTTAAAAAAGTATTATAAGTTTATAAAACAATGAGAAGACAGCAAAGCTTTGGGAAGAGTTGAATTAGGACACAATTAGGAACTAGACACATCTACAGAAATTTGAAACAAAAATTTCTTCAAATAATAAAATTAAAAGTTTTACAAATTTTGGACCGAGAACAATAGCTTCCTTTTCTTCGTAAATTCGCTGAAAAACTTGCTGATCCTATTGCTGGAACCAAACTTCTGTCTCTGGCTTGAAAATCGGTTCAGCAAACCACAAGTTCGGCAGAAAGTGGGAGAAGGTGGGATATTAGTTTTCCTTCTCCGTGGAAGAGAGACAAAAAAAAACCTTTTCCGCGAGCCCCTCATCTATTCCTTCCCGATGTATTTCTCTCACGCCTGGGCGAAGCCCCTCCCGCCCCTATCAGAGTTGTTTGTTTCACCCATGGGACGGTAAAAAGGCGGGAAAGACTTAACCCTGGAGATTACCGGTGTTTCCCTTATGGTTGCCCCTTTTTTTCCTTCTGTGCCTCCACCCGAGGCCCCTCAAACTTCTCCTAGTAAATCCTTCGGCGAACGATGAGAAGAAGAAAAAAAGAAGAAGATGGCTTGCTAGTTTCACATTCAACTTTTTGTTCAATGCTTCTTTACCAGATTTATTTTCCGCCTGTACCTTCTCTCTTCGAATTGATCTTCCCCTTCCTCTTTCAATCTACTCGGGTTTTACGATCCTCGGTCTTCCCAATAATATATCACGACGGCGAGGCTTTCACGGATCTTGATAGCACCCTAAATACCTCATTCCGAAAAGCGTTGAATGTGTTCGATTCTTATAATATAACATCCCACCCCACTTTCTCACCTCCTCTTACCTATAAAATACACCGAACGCCGCCGGCACTTTGAAGGAATTTTCATGTTTGAGGTTTACAACAATACAATTTTTAAGATAATTATGATAAATCCGATGAATGTATATGATAAAGAAGAAGTTACATAATTCACAGACAAGTTACCTACTACATTCTGGTGCACTTAACCAACTTTGTTTTGAACTTTCGGACATGACTTGAAATATTTCAATGTCTTCTTTATATTTGACTATATACGACAGTTTCAAGTACAATTTTGTCAATTTTAGCATGGAACATGCTTTAGCCTTGGACTAACTAACCGAAAAACGTTACGCGGAATGGGTGACGCGGGATGGGTGACGAAATTTTCTAATGATTTCCGCTTACAACGGAGCCGTTGCTGGGGAAATGAAACTTATTTAGTTTTCATCGGACAGAAATCGTTCACCACTCGTTGGAAAGCTCTGAATTTATTAGACAAGGTACATTTCTCCAATTTGAATGTAGCTGTACGAAAGCTGAGTTATGCGCATGACATCAAATCATTTTTGTTTAGTAACAAAGGTACAAAAGAATATTATAAATGGTTAGTAAACAATCTTATGTGTCGCTAGCCTGCTTCATTACCAGGGAAGTTAGAAAATAAGACAACTATAAGAAGTAGTGAGTAATCATTAGTGCTATAAACTTAATCACATTTTTCGAATAAAAAATAAACAGAGAAAGAAGACATGGCTAAAGCATGTTCCATGTTTCTCGATTTTTAGCCGCAGGCTCCAAACGGTAAGCATCCGGGGGGTCCAGGGGGGCTTGCCCCCCTGGCGAGGCGCGAAGCGCCGAGTTTTCTTGATTAATGGATGCCTCCAATAAGATTTGATACACATAGTAATATAGTAATATAGTAATATAGTCTCTACACATAGTAATATTATCTATACAATTCCTAATTTCAATACCTATTGAGAATGGCTTTGTTACATTCTCTAACATCTGTTGTGAACATTAAAAGGTTGTTTTGATCAATTTGAAATAGTTATCCAAGAGTGGGGGATAGTTGAAAATGTTCAAGTGCGCCAACTAGTGCTTTTCTTTACTTGTAAGTGTGATTCCACTGTACTACAAATTACGAATATGATTTTAATTAAACTGTTTTTTTATAATAGATTTCTACTCGTATGTTTTTTGTGTTGACTCTCAAAATTATGATTACACTACAATTTCATTCCATTGTCAATATGATATGAATAAAGCATTTCATTGGATATAAAAAGTTGTATCAAACTGTCGAAAGATAACAGAGGTTTGTAGGAGATCTTGTTAAATTAAACAGAGATTAAAACAAATTTTGTCCTAATATAGTGGAATATTGTAGGTACAACATTTCGACTCAAATGCAGCCAACAAGACACTACCCTGTAGTTAAAAATAATTGGAAAATTAGCTCTTTTTCAAAATGTCGACTCAAATGCAGCCAACAAAACACATCTCTGTAGTTGAAAATAATTGGAAAATTTGCTCTTTTTCAAAATTACGAGAAGAGGAAAATAAATGAATTACGAGAGACGATTATTTATAATTACTCAAACTTATCTTCTGTTACTAATTATGGTATCTATCCAATTATGGTATCCAACTACAAAACCCAAGAATCCACCATAAATAACCAATATATAAAAATACCTACTGTAAACCTAGGACTGGTGTGTCTCTATCCTCCTGAAGGCAGCGTCTCCGGTGGTAACTAATACCCATGGGTATGAATGCATTCACCATCAAACAAATAATTCGAAGTCAAATTTCCAGAGAGGAAGATGGCCTCCCAAGATTATCTATTTGGGACCGGAAAGGGATATTATTGGTCGATTCTATGCCTAGAGGAACCAACATAATATATAATATATTACATAATATATAATATAATATATTATATTATATGCAACTGCCTACTGCCATGATATTCCTCTCTGAAAATTGGACTTCGAATTATTTGGTTCAAAACTGTGAGACACTCAAGGAGTAAACAAAAAATCAAGGACAAAAGAAGAGGAATGCTGATTTGTGGTGTGTCACTCCTTCATGACAGCGCTATAGCGCTTCCTTCCTTCATGCCTATAGCCTATAGGCCTCATACCGCCCGTCTCACTCAGGACTTGCATGTTTCATTTGGGTGGGATATTGTGACTCACCACCCTACTACTCCCTGGACCTGGCACCATCGGATTATCATCTTTTTAATAAATTGAAGGAGTTTTTGGGCGGACAACGATTTTCAAATGACGAGGAAGTCCACGATGCTGTCGAAAAATGGCTTCGGAGGCGGAGCGGAAGGTATACGATGAGAGTATACAAAAACTGGTTGCTAGGCTTCACAAAACTATTGATCTTAATGCCGATTATGTAAAGAAATAATGAAACGTTTTGACACATATCTTGTGATTGTCGTTTAAGTAAATATATTCATTTTTTCAATTTTTAGCACATGTTGTACCCTTACGTTCTAGACGTCCCTCGTGTGCGAAACTAGTCATGTGCATCCACTGGGAATAACGTATGCCAGCTCTGGCCTGGTCATTCCAACTCAGGATATAGCCAAAAGTGAACTAAAGCGAAAATGACGAGAAGCGCAGATTAGCGCTTTTGGCGGGGTGGTAACGATATATAATAATAATAATAATGGTACTGTGGTTTTTAAACCAGTAATCTATTGTGTATATACAGGTAGGAGGCTGTGGAGCGGAGATCTTGAGATCCTGGGGAGCGGAGATCTTGGTATTTGTTGCGGTCCCTGAATCCCTCAGAACTTAATTTAGAGATGGTTTTGTTCACTGTTAAGGTATTCAAAGGTAAGAATAAATGTGGGAAAACTATAAAAAAAACACAAATCAAGATCAAACTATTAAACGCTTGCATACGAGTCTGCAACACATTGGGACATTTTATGTCTTTAGTCCCCACCACCATCACCCCCCCATTTCCTCCCCCATTACCTGGGGACTTTTGAGAAGGATCATAGCGAAGAAATGAAATCTGGGGGACACCCCCAGACCCCCGGATTGTTAATGTTATGATGTGTTTTTCGGAGATTCCCCAGAGACTGGTGGCATAGGGAGAGTCATCAAGGGAAAGTCATAAAACACCTCTAACACCCAACTACAATTTCACGTAGCATTCCTATATAATATATATTATATTATACTATATAATATTATATTATATATTATACACCCTAATAAACCATGGTACATTAAACACACATGTTGTGATACTACAACTGTTTCGGTTGTAGTATCATTGTCTTCTACATTGTCTTCTGTTTAACTCAGCTTTCCGTACATCCACGGTCGTGTGCAGGGCATGGAAATATTCGATAAATTGAGGGCTTTCCAACGAGTGGTGAACGATTTTCATGGGTTGGAAAATGAGGAAGTTACTTTTCGTCAACAGTTTTCGTCAACAATTTTCGTGACGATTTTTTTGTTTGTGTGCCATAGCAAAGACATAAAATGTCAATAGGTAAATGGAACTCAAGCTAAATAAATGGAAATGGCACGCATACCTATGTAATTTTAGTACCGCATGTGTGTGAATAAGTATTTACTGTTATAACAGTACACTGATACCGGCCTTTATTCAAGTCTGAAAACCCTCAGCAGTGTAAACTACGGAAGCCGCAGCGGGAGGTATAACGGCAAGTTAAGACGAAATTTTTCTTTAAAAACGTACCTTTGAAGGCCTAACAGTAGGCGTTAAGTTCGTTAAAACTTTACACTTGAAGTGATCACGTTTACAAGGTAAAGTCCTTTGCGCTTTGATGATTTAAAGGGGCAAAAAAGACGAGTTTTTAGGCGAAAAGGGAGGTAAAATAAGAGAAAAAAATGTTTTAACAAGACCCGGAAAGTAGAGGCGTAAGCCCTTTTATACATCCGAAAAGAGATGTTTATCTAAGAGCGGTGTAGGTGTGGAAAAAAAGGAAATGAACCGCAATTAGTGTAATAGATATCGGTTTGTAGCGATGGTTCGGAAAGACGGTGTCGTACGCTACCTGCTAACAAGCGGTCGTGGAGAGGAACAATAGAATTAATGAATGGGTGTTATCTGTTTAGGAGGAGGACGGCGGGATCAGCGTTTCTATTGGTACGGTGGAACGTCCGACCATTCATTTCAGTTTCTAGTCGGGTTTGGGAAACCATCGACAGTCCAACATTTATCGAAACCTCGAAATGAAGCATCGATTAGTTTAAAAACGTTGATGGGTACTACTATCTTTTGACACCTTCCAAATTTCGAGGGGTTGCTTAATTGGTCGATACTAAGGCAGAGTTCGAACATGGACGTCTTTGGCGAAAGAAAAGTGTTTAAAAAAAAATCCAAAATTCAAAATCGCTAAAAAAAAAAAAAAAAAAAAAAAAGGATTCTTGACTCGTGACATAATATGTCACGAGTCAAGAATCCTTTCTTTTTTTTAGCGATTTTGAATTTTGGATTTTTTTTATGCCTTTCTGTTAGGGGTGGCGCCTATAATTGCCCATAACGCTAACGCTGACAATATAAATTATTGAGAATGATCACCCGTGTGTAAACAATTATTTAAACAATCACGCTCATACCGCAGCTTGTCGGCCACGCACTCCGCAGTGGTTAACGTAATATGGTTAGGTGAATCGAGAGCTATCCAACGAGTGGTGAACGATTTTTGTACGATGATAACTGGCGAAGATAAAGTTCCGTAGCAACGAATCGGTTGTAAGCGAAAATCATCAGAAACCTGCGTTGCATTTCTCCGTTGCATGTCCCGCGTTGCATTCCCGCGTTACATTTTCGAGTTTATGTAGCAAAGTAAAGACCTAAAATGTCAAAATTGTGTGGGCTTACTCCTTATTTACGGATTATTTATGATTAAAATTCAGACTGACCCCCAACCAAAATCAATTAACTGATGTTGAGTATCGAAACATGGATAATATACAATAAAATTATAATACCAATAGACAGCAACGGGCAATTTCTATGATATCCACCCTATGGAGACGTAATTTGGTATGTAGCCTCCTTAGGACCTTAGCTGGACGCTGCCCAGACCCCGGATCAGCTGACTGGTTCTAACAGCTAATTTCTATGCTATTCACTCTATGAAGCTGTAATTTGGTATGTAGCCTTCTGTTTTACTTGCGACAAAACACATATTTCACAGGGAGAAAATGAGGCATATTATGTGTAGCATTGATCCGTGTAGCAAAATTTGTCATGAATCGCAGCGATAAGACATATCCATGTGCAATTTATTAGATTAATAATTTAGTAGATTAATTATTATTATGAATTATCATAAATTATTAAATAATTTAAATTTTATAATTTTATCAAGTAGGTAGTGAAACTTATTATTAATTTGGTATTGTTAGTTAATTTCAAAACTCGAAAAATTCAAATGGAACGGTATAGTTTTCCGTTCACATTTAGATATAGTTTATTTTTCAGAATTTTTTAAGACCATCCGCAGCTTTGTACGACCAGCCGTTCGTTCACAATAAGGGCTCAAAGGTTGAACCAATGAAATGCCGCCGTGCATCAAACGGCGGCCTAACGGTCTTCCTGTAGTACAGATGATTCAAACAACACAATGTCATTGTTTTGTCTCGTCGACGTAGGTAAGTGGAATTGAAAACTCCAAAATTATATCGGTACATTTTATTTGTAATTAATTCATCATCTCTATCATTTAGTTTCAGAACACAAAAAAAGAAGATAATAAACCGGTGTGTTAAGAATTACAGAATTAAGAATTAAGAATTACGTGGAAACACGGGGTACGAGATTGACGTTCTCCGGAAAAATGGGGGAAAAACTTGTCGGAAATTTTTTTGAATGTAGAGAAAACTACAGATATTTCTTAAAAACCTTAGTCAGTATACATGGCATCAATACCGCAGGAGTGCAAGGCTAAATTGGAAAAACTTTGAGGCTCGATACCTCAAAACAATTTGGGATCGTACCCCCTTCCAACGGTGTCCCCAATTTAAATTGACACGGAAAACTGTAATTTCGGTGTACGAACGTCATTATGCCATTAACCTAACTACAGATTCAAGCCCTAAACGTAAGCTGCCTTTATTTCTATCGAAGAAATATGGACGGCGGAGGATCAAAGACAACTTAGGTAATCAAGTTATATCATTAACTCAGAAAACCGTACGAAAATCGGGGTTACATAAAAAGCGGATACGTTGCAGAATCTGTGTAGGGCATTTCCGTAAGCTTCAGGGCCGCGAAGAGCATAAAGTTTCGATCGGAATACTCGAGGTCGGCGATGATAAAATGTTTTAATGGTTATAGTGGAATGAGAGGTTTCCCGTTTTTGTTTTAATGGTTTCATGGTGGCAACTGGGGTGCCATTGTCTATTTCAATCTGTGTTCAACAATAGTTGGGGCTCATGACTGCCCATAACGTGAAGATTGAGAAGTAGAGCAACGACAGGGTAGAGTTCTACGACAGGGTAGAGCAATCCATCGATCCCACTCTCGCTGTTTAGAAGTTTAAAAAGACACAACGACGTCAAATATTGCATAAACCCTCTCATTCTGTACACTAAACCAACGGCAATATATTTTTACTCTTGCAAAATCAGCACCAGTCCGTTTTAAGCGATATTAATCGCAGATGTAACGATATATCGTTACAATATATACGATCAGCACTTACAATATATACGATACTTCTAGCAGATCAGCAGTGTAGATAAAATAGAGCAGAGGTCCCAATACACTGCTTTGTGGGACTCCAGATCTTCCAGAATCTAAATAAAGGAGAAATTGGAAATTTGCCAGTCATTTGTCTGTAATTTGTATGAAGTACAAGTGAAACCTCTCAATCGTGACCAAGATGTCAATTTTGTCCGCTACCCAATTTGAAGATTTGACTAAATAACTGTCTCAGGCCTACTTCTCCTGCTTGCTGAGGTCACCCAATACAAAGACAGATAAAGACAGATATCACGATAACATTATTCAAACAAAACTGGTCACGTTCGTAAGTTTTGTAAAATAGATAAGTAGATTAAAGAGATAAAAATCACTTATTAGTTGTTTTTTTTTTTTTTGTAAGATTGTGTCGCTGAAAATGTTTTCGATAAAAATAAATAGATACTCTGTCACGAAGTTGAGTGCAGGCTTGAGATTCGTAAGCGCCAAAACGACAATACGAGTTTAGTTCATCTTCATCAGTAATCTGAGAGTTTCGAGCATCCAGCTGCAGTTTCCAACTTCACTAACGAGTGTGTCAGTCTCTCTGCAGATTTTTCCATTCCACACACGTAGCTCGCTAGCCCCTCGGAATTCTGGAGCGCCCTCAGCCTCTTGAGGCCATCGGGCACCTGTCCCGACGTTCGATCTCTGTCGTTTCATCCACTTTGTCATTACCTACACGTATCTTCTTTTCCGTCACTTTTTCCACTGTTTTTATTTTATTTGTCTTTTATTTTCCGACCCGGCGAGTTTTCTCTGCTCTTTGTCATCATCATTTCACCATTTTCATTTCATTTCGTTGTTGTCGCTCGTCCGCTTTTTGCCGCCGGTGTTATGGCGAGAGCATCTCTCATATACGCTCGGACCAATTTCGTGCCATCACATTCTAAAACACAACCAATAACTGAAACGTCCAGTTCAGTTTAATCCATGACTATAAAGTTGGTGCTAGTATGATATGGCTGATAAGCCCAACCCTAATCCAACAGGCTACCACTTAACTGATTTAATGGTTACCATTGAATATGTTTTGGTTATCCACAACCTAAAAGATGTAATGACCAATAAAGATGTAATGAGGCATATCACAGATGGAATGGTAAAGACACAGAGCAAAATGCTCTTACAAAAAGACTCTAGATGATCAGGAATCGTCCTTTAGAGGTAGCATCAGAAGCTGATTGTGACCCTCCAGGAAACCAAATACACTGGTATATGAACAAAAAGGGGCACATGATGATTCAGATGACGACTATGTAATCAGTTATCAACGAAAAATGTTAAGTATTTATCAACGAAGTTCAACACGTAACCTTCAGCCACTCCCTTCAAAAGTTCACTGGTCTTTCAACTCACCCCATTATCAGTGATAAAAGAAACTACAGAAATCTACAGGAGTCCGAAGTTTTCAAGTCGAGGACTCTGTGCTACCAAAGAACTGATAGTAATAATTACTATCAATTATTGATAGTTGACGGGCCTAACCTTCGTTTTTTGCCAACTTGAAAAAATTCCTCTAAGTTTGATCGGTTGTATCTCAATTAATATTAGGTTTAGGAAACATATTTCCAGGTACAAAACTGTAGGAATTTTAATGTTCTACAGTCGTTGAAATGAACATCCTGGTCCAAAACCGCTTAGTTTGAAAGTTATGAGCGAAAAAACGAAAAAATTATATAATTTTGAGATTTTCCGGCTCTCCCCAAGTTAGCGCACGGCCCTCGAGTTGAAAAACTTGACGGAGTCATCCCACAGCACCCTAAAACTATCTGTAGAAGTTCCATTAACCTCAGATTTTTTTCCAAGTACATTGTACACATCTACTGGCCTAAACAGGCAAATGAAGCCGAGGGGTTAGTCTTCACTTGTTCAGTGTAATTTTCCGATTTCAATACGATCACGGTCAGTGTTATTTTCGTTCCGAAACCATGCCACTAATATTTGATAGTTTTGATTTTTCTCGAGACCCCAGCATCAATGTGTCCCAAGTAGACGCCAATCATGAAGATACTATGCTGGTTCACTAAACGTAAGTTCGACTAAAACCATCACAGTTTTACTGATTCAGGAGCGCGATTATGGAGTTCATTTTCTTAATCGAGAAATTTGTAAATAAAAATATATGTATAAATTTGTGAATTAAAATATATGTATAAATACACGCAAACACTTAACACTAATACATTACACAAGCACAACCCTTCACAAAACTTCCCTTCCCCACCACCTTCTACCAGCCCACATTAACCTGCTCGCTTCCTCCATGACGCTGCCATCCGCGCATACCACCAAACCCCTTGGACCTGGAAATGGAGAGAAGCACACCCCACCATTTCTTCTCGGGCTGACGACGCTGTAAAGCGAAAATTTCCACTTTCATCTAGTTTTCCGTATTTACGTAAGTGTTTACTATAATTTTCATCCTCCTGTACGTTCAAGTTCATATGTATAAATTAGGGGTGGATATCGATTAAAAACATTGATGTTTCCACATCGATGGTTTTTTTTACTGCAAACATCGTATAAAATACATCGATTTTTTTCCGATCATGCCTTCGTTACTGTGGTCTACTGTGGTCTACTGTGGTTATTGGCAAATTTTGGTAATTCTCGTTCTTATTTAAAAAATTTAAACATGAAAAATGTACTAGTTTACGTTAAAAAGACAAAAATGGATTGAGCGACAACTTATTGTTGGTCGAATATTTATTGTTGGTCTCACATCTTGGGAGAGGCGATTTCTAAGAGGTTTCAAAATTAAACCCGCTTCAGAAAAAAGCCTCCGCGGGAACAGAGGAGGCGACTGGTGGTACACATTTACAGTACACCATAAAGGTTAGGATATGTAGCCCTCATTGAAATCCAAAATCAAAAGTTTTGTTGAATTTTTTCGAGTGGAGTGTTAAAATTTATTTAATGTATTAATTAATTAATTTAATTTTTTAAATTTATGTAGTTTAAAATTTATCTATAATATTTAACGCCACTGATGGTTTGCGTTCGATGTCAACTAATGTTTTGCCTCGATATTCCATCTTTACTCTTCTTGACCAAGAGTTCGTGGTCCGTTGGTATTGGTGGCGCATGCGAGTTCACAAAAGTAGCTTCGGGCAGTTCACTGATCGTCGGAAAAGTACATCACGAACTCATCCTTAAGCTCTAAACTGACGACATGAGGGAGAATAACGTTTACAGTTCGTAACAAAGCCGAAGCGAACTCCATTTTCTTCACCCTTCAAGCGCCGTTACGGGGGAAACTGAGAAGAAAAGGATCGGTTTTTTTATCCGAAAGGATTTCCCCTGCAGCATCTTCCCTCTTCATCTTTACTTTCCGGAAATTGTGATGGTGTTTGCCCTCAGCCTCCCCACATGCCCCTCGATACCTTCGACAGGCTCCGTGTTCCGCCTTGGGCGAAAACGCCGCTAATTTGAATCCTGCAGAAGGGAAGCGGGGAGAGGAGCGAAAGAAGAGCCCGAAAATAAAAAAAATATATGTACAAAATAAAATCTGCCCCTCGCCGCCCAAAAGAAGAAAATCTACAGCAAAACGTGGGAGGAAAGGTGCTGGCCTCGGGCAGATTTCTCGAGAGTCCCTTTTCCCTTCCAATTTGAGGTTCCTTTTCTTCTTAACCGTCTTGTCAAGTTGTTTTTTTTTTCTTTTTTTCAGTTTTCAATTCTTCTTTTTTTCAGTATGACGGGGTTGAGGGTCGTATTTTGAGGAGAGGAAATCGGGTGCGCTCACCCGACACTTCCTAATATTCTGCTTGGGCGCTTCAGGGATTCCGTACGCCATTTCCAGATCGGCGGATTTACTATCAACGGGTCAGAAAACTGCGGTGTCATTTGGGGCCGCTTTCGTCTTTCTCGGATTCGGTGTTTCATAGCTGTAGCCGTAGGGATGGGTATCGATTATTCGAATAACTCAAATAATCGAAAAAATCGATGTTTTACGACATTGATGATATTTTACCTATTCAAATCATTTTTGTACGTTCACGCAGGCATAAATTCAAACGAATACTAAACGTTGTGAATGACTATGTACCTACCAACTTACTCCCTCACACTGGCAACAAAAAAAGTTCAATATTTTGAGCAAAACTATTGTACGAATATTGAATGGTTGGGAGCCCTCAGACTGCACAAACATATTGCTCAATATTACAGTGCCGACTCAACTCGCTAGGAAACCCTTCCCACTTACAAAACACTGTTTCGAATCTTCCTGGAAAATATTGAACGCCCTGTTTTTTGCACAATGTTTCTCCTCACACTCAATATTTTTGCGCAAACAGGACATGTCCAAAATGTTTGACAGTGGAATAGAATAGAATAAACCGTTTATTTAACATGCCTTAACAGAATATACAACAACTGATAATAACAACGAACGGTACGGCATGGTTAAAAATGTTAATGTTGCTAAATCCTAACGCTTTCTACCAAGTAGGACATTACACTAAATTAGAAAAAATAGAAAAACAGCATTTACCATCCACCTGATACCGCAATGCTCGAGCCTTCCAAACTCCAGCTGCAACCCCTTGCTGCTCCCCTTTCCTGCACTTCGGGTACCGCGTTCCCCACCCAAAAAATATTGTTGGGCCAGCAAAACATTCAAATCTTCCAGTACAACCGTTCTCCTCACACTCAATATTTTTGCGCAAACGGGACATCTTCTAAATATTGTGCAAAATGTTTGCCAGTGTGGGGGTTCTTTACTCCTACACGTTAAGTATATTTCTACACTTTCAATTTAAGTGAATAATTGTACATTTTCATTCGGCATTAGCCAAAAGTCATAGCCATGAAAAAGTTTTATTCGAAATAAAATAAATCTTCTACCTAATTAAAATAATTTCATTTAAGTACAAAATTTAAAATGAAATTTTTTTTTTTTTTTTTCATGCGTTTATTCAGATAATATAACAACTAGTTACATTGATAAATCAGGTAACTATCTAGCTATTTAGTTCACAAATATTAACACTTTTTGCGGTGAGAGCTCATTAACTTTTACCGCACTTGAACTGCACGTCACTCATTGTCAGCACAGAAGGTCCAGGGGCTTGGTTCTCTTCAGGCGTCGAATTTGTTGTGAGTTGTCAAGTAGCTGGATAGCAGCCGGATTTGGATGTTTAAGAAGCCTGCGCTCATATCCCATAGCTAGCTTCTTTATGACATCGGTGACTGTCTCCACTTGGAGGTCTTTGTGGAGTTCATCATTCCTTACATACCAAGGAGCGTTTACTATGCTCCTCAGAACCTTATTCTGAAATATTTGTATAATTTTGATATTCGTCTTAGCTGTGCAACCCCACAGCTGGATGCCATAGGTCCAAATGGGCATTAGCACTGTCTTGTACAAGAGTACTTTATTGTGGATATTGAGTTGTGAACATCGTCCCATGAGCCAGTAAAGTTTCCTGAACTTGATGGATAGTTCTTCCTTTTTTTCTTAACGTGTTCTTTCCATTTTAACTTGGCATCTAATGTCATGCCCAGGTATTTTGCTGAATTTGCATATGGTATGATATTCCGATTTTTACCAGAGGGATTGGTGTTATCTTTTTATTCGTGAAGTTGACATGTGTTGATTTTGTTTCATTGAGTTTCATCCGCCACTTCTTCGTCCATTCATGTACAGCAACGGTGGCTTCTTGGAGTTTTCCTGTCGATTCTTCTACTGAATCTGCAACAGCTAAAATTGCAGTATCATCTGCGAACGTGGCTACGGTTGTTTCTCCTGTTATTGGCACATCCTGCGTGAACAATAGATAAAGCAGGGGTCCTAAAACGCTTCCCTGAGGTACGCCTGCTGTGATTCTCTCGAGTTGTGAATATTCATCCTCTACTTTTATTCTGAAATACCTTCCAGAGAGGTAGGATTCGAGTATGTGGCAGTACTGCTGAGGTAGCATGCCTTGTAGTTTGTATACCAGCCCCTTATGCCAAACTTTATCAAAGGCCTGTGACACGTCGAGAAATACCGCGCTGCAAACCTTTCTATGCTCTAGGGCTTCTTCAATCACATCAGTGTATTGGCCAAACATGAACTACGACATAGCTGAATTCTGCAAAAATTGTTCGGCATGTCAAAGGTTCCATAAAGACAAACCTCAGGAAACTATAATGATGGAAGAAGTTCCAACACGGCCTTGGATGTACGTCGCAACCGAAATATTCACATATAAGTCGAATGATTACCTGTTGATAGCAGATTCTTACTCCGGCTTTTTTGATTTTGAAAGGGTCAATAGCAAATCTACGCAAACAGTTGTGAACTGTCTCAAGAAATGGTTTGCAGTTCACGGTATCCCTGATGAGCTAAGAACCGATGAAGGAACTTGTTACAGTTCAATCGAATTCAAAGAATTTCAGAACTGTATAGCTCCCCCTTTGTGGGAATAAGAGCACAATATAAATTTACTAATTTACCTCAACTAGCCAAGTTGAAGATGGGTAGGGCCCCTAGGGAAAGGCAACCACAAGTTCATGTACATCGAAGAATTAATTACTTTATTTTGAAATAATATGTGAACGTAATATAATATATTATTATATATTATCTACCTCCATTCGTGCTACGAATCAAAATAACTATTACTGTGGAAAAAAATTCGAAATAAAATGTTTGTTCCAAAACCTGAGTGGCCACCCTTACACGAAATCTAAAATAATCCAGGTTACTACTGAGCCTATATATCCTAGGTCTTGTAGGTTTCGGCTGCGAAATTTGAATGAAAATAAAACTAAATTCTCTTCGGAAAATATTAAAAGATACTGATGCAGGGTTGGCGAGACTCGAGACAAACGGAGAAAATTAGAAAGGGCACACCTGGTGATAAGGGGCGAAATCCTCGAGACGATCTGGTCTTCAGCTTCGAGACCAAAATGTCCACCCAAAACTTGGAACCTCCGGGGTGAGATTGGAGGCTGTTGGACAAAGAAAACAAACCTTCTTAATTTCTCCTTTTTTTTTTAAAATCATTTTTGCCATTTGTTTTCTTATTAATCTCCTCGAGCTCGTCTCAATTAGTTCCCCTATCACCTAACTCACTACGAATATGTAAGTTTCTTTTCTTGTTTTGAGGTGAATAAATGGATTACCATACCTCGAAGTAGGGGGGAAATGCGATGAAATCGCTGTATATTCCGAAGAATGGGATCGCCGATGAAGCAACGTCTTGATAGGAAAGGCGTTGATGAAGTTGAGGTGGGCCGACCGATGGAGAAGAGAGTCGAAGGGCTGCATCAAAAGAAGCGAACAAATCATGGAAAAATGTTGAATTTGGTTGGTTATGGAGCAGTCATTCGACGGGAATTCAATATTTTTCTGAGAAACCATCATTCATACCTCGAAACAATTAGAGTTGGATTCGAAGGGTGCGCTCCAGTACTGATCCTCCAGTGAATAGGTGGGAATTCACACCGCTACTAGGAGAGGTTGAAAAAGGGCGTTGAACACGTGGAATACGCTAACAGCTCAAGATGCTGATTGTCATACGATCCGCTCGAGGCGATAGATGAAGACCAACTCCCGAGGTAGTGAAAATGGATCGGCAGCTTGCTTGATGGAGAAGGAGGGGAAGATGTTATTTGGTTGTCGAGGTCCACTGATAAGTTGGGAGCTGATTATATGGTAAACATCGGCTGGGGTTCGCTACAACTGTTGGAACTTCAAGCACCGAACGTCATCTCCCCGATTTCCACGAAGCAACGGTTTAGCTGAAAGATATGTTCAGGAGGCAAAGAATTTAATAATGAAATGCATAAACGAGAATTCTGATCTTCAGTTAGCCTTACTCTTGCACAGAAACACACCCCGTGGAAAACTTGGATCACCAGTTCAAAGGTTAATGAGCAGACGCACCAGGACTCTTGTTCCGACTCATGAAGAACTCCTAAAGCCCAAAATAGTAGAACGTGTAAATGAAACTTTGAAACTTCTGAAAACAAAAGAGAAGCAGCATGCAGACCAGAGGAAATCAGCATCAGAAACATTTCACGTTGGCCAGAAAGTTCTCTACAGGTCTGATCACAAGAACTGGCTACCAGCAATCGTGATTAAAATCGGCCCAGAACCCCGCTCGTATGTAATCAAAACAAATGGTGGCGCGGAATACAGAAGAAATTCATGGTTCATCAAGGCAGATCCCACTAGTTCCCATCAACAACCATAAGAGGGAAGATGTCAATACCAGATGCTACTACGTTTCAATAATTTATTATAACTTCAGTTCATTAGTTACAGATACACATTCGCTCTCCCGTCATATGATTTAAACTAAAATTCATTCGATAATCATTCGAATTTCGATTGCGAGCTCCACAAGCTTACGAAGTGTCTCTTCATCTATCATATAATTAGTTAGATAAAAAAAACTCTGCAAATTCTTGACACAACGGTTTATTATCTTCCTTGTGCAGATCACCCTTCTGTCTATACCAGACTGTGTTGCAAATCGGCACCATACCATATTCTCACCGTAATCATACCATACCATACAAATTTCTTTCCTATCATACCATACTGTAATATGACAAAATTTGTCATATTTGTCAAAATATTTGTCAAATTTGTCAAAATTTGTATTTAATCATACATACAAAAATATTCTTTCCTACCATACCATGTCATACTTCATATCGACTCGAGGTGTCTATTTGAGTTCGAATGGACCTTCAAGAAGACCAATTGTCGACTCAAATACTTCGTGAAAACGAAAAAAAGTTGACTTCATATCGACTCGACGTGTTTATTTGAGTTCGAATGGACCATCAAGAAGAGCAATTGTCGACTCAAATACTTCGTGAAAACGAAAAAACTCTGCAAATTCTTGACACAACGGTTCATTATCTTCTTTGTACGGATCACCCTTCTGTCTAGATCACTAGGTCTAAATGTCTAGATCCTAAATGTTAGATTAATTATTATTATCAATTATCACTAATTATTAACAATTTCATCAAGTACCTAGTGAAAATTATTATAATTTATTGTTAGGTATTAATAATTCGTATTATATTCGTAATTATTATTAATTATGATTAATTAATACGATATAATTCTGGGGTTTTTAATACTACGTCGGTAATGATTTTTCTATAAAAGAAGTACCTACCAACAAACATTCGAAATTACCTTCATTTCCGTAGCACGAAACGCACCTCAGAACAACAAACTCGACATCACTTAAGCCATATGATGTTCCAAAGAGCTTGTTAGTATGAAAATGGACCTGTATTTCAACAGTTTGATTCACGATCGTGTTGTGAGGCACAATCTTTGAGCCGTCATTGTGAACGAACGGCTGGTCGTACAAAGCTGCGGATGGTCTTAAAAAATTCTACGGAACAAACTCTATCTAAATATGAAATAAAAAACATACCGTTCAATATGAATTTTTCGAGATATGGAATTTTCAAAATTTCAAAATTCGTTTTGAACCCCTTCCCCTTGACCTAGGGTTATGAAAAGTTTCGTGGATCATTGTGGGGCTGGTCCAAACCCAGAAACCAAATTTCGTAATTTTAACTCAACGCTAACTGGGCAAAGTGCCGCGGACGGCGGACGGACGGATTTTGGTTTATTATCTTCGATAATGAACCATTGGAATCGCCCAAAGAAAAAATTTTTTTAACCCCCCCTCAAAATTTGTTGGTTTACGTTTCAAGATACGTAGATTCAGAAAATCGAATAAAAAAAAATCCGTCCGTCCGCCGTACGCCGTCCGCGCCACTTTGCCCAGTTAGCGTTGAGTTAAAATTACGAAATAATAATAAACCAATATTATCTTCGATAATGAACCATTGGAATCGCCCAAAGAAAAAATTTTTTTAACCCCCCCTCAAAATTTGTTGGTTTACGTTTCAAGATACGTAGATTCAGAAAATCGAATAAAAAAAAAAATCCGTCCGTCCGCCGTACGCCGTCCGCCGTACGCCGTACGCGCCACTTTGCCCAGTTAGCGTTGAGTTAAAATTACGAAATTTTTTTTATGGGTTTCGACCAACCCCACAATGGTCCTCGAAACTTTTCATAACCCTAGGTCAAGGGGAAGGGGTTCAAAACGAATTTTGAAAATTTGAAAATCTCATATCTCGAAAAATTCATATAGAACGGTATGTTTTTTATTTCATATTTAGATAGAGTTTGTTCCGTAGAATTTTTTAAGACCATCCGCAGCTTTGTACGACCAGCCGTTCGTTCACAATGACGGCTCAAAGATTGTGCCTCACAACACGATCGTGAATCAAACTGTTGAAATACAGGTCCATTTTTATACTAACAAGCTCTTTGGAACATCATATGGCTTAAGTGATGTCGAGTTTGTTGTTCTGTGGTGCGTTTCGTGCTACGGAAATGAAGGTAATTTCGAATGTTTGTTGGTAGGTACTCCTTTTATAGAAAAATTATTACCGACGTAGTATTAAAAACCCCAGAATTATATCGTATTAATTAATCATAATCAATAATAATTATTATTAATAATAAATACGAATGATTAATACCTAACAATAACTTATAATAATTTTCACTAGGTACTTGATAAAATTATTAATAATTAGTGATAATTGATAATAATAATTAATCTAACATTTAGGATCTAGACATATAGACCTAGTGATCTAGACAGAAGGGTGATCTGTACAAAGAAGATAATGAACCGTTGTGTCAAGAATTTGCAGAGTTTTTTTTTTATTCGATTTTCTGAATCTACGTATCTTGAAACGTAAACCAACAAATTTTGAGGGGGGGTTAAAATTTTTTTTTCTTTGGGCGATTCCAATGGTTCATTATCGAAGATAAAAAACCAAAAGCACACATTGCATAACCTAACATTGCAGCTGCTAAAACAATGAAAGGCAAAATGACCACGTAAAATAAGAAATAATGTAGTATGTAAAGTTCCTACAAAGGCACAGAAATAATGAAATCACACACTGAAACGTAGAATAGGTTTGTAAGTAAGGTATTTTGGGAGAAAGGAAAAAACATCGATGTTTATAAACATTGGAAGAAAAACCTCGATGTGTGATAAACATCAGATGAAAAACATCGATGTTCAAAGAAAAACATCGGGTATTTGATACCCATCCCTGTCTGGTATACCCCCTTCCTGAGTAAGTATTAAATTGTGCAGTCCAAAAACACAGTCGGTCCCAATCCTGTTCAGTTCGTGTAAATATAAACTGGTTTCAGATTGACTTGGTACAAATAGTGAACGGTATCGTATAGCAACGTAATCTGAATATCTGAATGGGACGGGTGGCGGACGGAGGGGTGTGAACAGTGAAAACCCCGGCGAAGTTGTGAATCACGGTTTGGAGAACGGGTGAATCCCTAAAGACCTAATTGCTGTTGATATCCCCCGTAAAATTATACGATATTACGCGATTATAGAGACAGAGAAGCAACAGAATGGGCATTTTCAAACGGGACGAGTTCAAGAGAGAATTAGATAGTCACTGAATAATCAAGCGGAAAAGGTGAGGGGGTATGCGAAGGGGATACGCCCGGGTGTTTGATTTTACGGCAGTTTGAATGGCTTTAGGTAGGATCGAGGTTCGCAACTTTACCCCCAAACCACGCGCTGATAGTAGAAAGGTAGGGGGCAACAATGCCCCTCTCGCCATCACATCGCCCCCTGTTTGAGTTACGGGAGGGAAACAGGTACTTTGTAATTACAGGGGCAATTTATTAATTTCTGAATAATCCAACGTTTCCTAGCACGTTTCATAATTCCTTTGAATGCAAAATGCGAGGGGCCCTTGATAGAATTGTGATTACAGATTCATAACATAGAAACTCCTCATCAGTGTATTTTAAAATTCGTCCGACGACAGCGCTGGCAACATCCAAGAAAATCATCAAATATTAGAATTTGAACATCCCCGTTTTTTAACGTTCCCACAACAGAAAACTGGTTGTTCAAATTGTAATATTTAATGATTTGATGATATTAAATGAATTTGTGTGCATTATTAATATGCATGCTAATTCATTTAATACTAACATAAGGGTTTTGACGAAATTTCGCTTCGCTTTTGCCTACTCAAAGTGGACAACTTCATTGATCTCTTGTACAGCTATTCAACAGTTTCTGTGTAGATACAATACAATTTTCTGTTCAGTGTACAACATTATCCTCGTAAGTATTGTAGGGGATTTCCCATTATTTATTTATTTAATTTTGTTACTATTTCAACTTTTCAACAGGTGACAGAGTCGTTAAGTTATCGTTAATAAAAACAAGTTCAGAATTTTCCGAAAACTTGAATTGTGTTCACGCTAAAAATAAGTTATACTAAAAGTACCTAAAATTGGTGACCCCGACGTGATGGCCGAAGAAGACAATTTTCAAATTCAGAATCCAGCAACAGGTAGCAGATCAAACAACCAAAATGAAGACGAGGCCAACGTAGTTCGACTGAAACTTCCCCCATTCTGGATTGAAAAACCCGAAATCTGGTTTTTCCAAATTGAGGCACAATTTTTCAACGAAAGAGTGAGATCGGAAACCAGTAAGTTCAATCAATTAGTAGCAAACCTGGAGCCAAAGTTTCTTGAAAATATTTGGGATATAATCACAAGCGATGGCAAAGATAATATTGTAGCTGATAACCTGTCTAGATTGGAAGCTATCACAGTCATTGACTACGGCATGGCACCCACAGGCGAACGGAAAAATCGAACGTCAACATAGAATATTAAAAACTGCAATAAAAGCACATAATTCGGTTAAGTGGTCTGAAACATTGCCAACAGTACTCCTTGGGTTGCGAGCAGCACATAGAGAAGAGACAAATAGCTCAATAGCCCAAATGACGTACGGGAAAACAATTAGACTTCCTGGTGAATTCTTTGTAAACAGTAAAAACATGACCGATCCCGAAAGCTTTGTGGAAAAACTACAGAATTACATGAATATCCTTAAACCTGTGCCAGTTTACCACAAAAGATCCACAACAGTTTTCATTCATAAAGATTTAGCGCACTGCACCCACGTCTTCGTTAGAGTTGATAAAGTTAGAAAACCACTTGAACCAACCTATGAAGGTCCATTTAAAGTAAATAAGAGAGAAGAGAAATATTTCACATTGGACATGAAGAATAAAGAAGTGAACATTTCTATAGATCGTATAAAACCTGCTTATCAACTATGTGAAGCAAACGAACTCAACTTAGAAGACATGAATAATATTCGAACATACAGCGGAACACGATCCCTCATAACAGAAGAAAATAAGAATACAAGAAACAGGAAAACAGTACACTTCCCTACTGGCGGCCTAACGGAAGTTTGTTATTTCTGATTGGATGTGTTCCTGGAGGGGGAGTAAATGTAGGGGATTTCCCATTATTTATTTACTTAATTTCGTTACTATTTCAACTTTTCAACAGGTGACAGAGTCGTCAAGTTATCGTTAATAAAAACAAGTTCAGAATTTTCCGAAAACTTGAATTGTGTTCATGCTAAAAATAAGTTATACTAAAAGTACCTAAAGTATCATAACTATACGAAATAATTAAGAGTATTCTGGTAGAATAGTGGTGTATTCTTTCGAGTACTTGAATGAATGAATACGAAAAGTATCAAAATCTATACAAATTTGTATTAGCTAAACTTTACAATTAGACTGGAATCAGACTTTTTTTTCTTGACTGATTCCATAATGAAAAATAATTAATCAATGAATACTAAACAACGGTGACAAACTAAGGCGAAGGGTGACCTATAAAAAATACCTAATGAGGCGTTTGATGGGAAAATTGTAGCGTTTTTCACATTATTAATAGGTAGTCCTTAAAAAGGGAGTTAGAAAGAAGTGCCAAATGGTAACTCCCAATGATTTCTTCCGTAGGTCTCAGATCCACAATCAAAATTTATATGTTGAAAAAGTTGAAATTCAGAAAAATTTTGTTTTTGGTTTATTATCGTCGATAATGGACCATTGAAATCGACCAAAGAAAAAAAATTTTAACACTTTTTTTAGAATTTTTTAAGACCATACGCTTTGTACGACCAGCCGTTCGTCCACAGTGAGGGCTCAAAGTTGGAGCACATCAAAAGCTGTCAACATGAAGGTAAATCATGCGACAGCTGAATCATACTGGCCCAGCTGAATCAAACAGCGCGTGGTTATCAGATATCGAAATTCACGTTTTTTGATGGCGAGGATGGAAGGGGGGGGGGTCCAGATATTCCGATTATAATCTAAGGGTTCAAATGAAAGCTGTTTACAAGGATATTTGAAAAAATGTTTTTGAGTATGTATTTGATGTATTTTTTGTTTATGAGTACCCCCTTACACAGCGGTGGGGGAGGGGTAGCTAGGGACTTTACGACCTATTCTCATACCTACCTAATACCTATACCTTCATAAAAAATTTGCGTACTTTTTTTTAATTCGATTTTCTGAATCTACGTATCTTGAAACGTAAACCGTCAAATTTTTAGGATGGTTGGGGAGGGGTAACTTTTTTTCTTGGGCTTTTCCAATGGTTCATTATAATAAAACTCTTTGATATCGTAAAATGTATGGTACATTCTAGTTCTCAAAACAAACTCTTTTTTCCAAATTTAATTGTTGAAAACTTCTAACGATTCTTATGGTAAAACCGGGTTGTAGCGCTCTTGGGAAAATCTTCAAGATTACGTTGGATCGTAGTATTCGTGGAACAGCGGTGGGAGTGGTGAAAAGGGAGGGGAATCGTGAAGGTATCTTTCTACTCCACCGCTACATCCACCAACAATTTAAATTTTCTGTACGGGTGGGTGGGGGTGTAAGGATTACAGACACCCACCCCCCACCCACCCACTCATCTCATCACCTCATCAACCGCCCACTTTCCTCTTTCTCATCCACCTGTACATTCACACTCACCCACAATAATTGTATGAATGTAAGCAGGTTCGCGAGGGGTGGAGAGGGAGAGAGAGAGAGCGTGAGGATTAAGAGACAACTCCCGCCTCCCCCTCATCAATCACCCACCTCTGCCCCCTTTTCTCTCTCTCACCCACCGTATTATTGTAGGGTATTTATTTAGTTATTATACGGGCAAGCCAATTACATTCACACATTCGAGATTCTTAAAAAGAAAAGAAAAATGAAATGAATTGAAAAGAAAACTAATACAAAACTTCTAAAGAAATCGAACATAGGAAACAAACAAAAAAAAAACTGATGTTCAACCGAACGAGATAGGAGAGGAGGCAACAAGAGTTGCCGGTTTCACCAACGTAAACGAAGGAGTTGATCTCGGTTCAAATCACGATTCAACTCGTGAACGGAGATTGTCCGTCAGGCTGGGTTTCACTACGGGCGTTCAACCCTAAACTCACTAAGTTTAACTCAGATAACTGGGAGTTCAGCATTGAACGCTCGATTTCGGCCGGTCAACAGGGATGAAATCGGTTCAACTTCACTCTTCCCTCCCGCTTATCCATTCAACAATGTCTCCGGCACAAGCCAATGCAGCGAGGCAACAGCTAATTGATAATTACTTTGGTCGAACGACCAATCAATAAATTTATGTAAGTAATTGATTCAAATATAAGGGGTGTTGTCTTCATTTATAATGTTCTAATTCAATGAATAATAGTCTGCAAAAATGGAATAAGGTTCATAAGAAAACCAAACTTCAGCCTTTTTTCAAGATCTCAAAAATGACAAAATTTGTCATTTAATATAACTTTATTCTATCTTTCTTGCTCAAAGCAAAAACCTAACGTGTTATGTTACATTCCGTTTTCAAGGATTTACATCAGTAATGAAAATTGGATAGGCTTCCAAAACTTAGCGTCATGTCATGAATGTGGGTATGCATTTTCATAATGTCCTAGTAAGTTTGTGGTGATGATGAAATGAAGCAACGTTATTCGAACTATTAAACAACTTTATTAGGTATCAAAAACTCTGCAAATTCTTGACACAACGGTTCATTATCTTCTTTGTACAGATCACCCTTCTGTCTAGATCACTAGGTCTAAATGTCTAGATCCTAAACGTTAGATTAATTATTATTATCAATTATCACTAATTATTAACAATTTTATCGAGTACCTAGTGAAAATTATTATAGTTTATTGTTAGGTATTGATAATTTGTATTTATTATTAATAATTATTATTATTAATTATGATTAATTAATACGATATAATTCTGGGGTTTTGGTTTATTATCATCGATAATGAACCATTGGAATCGCCCAAAGAAAAAAATTTTTTAACCCCCCCTCAAAATTCGTTGGTTTACGTTTCAAGATACGTAGATTCAGAAAATCGAATAAAAAACTCTGCAAATTCTTGACACAACGGTTTATTATCTTCCTTGTACAGATCACCCTTCTGTCTAGATCACTAGGTCTAAATGTCAAGATCCTAAATGTTAGATTAATTATTATTATCAATTATCACTAATTATTAACAATTTTATCAAGTACCTAGAGAAAATTATTATAATTTATTGTTAGGTATCAATAATTTGTATTCATTATTAATAATTATTATTATTAATTATGATTAATTAATACGATATAATTCTGGGGTTTTTAATACTACGTCGGTAATAATTTTTCTATAAAAGAAGTACCTACCAACAAACATTCGAAATTACCTTCATTTCAGTAGCACGAAACGCACCTCAGAACAACAAACTCGACATCACTTAAGCCATATGATGTTCCAAAGAGCTTTTAGTATGAATATGGACCTGTATTTCAACAGTTTGATTCACGATCGGGTTGTGAGGCACAATCTTTGAGCCGTCATTGTGAACGAACGGCTGGTCGTACAAAGCTGCGGATGGTCTTAAAAAATTCTTAGGAATAAACTCTATCTAAATATGAAATAAAAAACATATCGTTCTATATGAATTTTTCGAGATATGGAATTTTCAAAATTTAAAAATTCGTTTTGAACCCCTTCCCCTTGACCTAGGGTTATGAAAAGTTTCGAGGATCATTGTGGGGCTGGTCCAAACCCAGAAACCAAATTTCGTAATTTTAGCTCAACGCTAACTGGGCAAAGTGGCGCGGACGGCGGACGGCGGACGGCGGACGGCGGACGGCGTACGGCGGACGGACGGATTTTTTTTTATTCGATTTTCTGAATCTACGTATCTTGAAACGTAAACCAACAAATTTTGAGGGGGGGTTAAAATTTTTTTTTCTTTGGGCGATTCCAATGGTTCATTATCGAAGATAATAAACCAAAAAATCCGTCCGTCCGCCGTACGCCGTCCGCCGTCCGCGCCACTTTGCCCAGTTAACGTTGAGCTAAAATTACGAAATTTGGTTTCTGGGTTTGGACCAGCCCCACAATGATCCTCGAAACTTTTCATAACCCTAGGTCAAGGGGAAGGAGTTCAAAACGAATTTTGAAAATTTGAAAATTCCATATCTCGAAAAATTCATATAGTATGGTTCGTAAAATTCGTATGTTTTTTATTTCATATTTAGATAGAGTTTTTTCCGTAGAATTTTTTAAGACCATCCGCAGCTTTGTACGACCAGCCGTTCGTTCACAATGACGGCTCAAAGATTGTGCCTCACAACACGATCATGAATCAAACTTTTGAAATACAGGTCCATTTTCATAGTAACAAGCTCTTTGGAACATCATATGGCTTAAGTGATGTCGAGTTTGTTGATCTGAAGTGCGTTTCGTGCTGCGGAATGAAGGTAATTTCGAATGTTTGTTGGTAGGTACTTCTTTTATAGAAAAATTATTACCGACGTAGTATTAAAAACCCCAGAATTATATCGTATTAATTAATCATAATTAATAATTATTATTATTAATAATAAATACAAATTATTAATACCTAACAATAAATTATAATAATTTTCACTAGGTACTTGATAAAATTGTTAATAATTAGTGATAATTGATAATAATAATTAATCTAACATTTAGGATCTAGACATTTAGACCTAGTGATCTAGACAGAAGGGTGATCTGTACAAAGAAGATAATGAACCGTTGTGTCAAGAATTTGCAGAGTTTTTAATACTACGTCGGTAATAATTTTTCTATAAAAGAAGTACCTACCTACCAACAAACATTCGAAATTACCTTCATTTCCGTAGCACGAAACGCACCTCAGAACAACAAACTCGACGTCACTTAAGCCATATGATGTTCCAAAGAACTTGTTAGTATGAAAATTGACCTGTATTTCAACAGTTTGATTCACGATCCTGTTGTGAGGCACAATCTTTGAGCCGTCATTGTGAACGAACGGCTGGTCGTACAAAGCTGTAGATGGTCTTAAAAAATTCTAAGGAATAAACTCTATCTAAATATGAAATAAAAAACATACCGTTTGATGGAAATTTTTCGAGATATGAAATTTTCAAAATTTCAAAATTCGTTTTGAACCCCTTCCCCTTGACCTCGGGTTATGAAAAGTTTCGAGGACCATTGTGGGGTTGGTCGAAACCCATAAAAAAAATTTCGTAATTTTAACTCAACGCTAACTGGGCAAAGTGCCGCGGACGGCAGACGGCGTACTGCGTACGGCGGACGGACGGATTTTTTGGTTTATTATCTTCGATATTGAACCATTGGAATCGCCCAAAGAAAAAAAAATTTTAACCGATTTAAAAAATTTTTTTTATTCGATTTTCTGAATCTACGTGTCTTGAAACGTAAACCAACAAATTTTGAGGGGGGGTTAAAATTGTTTTTTCTTTGGGCGATTCCAATGGTTCATTATCGAAGATAATAAACCAAAAACTCTGCAAATTCTTGACACAATGGTTCATTATCTTCTTTGTACAGATCACCCTTCTGTCTAGATCACTAGGTCTAAATGTCTAGATCCTAAATGTTAGATTAATTATTATTATCAATTATCACTAATTATTAACAATTTTATCAAGTACCTACCTAGTGAGAATTATTATAATTTATTGTTAGGAATTAATAATTCGTATTTACTATTAATAATAATAATTATTAATTATGATTAATTAATACGATATAATTCTGGGGTTTTTAATACTACGTCGGTAATAATTTTTCTATAAAAGAAGTACCTACCAACAAACATTCGAAATTACCTTCATTTCCGTAGCACGAAACGCACCTCAGAACAACAAACTCGACATCACTTAAGCCATATGATGTTCAAAAGAGCTTGTTAGTATGAAAATGGACCTGTATTTCAACAGTTTGATACACGATCGTGTTGTGAGGCACAATCTTTGAGCCCTCATTGTGAACGAACGGCTGGTCGTACAAAGTTGCGGATGGTCTTAAAAAATTCTACGGAACAAACTCTATCTAAATATGAAATAAAAAACATACCGTTCTATATGAATTTTTCGAGATATGAGATTTTCAAATTTTCAAAATTCGTTTTGAACCCCTTCCCCTTGACCTAGGGTTATGAAAAGTTTCGAGGACCATTGTGGGGTTGGTCGAAACCCATAAAAAAAATTTCGTAATTTTAACTCAACGCTAACTGGGCAAAGTGGCGCGGACGGCGTACGGCGTACGGCGGACGGCGGACGGCGTACGGCGTACGGCGGACGGACGGATTTTTTTTTATTCGATTTTCTGAATCTACGTATCTTGAAACGTAAACCAACAAATTTTGAGGGGGGGTTAAAAAAATTTTTTCTTTGGGCGATTCCAATGGTTCATTCGTTTTGAACCCCTTCCCCTTGACCTCGGGTTATGAAAAGTTTCGAGGACCATTGTGGGGTTGGTCGAAACCCATAAAAAAAATTTCGTAATTTTAACTCAACGCTAACTGGGCAAAGTGCCGCGGACGGCAGACGGCGTACTGCGTACGGCGGACGGACGGATTTTTTGGTTTATTATCTTCGATATTGAACCATTGGAATCGCCCAAAGAAAAAAAAATTTTAACCGATTTAAAAAATTTTTTTTATTCGATTTTCTGAATCTACGTGTCTTGAAACGTAAACCAACAAATTTTGAGGGGGGGTTAAAATTGTTTTTTCTTTGGGCGATTCCAATGGTTCATTATCGAAGATAATAAACCAAAAACTCTGCAAATTCTTGACACAATGGTTCATTATCTTCTTTGTACAGATCACCCTTCTGTCTAGATCACTAGGTCTAAATGTCTAGATCCTAAATGTTAGATTAATTATTATTATCAATTATCACTAATTATTAACAATTTTATCAAGTACCTACCTAGTGAGAATTATTATAATTTATTGTTAGGAATTAATAATTCGTATTTACTATTAATAATAATAATTATTAATTATGATTAATTAATACGATATAATTCTGGGGTTTTTAATACTACGTCGGTAATAATTTTTCTATAAAAGAAGTACCTACCAACAAACATTCGAAATTACCTTCATTTCCGTAGCACGAAACGCACCTCAGAACAACAAACTCGACATCACTTAAGCCATATGATGTTCAAAAGAGCTTGTTAGTATGAAAATGGACCTGTATTTCAACAGTTTGATACACGATCGTGTTGTGAGGCACAATCTTTGAGCCCTCATTGTGAACGAACGGCTGGTCGTACAAAGTTGCGGATGGTCTTAAAAAATTCTACGGAACAAACTCTATCTAAATATGAAATAAAAAACATACCGTTCTATATGAATTTTTCGAGATATGAGATTTTCAAATTTTCAAAATTCGTTTTGAACCCCTTCCCCTTGACCTAGGGTTATGAAAAGTTTCGAGGACCATTGTGGGGTTGGTCGAAACCCATAAAAAAAATTTCGTAATTTTAACTCAACGCTAACTGGGCAAAGTGGCGCGGACGGCGTACGGCGTACGGCGGACGGCGGACGGCGTACGGCGTACGGCGTACGGCGGACGGACGGATTTTTTTTATTCGATTTTCTGAATCTACGTATCTTGAAACGTAAACCAACAAATTTTGAGGGGGGGTTAAAAAAATTTTTTCTTTGGGCGATTCCAATGGTTCATTATCGAAGATAATAAACCAAAATCCGTCCGTCCGCCGTACGCCGTACGCCGTCCGCGCCACTTTGCCCAGTTAGCGTTGAGTTAAAATTACGAAATTCGGTTTCTGGGTTCGGACCAGCCCCACAATGGTCCTCGAAACTTTTCATAACCCTAGGTCAAGGGGAAGGGGTTCAAAACGAAATTTAAAATTTCGACAATGTCATATCTCAAAATATTTAACTGAAACGTGTAATTTTCAGTTCACTTTTGAATGACCTGAAAAATTACGAATCTTTTAAGACCAATTGGATTTTTGTGCGACCAGCCGTTCGTTCACAGTGAGCGCGCAAAGGTTTAGGAAAAACACTAATCTTTCGCGTCGAAAACGGCCGTTATGTGACCCAACCCTCAGACGCCCAGAATAAAACTACCTTTTGTCATCTTCCCGGTAAACTACAGTCTAGAAATTTTAACCGTGAGTCGGGGATAGACCACATTGCAATATTTACTCGGTTTCTCATCTGTAAAATTGTTTAAATAATACCTTTTTGTAATAATACAAATTAAATTTTGATGATGAGCTATTGACTTGAAATTTTAAAAATAGGTCAGAACTGGATCACAGAACTGGATTCACTCGGTTTCTTGTCTGTAATACCTATTTGTTTAAACAAATTAAATTTTGATGATGAGCTAGATACTTGAAATTTTAAATATAGGTCAGAAATGGATGACATTTCAATATTCACTCGGTTTGTATGACATGGTATGAGTATGGTATGGTATATTATTGTATGTATGATTTGGTATAATACAGTATGGTATGATAGGAAAGAAATTCGTATGGTATGGTATGAGTACGGTGAGAATATGGTATGGTGCCGATTTGCAATACAGTCTGGTATAGACAGAAGGGTGATCTGCACAAGGAAGATAATAAACCGTTGTGTCAAGAATTTGCAGAGTTTTTTTGTTCGATTTTCTGAATCTATGTATCTTGAAACGTAAACCAACAAATTTTGAGGGGGGGTTAAAAAATTGTTTTCTTTGGGCGATTCCAATGGTTCATTATCGAAGATAATAAACCAAAATATGAAATAGATCGATAATTAATTTTCGTCAACACCGGAATTTAGGATCACTTCAGTACCTTTCAAATTTTCTGTCAACAGCGGTGCTTGTATTGAATTTTCTTCTTCGATTTTCAATTCAGAACGAGCAGTTCGCGCTCACCAGCAGTGTTCGGTTCTCTCTTTCGCTTTGATTCAATTACGAGTACAACACAACACACGGAAACAACTGGAGTCGAAAACGAATAGGTACCTACTAGACCTAGTAGCTAGGTAGTACCTGTATTCCGGCTAGTAGCTAGGTAGTACCTGTACTACCTAGCTACTAGCCGGAAAAACAGAAATGGAAACCTGGGCTTCTCGTTCCCGCAATCATCAAAACTGCGGACACCTGCAATATAACCTCGTTATCACCTTATCGAATCATCGAACTAACGAATAATCAGACCCCTGCCTTCACAATCAGAGTTCAAACCGCGGATTAACAGCTGCTCGAACTAGGTTTTCATTGATCTTAGTTCAATGTGGACGCCGATCCTAGAACCTCGTTCAACTTGGTGAAACCCAAAACTTTTCGAACTGAGATCAATCCATCGGTTACGTTGAACTAGGTTTCTAGTAAACCGAGTTCATGGTTTATTGGTGAAACCGGCCCTAAGTAAGTAAAGTCACCTCATGATCGACAGATGTTAATATTACACATTTATATCCCTCGCCTCCTTTCCAAACCCCTTTCTCCACACACTTCATCACCTACATCTGCCCACTTTCGTCTTTCTCACCCACTTCCACACTCACATTCACCCACAATTTAAATTTTAAGAACAGGGAGAACGGAGAGTTAAGGATTAAGAGACAACTCCCGCCTCCCCTCATCAATCACCCACATCTGCCCACATTCGTCTTTCTCACCCACTTCCACACTCACATTCACCCACACTTTAAATTTTAAGAACAGGGAGAACGGAGAGTTAAGGATTAAGAGACAACTCCCGCCTCCCCTCATCAATCGCCTACATCTGCCCATTTTCCTCCTTCTCATCCACATTCACATTCACCCACAATTTAAATTTAAGCAGGTTCGGCGAGGGGTGGAGAGGGGGGAGAGAGAACGTAAGGATGAAGAGACAACTTCCGCCTCCCCCTCATATACAACCCAAATCTGCCCGGTTTCCTCCTTCTCACCCACTTTCACCCACGATTTAAATTTTAAGAACAGGGAGAACGGAGAGCGTAAGGATTAAGAGACAACTCCCGCCTCCCCCTCACCATCACCCACATTTGCCCCCTTTTCTCTCTCTCACCCACCGTATTAATGTAGGGTAAGTCACCTCATGATCGAAAGGTGTTAATATTACACATTTCTATCCCCCCGCCTCTTTTCCAACACCCCCCCCCCCTCCCAACAACTATCCTTCCCCGCCTTCTTATCCCACCCACAATTTCAATTAATTTATCCATTGACGAATAATATTCAATATTATTTGCTCTATAGATTAGGTAAGCCGAGTATTGCGCAAAATAAATGTTTCACTCGTCATTTATGTAAATAATTCATAGACCATGCCTGAGCTACTTACGCCTATTTAAACCATTTTTGGGCCAATTTCTCCAATTCCGGATATTGTATGCAGATCAGTGTTATCTACAAACAAAGGTGTACAAAGAAGATCTGTACAAAGAAGATAATAAACCGTTGTGTCAAGAATTTGCAGAGTTCTTTCAGACGGGAACCCCATTAGGTATTTTTCCAGATTCGGATTTTTCGTGAAATTTCAAGAAAAAATGAAACGTCAATCGAATGTTGGGAAGGCCAAAACGTGCGCAAAAACGCTTAAAATGTGAGCTCAAGGCGTAACTTATGGTGTTGTTAATTTGTCAATTTTACTGTCATCCCACGGCGTTAATGGACCGAAAATAACATTAAAATATTCAAAAAGTTGAACTCAGACACCAACTTAGTTTTATCAAACGAGAACTTATTTCAATTTTTTGTCATTTCAACGGGAGCTTATTTCAACTTAGTCATTTCAACTTTTTGACACTTGATGACATTTCGATTTTGGAATTGACATCTACGTAGAAAATCATGGGTAGTTACCATTTTATTCTAACCACATTTTTCCAACCATTTTTTCTAAAATACAACCACGAATGTCTCGTTGAACACCAAAATAGATTTATCCTCGTCTAAATACTATTTTGTATTAGCTTATAAATAACAATTTTAAAAGAATACTAGGGGTTCTCCTGATAATCCAAGTCAACTTCGCCCAAACGTATTCAAACGTTCTCGCCTGTTCTAAAAATCTTAGATTTTGTTAGAATCGTTGGTGAAATGTTTAACTTGTTGATTTTACTTTGAGCAAAAACCCCCATGTAATGGTGAGGAAATAACGAGCGAATGAAACGAATCGAAGGTCCTTTTAACATGCAGGGAAATCGCGAGCGATCCATCAGTCTGTTCGTCCTTGGATCCCGGAGTTGTTTTTTCTCTGAACCGTACAACAAACATTTACGGTCGGGATGCCTGTTGCATTTCACGACTGCATTCGTTGAGATGAACAATAAGGAGAAATATCCGGACGATATCCGTTTCAGCGAATTTTCAGAGTCAAATCCAAGTAAGTTCTTAAAGTTACGAGTTTTAATACAAGAGTATTGTACGTAATTAGCGACCTCAAGCCGACCATTTCCGTGGAGACAAGGTGTGAAGGGATTTGTTAAGGTTGCTCTACAGCACATACTTCAGTGAATAACTAATGTGAACAACTCCGGAATAAATAAAGCTGATTATGACGAAGATACCGTGAAATGGCGTTTCAAAATTATCACAAGATTTTTCAAGACTATTTGGTGCAGGACTGAGGTGGGACAGCCGTGTTCTACCGAGCGACGAACTCCCACATTGGATCATCCCCAAGATGACGAATGTTCCCCATACTGACTGACACAAATATATTACTGACACAAACACCACTCCCTCCCCACATTAGCCTACCAGGCAATATTGTGAATAAATGAATTTGAATGAAAAAAAAGACTATTTGGCTAATAAATTCCGGGACAGACTTTTTCAACTTTTTCAATACAGCGGACTCTTCACCAAATATTAAATATTTATCATAAATTTTATGAGTTCGTTAATAACTTCAAAGGCGAGCAAATTTAAAACAAATCTCTGCTCCCCGGTATATTTAATATTCGGTAGTGCTGTAAGAAATCATTATGAATTCTACGAAACTAGAATATAAGCTATAATAAGCTAGTTCGGTATTACATAACTTCGCTGGGTTTCAACAACGAAACTGCAAGCTCTTTTTCAAAATTCAATGTTCGGCGCAAAATAAAAAATTCGAACGGGAGTATTGACGTTTTCCTGCCGCTATCAATAGTTTGGTGATGTAGAAACTCAACTACTCTTAATTGATTTGTCTTTGAATAAAAGAAAAGCACAAAATGTGTGCAAAGAAAATGACGCAAAGAAAAATACAAAACTTCTAGTACTAAGGGTAAATAAACCGTTGTGTCAAGAATTTGCAGAGTTTTTAGCTACATTTTGAACATTTCAAAACTTTCAACATTTTGAAAAGCCTCAGGGAAGCATAATTTGACATGAGTAAATCATTGCATCTCAATAAAGCCATTTATTAACATAATACGCATTGTACAGAAAGAAAAGTATTGGATACTTGAAGTAAAATTATTCACGTGTACAAATTCATGTAGATAAAACAAAAACATTACCTAGGCAATTTCTGATCTTCAAAATTTAAAGAAATTGTCCGGAGATCAGGAGTTGCAATTACAAATTAATAGTACATAAAACTTACATTAATGATCAAAAAATCAAATCAAGTCCTAGAGAAAAGGATTCATAAAGTAGGTAAATAGGAAAACATATCAATGAAATAACTAATTTCTCCCTTACTGGGAAAAACCTCTGATCATGGATATGTCTCTTAGCTAACAATAGGTCGTTTAATATTCACTACAAAATTAAAAGTATTTAATACTTTTAATTAGGTTTAGGAGCCACCCAAAACCGTAACGAAAAAATTCTGTTTTGATGACGGAAATTTTTGACTGACCCCCAGACAATAGACATATTCATGTCAAAAAGTTCAGTAGGTAACGGAAAATGAATAAAAGAATTTAAATACTGCTGCATCAGAAACTCATAAACACTTTTTTTTTAATTGGCTAAATCTTTTGATACGTTTAATGTTAGGAGGGCTTAATGAAAAAGTCTGGGACATAAACAGCATACTTAACTGCCTTAGACAAAAGTTACACTTGGGATAAGGGATCGGTACCATAATACCCGAGTGAAGTCGGGTGATACCATGTAGTCGAGGGATTTTAGAAAGTTGATATTTATAGTAGTAAGTATTGGAGTAAATTTGGCGCATAAGATAAGTCGAATTACAAATTTTAAAAACAAAGGTTTGCTAAAGCTCCGATATCCAGATCTAAATAAAAGTCGCATACTGACCTCAAATGATCTAAACGAAGCTCAGAATAGAGTAAACGAATGCATGAAAAGTAATTTTTAGGGCAGATTAAATTAAATTTTAAATTTTTAAATTTTAAATTAAATTAAATTTTTAAATACATTTCTTCCCTTAAGGATGATGGATTTTGCATTTATTTGATTCATAAAGTGTTAAACTGTTAAAGTGTTAAGCCTTTTGAATGCAGATACAGAATTAGTTGTTTTAATTGCTAATGGCCAACTTTCGAAAACCGGGGGTACTAGCCAAGGCAACTGTCTAGTGTAAAAGTCATTGCTTGGGCGTGCTATTGATACAATACTTTGTGCGATCAACCTGGTAGGTCTCACATCACTTTTCTTCTTGAATACGCCGAGGGACTTATGCACATGTAAAGCCAATCTATAAACATACGACATTCTTGGAGAAAGCACTTCAAAATCCTCGTAAAGGTTCACTATTCGGGTGCGCCTGTGTGACTATACGTATCGTGGCTATACGTAAGACAGTATTCGCAACCAAATTTAGGTTACCGAAACTACTCACTCGCCTCCGCACCTCCCCAAATATCTACATATCTACATATTATGAAGATTTTTACGGCTAAGCCAGCCTATGCTACATGTCTACATATTATGTAGATTTTTACGGCTAAGCCAGCCTCTCAGTAAGACGAAGAGGTGGAATGTTTTCCTATTTCTTGCTACTAGACTTTGTATATGTTCCTTCCACTTCATGTGCTGATCAAACAACAGCCCTAAATATCTGATGGAGTTTACTTTTTCCAGTCTTTGACAAGTACCTACTGTGTTAAGAGCCGCAATTTCCCTGTTGTATTTCTATTTTTGAATGTACCGGTTGTCCAACTAAATTGATCGAAAATGATATATAATCTCTGTTCGAGATGTTAACCGTTAAACTGTTCATGGCAAAAAATTTTGTAACTTTGTTCCTAATTAATTCAGCACTTGAATGAGCTTGCTGTCACGTCTTCTCTTTCACTATTACGTATGGCCAAGTCAACAGAGAATGCAACAAATCTACCTCCAGTGTTTATTAAAAATAGGTCGATCATGTGTATGAGGAATAAGATTGGGCCAAGAACTGACCCTTGAGGGACTCCATAATTTATTGGTTCCATTGTACACATGGAACATCCTGAAGTCTGACAAATTGTTGTCTGTCTGATAGTTTAGATTAGATTAGTGGGCTACATTGTCACCACTTTTTGTCTGGTTACTATTCGTCAAAAAATAATGTACGAGCGATCACTAGTCGATGGGAATGTCGGATTAT
This sequence comes from Stenodema calcarata, assembly GCA_963920205.1. NCBI lineage: Eukaryota > Metazoa > Arthropoda > Insecta > Hemiptera > Miridae > Stenodema > Stenodema calcarata. The sequence continues at coordinate 1,921,022 of OY986060.1, read as the reverse complement.
TGGGGAATTTTCTGTAGCCTTCAATTTCGAATGATGAATGTTAACAATAATATGCCCCTTTCACAAGGATGCTGTTTACTTGTACGGAGCCAGTGATCCGGACAGAATGAACTGTTGTGGTTGCGGCGTTTTCAGGTTGTGGCGTACATTTTATACTATGTACAAAACCCACAACCTACCGCACCGACATTTCGGAGGAATATCAGAAATATCGTAGTATTCAGTTTGAACCCATTAGGAAAACCGCCGACATAAAATATCGCTTTTCATTGCCTATTGAATAATTGATTCGTTCGGCCGCGTGAAAAAAAAAAGCGGAGTATTCAGATGAAAATATCGCAAGCCCCCGACGGCAGAAGTGGGCTCTCACCGCTGAACGCACGGTCAAACAGAATTATTCATCGACTTGAAACGGAATCGATACACCTCACCTTCGGGGTGATGGGTGCATTTCTCGATTTTCGCCCATCGCGGGATTTATGTTATTAAAGGTCATTTTCTCTCCAAGTCGACGAATCTACAGACGCCTCGGGGTTGGCATTTTTATTGGCTTTTGTCCGCTATGAATACCTACTCCTTTTTGACTGTGTATTAACTTATGTTGAGCAATGTTATTTTTATTTTGATCGAATTGAGCTTGTTCGCTTCGAATTAATAAATAAAATAAAGCAGTTAAACTTGTGACATCAGTGCCGTTGTCAAACAACACTGTATAAAGAACGATACCTACTTGATTTATCAAATGAAGGAATCGATGGTTTCTCGCATCAAACGCTTGTCGTTTTCTCTCCAAGTCGACGAATCTACAGACGCCTCGGGGTTGGCATTTTTATTGGCTTTTGTCCGCTATGAATACCTACTCCTTTTGGTTTATTATCTTCGATAATGAACCATTGGAATCGCCCAAAGAAAAAAAATTTTTAACCCCCCCTCAAAATTTGTTGGTTTACGTTTCAAGATACGTAGATTCAGAAAATCGAATAAAAAAAATCTGCAAATTCTTGACACAACGGTTCATTATCTTCTTTGTACAGATCACCCTTCTGTCTAGATCACTAGGTCTAAATGTCTAGATCCTAAATGTTAGATTAATTATTATTATCAATTATCACTAATTATTAACAATTTTATCAAGTACCTAGTGAAAATTATTATAATTTATTGTTAGGTATTAATAATTCGTATTTATTATTAATAATAATTATTATTAATTATGATTAATTAATACGATATAATGCTGGTGTTTTTAATACTACGTCGGTAATAATTTTTCTATAAAAGAAGTACCTACCAACAAACATTCGAAATTACCTTCATTTCCGTAGCACGAAACGCACCTCAGAACAACAAACTCGACATCACTTAAGCCATATGATGTTCCAAAGAGCTTGTTAGTATGAAAATGGACCTGTATTTCAACAGTTTGATACACGATCGTGTTGTGAGGCACAAACTTTGAGCCGTCATTGTGAACGAACGGCTGGTCGTACACAGCTGCGGATGGTCTTAAAAAATTCTACGGAACAAACTCTATCTAAATATGAAATAAAAAACATACCGTTTGATGGGAATTTTTCGAGATACGGAATTTTCAAAATTTCAAAATTCGTTTTGATCCCCTTCCCCTTGACCTAGGGTTATGAAAAGTTTCGAGGACCATTGTGGGGCTGGTCCAAACCCAGAAACCAAATTTCGTAATTTTAACTCAACGCTAACTGGGCAAAGTGGCGCGGACGGCGGACGGCGGACGGCGTACGGCGGACGGACGGATTTTTTTTTATTCGATTTTCTGAATCTACGTATCTTGAAACGTAAACCAACAAATTTTGAGGGGGGGTTAAAATTTTTTTTTCTTTGGGCGATTCCAATGGTTCATTATCGAAGATAATAAACCAAAAAACTCTGCAAATTCTTGACACAACGGTTCATTATCTTCTTTGTACAGATCACCCTTCTGTCTAGATCACTAGGTCTAAATGTCTAGATCCTAAATGTTAGATTAATTATTATTATAAATTATCACTAATAACAATTTTATCAAGGACCCAGTGAAAATTATTATAATTTATTGTTAAGTATTAATAATTCGTATTTATTATTACTAATTATATTATTAATTACTATTAATTAATACGATATAATTCTGGGGTTTTTAATACTACGTCGGTAATAATTTTTCTATAAAAGAAGTACCTACCTACCAACAAACATTCGAAATTACCTTCATTTCCGTAGCACGAAACGCACCTCAGAACAACAAACTCGACATCACCATATGATGTTCCAAAGAGCTTGTTAGTATGAAAATGGACCTGTATTTCAACAGTTTGAGTCGAGATCGTGTGGTGAGGCACAATCTTTGAGCCGTCATTGTGAACGAACGGCTGGTCGTACAAAGCTGCGGATGGTCTTAAAAAATTCTACGGAACAAACACTATCTAAATATGAAATAAAAAACATACCGTTCCATATGAATTTTTCGAGATATGAAATTTTCAAAATTTCAAAATTCGTTTTGAACCCCTTCCCCTTGACCTAGGGTTATGAAAAGTTTCGAGGACCATTGTGGGGTTGGTCGAAACCCATAAAAAAAATTTCGTAATTTTAACTCAACGCTAACTGGGCAAAGTGGCGCGGACGGCGGACGGCGGACGGCGTACGGCGTACGGCGTACGGCGTACGGCGTACGGCGTACGGCGGACGGACGGATTTTTTTTTATTCGATTTTCTGAATCTACGTATCTTGAAACGTAAACCAACAAATTTTGAGGGGGGGTTAAAAAAATTTTTTCTTTGGGCGATTCCAATGGTTCATTATCGAAGATAATAAACCAAAATCCGTCCGTCCGCCGTACGCCGTCCGCCGTCCGCGCCACTTTGCCCAGTTAGCGTTGAGTTAAAATTACGAAATTTTTTTTATGGGTTTCGACCAACCCCACAATGGTCCTCGAAACTTTTCATAACCCTAGGTCAAGGGGAAGGGGTTCAAAACGAATTTTGAAATTTTGAAAATTTCATATCTCGAAAAATTCATATAGAACGGTATGTTTTTTATTTCATATTTAGATAGACTTTGTTCCGTAGAATTTTTTAAGACCATCCGCAGCTTTGTACGACCAGCCGTTCGTTCACAATGAAGGCTCAAAGATTGTGCCTCACTACAGGATCGTGAATCAAACTGTTGAAATACAGGTCCATTTTCATACTAACTAGCTCTTTGGAACATCATATGGCTTAAGTGATGTCGAGTTTGTTGTTCTGAGGTGCGTTTCGTGCTACGGAAATGAAGGTTATTTCGAATGTTTGTTGGTAGGTACTTCTTTTATAGAACAATTATTACCGACGTAGTATTAAAAACCCCAGAATTATATCGTAATAATTAATCATAATTAATAATTATTATTATTAATAGTAAATACGAATTATTAATACCTAAAAATAAATTATAATCATTTTCACTAGGTACTTGATAAAATTGTTAATAATTAGTGATAATTGATAATAATAATTAATCTAACATTTAGGATCTAGACATTTAGACCTAGTGATCTAGACAGAAGGGTGATCTGTACAAAGAAGATAATGAACCGTTGTGTCAAGATCACTAGGTCTAAATGTCTAGATCCTAAATGTTAGATTAATTATTATTATCAATTATCACTAATTATTAACAATTTTTTTTTATTTCATATTTAGATAAAGTTTATTTTTAAAAAATTTTTAAGACCATCCACAGCTTTGTACGACCAGCCGTTGGTTCACAATGACGTACCTATCATAGTCAACATAGTGGTGAATCGCAAGGCGAATATTCATACTGGCCCAGCTGATCGAACAGGACATGGTTTCAGACGTCGAGTTGAATTAATCATAATAATAACAATTAATTATAATAGATAAAAATTATTAATAACGAACACTAATTATTAATAATTTTCACCGCCAGATAAAATAATTAATGATAATTCGTAATAATAATGAATACATCATTTAGTGATCTAGACAGATCTCAGTGATCTGCATAAAGAAGATAATAAACCGTTGTGTCAAGAATTTGTAGAGTTTTTTCTTTGGGCGATTCCAATGGTTCATTATCGAAGATAATAAACCAAAATCCGTCCGTACGCCGTACGCCGTACGCCGTCCGCCGTCCGCGCCACTTTGCCCAGTTAGCGTTGAGTTAAAATTACGAAATTTTTTTTATGGGTTTCGACCAACCCCACAATGGTCCTCGAAACTTTTCATAACCCTAGGTCAAGGGGAAGGGGTTCAAAACGAATTTTGAAAATTTGAAAATCTCATATCTCGAAAAATTCATATAGAACGGTATGTTTTTTATTTCATATTTAGATAGACTTTGTTCCGTAGAATTTTTTAAGACCAACCGCAGCTGTGTACGACCAGCCGTTTGTTCACAATGACGGCTCAAAGATTGTGCCTCACAACACGATCGTGACTCAAACTGTTGAAATACAGGTCCATTTTCATACTAACAAGCTCTTTGGAACATCATATGGCTTAAGTGATGTCGAGTTTGTTGTTCTGAGGTGCGTTTCGTGCTACGGAAATGAAGGTAATTTCGAATGTTTGTTGGTAGGTACGTCTTCAATAGAAAAATTATTACCGATGTAGTATTAAAAACCCCAGAATTATATCGTATTAATTAATCATAATTAATAATAATTATTATTAATAATAAATACGAATGATTAATACCTAACAATAAATTATAATAATTTTCACTAGGTACTTGATAAAATTGTTAATAATTAGTGATAATTGACAATAATAATTAATCTAACATTTAGGATCTAGACATTTAGACCTAGTGATCTAGACAGAAGGGTGATCTGTACAAAGAAGATAATGAACCGTTGTGTCAAGAATTTGCAGAGTTTTTGACTGTGTATTAACTTATGTTGAGCAATGTTATTTTTATTTTGATCGAATTGAGCTTGTTCGCTTCGAATTAATAAATAAAATAAAGCAGTTAAACTTGTGACATCAGTGCCGTTGTCAAACAACACTGTATAAAGAACGATACCTACTTGATTTATCAAATGAAGGAATCGATGGTTTCTCGCATCAAACGCTTGTCGTTTTCTCTCCAAGTCGACGAATCTACAGACGCCTCGGGGTTGGCATTTTTATTGGCTTTTGTCCGCTATGAATACCTACTCCTTTTTGACTGTGTATTAACTTATGTAGAGCTATGGTAAACCACGTACTATTTACTTGATTAATTATTTAATCAATCGACTTGAAAAATAAATACAAAACATCAAATTCTATTCAAGGTCTAAATTTAATAACGTATTTATACGTTATTATAACAAAAGAATTTACATGTTGAGGGTTCAATTTTACGTTTAAATTTTTACAGTGATATTATTATGCGCCTCCCGTTAGTTCACACTGCTGCCTCACAAACGTCGCGGGGGCTTGCCGAGTCCTATTTAACACCTATTGGGGCCATTAAACGTTAAGTGCTTTTGTAATAACAACGGGAGATAATGTTAATACCGTCGGACGAATTCTAGTTATAGTGTAAGTGCTCTTATCCGGCCGGAGCGGTATAATAATGTATTTTAAGAGCAGCGAGGTGTTTCGAAAGCTGCAGTGGCCGGTTCGGATAAATATGCAAAATGCGGGAGCCTGGATGGTCGTAATTCCAGGTGTCCTCGACGTAGCGATAGTTGGACGGTTGTGCGGTGTTGGGGTGAGATTTTTGACAAGGTCCTGTTCAGTGAAAGACAGTACACAATATAAGAATCCGGGTCCACTCAAACCGAACTAAGGGTGAACCGCAGATAAGTACACATTGAAAGTGCAGGTTGGATAAGTAGGTAGGTACTTCCACGAACCGCACTTGTAGACAAGTACACGTCATAAGAGGATCCGTCTCCTCTAAGATGTGGTATGGGAGTGGTGGAATCTTAGCTGTAACGGAAGAACCGAAGAGCGAACAGTGACTATTTTATTTAAGGACTAAAAACTTGACGTTGAAGATGATGCTGACAGAATTACGGTGGTGAAAAGCTCTGCATAATATGTCATATATCATAATATTATTATGATATTATATTATGATTGTCATACAGTGGTCAGAGAGGGAATAGTCTGATGAGGGAGAGGTGATTCCCTGTCATCCCCATCAGTATAGCCAATCACGAAACATCGTCTTCTGGTGGTCTCCTGTGATGTCATGGATTCCTTTCATGCAGTTTGAAGGTTCCCCACGGTAACTTGTTCCTCATCGTCAAACTTCCCGCTTCCATTTTAGTAATACCTATGGGAGTATATTATATCAAGTGTAAAAGTCGGTAAGTTTAATTTATCGTGATGTGACAATGAAAACAGAGCCAACGCGTCTAATTTCTTCTCTGTGGCCGTTTGTAAAAACCCGTAAGTTTTATACCTTCCCAGCGTATGAGTAAAAATCCGTAAGTTTGTGCGTGAGCATTGCCGGTTCGAGGTTCCTCCGAAAACGGTAAGTAAATACCTTTATTTGTCAGTTCAATTGGATAAAAACTTTTGTCTCTTGAAAAATGATAGTTATTCTTGAGTTTTTTCTCATACATTGCAGTTGATTATTGAAAAATCCTGACTGAGACAAACGAACAGTCGAAATACCTGCGACAGCATGGACTCAGTTTTTTGTTGAACGCCTGGCAAAAGTGGAGTCCCATTACTGTAGACAAAACACGAGCACCAACACTACGATGAGCACCAACCCCGAAAAACATTAGCCAAGTGCTTCGTATGGCATGAGGGGGGAAGGGAGCATTACTTCAAATGAATTTGCTACCCTCATCACCAGAAAAGAACATTCGACAGCAGACGCTGGAGCCAGGCCAGGTGGTCATACTATGGAGTGACGGCTCTGGTCACCAGAACACAAATGTTAATTTGTCTAATGCTCTGCTGATTTTGAGCCAGGAATTGGGCATTACCATCATTCTCTATGACTTCTAGGTACTTTTGCATGATTCCTGGCTCAAACTCAGCAGAGGAATTTCTTTTGAGGAATTTCCTGTAGCATAGCTCACGCACTGGTCACACAGATCCTTCCGAGGCAAGTAAATTGACAGGTTAAGTTCGTCGAACTCAGAGACAAACCTGGACCGTCTGGTTTGTTAATTTCATTCCTGTACAAATCGTTAACTTCCTTTCCATTCTGGAACACTGGCTCAAGGTATACCGTATACATTTTGCTCGTGTTTTTTCTACAATAATGGGACCCCATTTTTGCCAGGCGTTCAAGAAAATCTCGCAAAGCAAACACTTCTGCTTCGTATTTCTGAGTCCAAACTGTCGCAGGTACTTCGACTGTTCGTTCTTCTGAGTCAGGATTTTTCAATAACCAACTGAAATTTATTAAATAAAAACTCGAGAATAACTATCATTTTTTAAGGGACAAAAGTTTTTATTTAATTGAAATGACAAATAAAATTATTTACTCACCTTTTTTGGAGGAACCTCGAACCGGCAATGCTCACGCACAAACTTACGGATTTTATCTTGAAAAAAAAGAAGTGTTTTACGATTTTTCGAAAGTCATTTTTTAAGACTGATTTTAGTCAAACTGAGCACGTTTTAATAACTTTAGTACCTTTTAGATCGACTCGGCTAAGACTGAGACTAGTTACGAAGTAGGTACCTACCTAGTTACAAGATTCAAGTCTGAATTCCAACGATCTAAACAGTGATACTTATTACCTCAGAGTTATGAATAGTAATAAAGGAATTTAGCATAAGTACGTTATTAGTTTTTCATCTTTTTTTTTTTTTGTACCTATGCCTGATGTCCAGGGTTTTTTCGAGTAAGTTTATTTTGGTAAAACTCCGTGAGTTGGGAAAAGTGGCGTAAGTACGCGAATTTGGTAAAATATAAACTAAAAGTGGTTTGTCATGACTCATTATGCTCATTACCATGCAACCGAACCAATACATTAAAATGAGGAAGTTTTTTTCGTCTCCTGTTAAATTTCGATTTTTCAACTTACGGATTTTTACACTTTTACCGATATTGTAGGTGCGAAAATCAACATGTCAATATAATATCATTATATCGGTAAAAGTGTAAATTCATATTATGAAACAATTTCTTACTATGCTATTTTTAGTTTTAGATTTTACACTTCTAACGTCCAATCGCCGCCTCTGGTATTGGTTTCTTGTCAATGTACATAAGGAAACCTTATCTTATACTGATTAGAAGATCGCATTTTGATTTATTGGATGTTATCGTGTAAATTAATGATCGTGATTGGTCAAAGGCCCCTGAATCCCTTCTTTAAAGACATAAAATGTCCCAATGTGTTGCAGACTCGTATGCAAGCATTTTTTATATCAATTCTGGCTGTAAGATAAAGTTTGCTCAAGTTGCTTCAATTTGCCGACCAATCTCGGGATCTGAGGACGTCGCATATGGGATTCGTCACACTTGAGGTCGAGGTACTTCTTGGATCCGGATCAAGGAAATCACTCTCAACTCGATGATTACTCGACTCGAAGAAATATTTCAAACACATTTCAGATATTTTATTTTTATTTTTCATTAAGTATGTGATCAAATGTCATTTCATATCATTTAATTATAGTTAATACTAATTCTTACACTAATTCTGGAGTAAGAACTTGGCGGATGTTTTGCACAGTTATCTATACTGCAATTAATGGGATTTTGGAGATAAATTTGCCGTTTTATTTTATCAAAATTTAACCAAATTTATTTGTAATTCAGCAAATTATGTGGAAAGTTTGATCATTTCAATGGGTTTTATGACTGGTTGTCTGACCTTTGCATTCGTTGGCTTCCCGTGCAGTTGCGCGTCCCCAGGGCCGATCAAAGTGAAACGGTTTGCACCGCTCGCAGTCTCGTCCGGCGGTGTTGTGACGGCAATCGCAAGCCAAACCGCCAGCAAAGGAGGCGCTGCACTTGGCGGCGTGACCATTGCACTTGCACCGCCCACCGACGCTCAGATCGGATACGGCGTATTCGTAGGGCGGCGTCGACGGCGCCGTCACGCTCAAATCCTGCTCAGGAACGTCTACGGACGTCTTGGAGGAGTCGTCCTCGTCGCTCAGAGGCGGCTCTTTGTCGGGAGCCGCTCCGAAGAAGTGGAGGCGGTTGAAGACGATTTTAATGTCTGTCGCCGTCACCCAGTCCTGAAGGACCGGGGAGTTGTCGAATTCGGCGGCGCTCGGGCGCCCTTCGAGAGTCGAAAAGGCGATTCTCGAACCGTACGGCGCATCTGCTGAGAGCCTTGACGTCGAGTCGCTGCAAAGCGCCTCCTGCTCGTTCGCTTTCGTTATAACAGCTCGGTTCGGACGACCGTACAATTTCCTGCATTGACTCGAGTAAAATTGAAAAGGCTGCCAAGTTTTACCGTAATCCATTGATTTGTACACCGCCAGTGAATCCGCTTTAAACGAATGTGGGCAAAACTGCAGCGAAACGTAAGTCAATTCGTATTTTTTGCCCAAAGGTAGTTTCAGAGTGACATTATCCGGTTGGTTTGCCAAAGGGCTCAGGGGCCCTGATCGCCAGCAGGTGATATTCTGTCCGTTGTTGAGGTCCGTGACGAGCGAGGCGTCCGCCGCCGACGGACGCGCCTCTACGGACGCACCGAATGCGGCGTTGACGAACTCCGGAACGCACCGGCGCGGGCGCCCGTTCTCGTAACACGGATCCGCTTGTTCGGCGCCGCGAGCCGCAACGCAGACCGCAGTCGCCAAAACGACCACCGTAAGAAACATTAAACCCGCGGAAAACACCACCGAAATTTACCTCCTCAAATAACCAGGAAATAAAACTTATAATTTTTTTCAAATTATTATTTGAAATTGTCGTATTTATTTATTTTGTTCTTGTGTGTGGGTTTGTAAACACGATCGAAACGCACGAAGCAACTACTTCATGATCGCCACGAAGCACGACACGAGACTGAAGCTGGAGGGATCCCCCCCTTTCACGGCCGGACGCAGCGCCGCTCCTCATCCCCTCTACCAGGGTTGCCGGCTTGGTAACCGAACTACCCCCCTCCCCTCCTTCGACCTATCGGTGTATAATACACAGTGTACGCTCCCCCTCACCGCCGCCCTTCACCATCAACATCCACTCTATTAAATGTTATAGCGTACATTGTACACTACAACAATCGCTGTGATATGGTGTACAGTAATTTGTCACCACCCTTTACACATGCCACGAGCCAACCGTTGGGGTCGAATGGCATGAGTTACGTGCCACCCGAGTCATTCTCATATAACTTGACCATTTGGCTTTTCTGGACCGTGCAAGTTGGGAAAAACAATAAAGCAACTTTTTGAATAAAATTTGATCTGGAATGTTACTATAGGTAGATGTTCAGAATAACGAATTTGAACATCAGTTGTCAGTTTTTGGCGAATTTTCGAAGATAATGTTCTCGGTCCAAAATTTTTAAAACTCGAATTTTGGAAAACTTTTCATACCAAAATCCGTTTCAGACCATCCTGAATCCACTGCCCAAAGACACCAAAAATTATATATGTATTTTGCAAATAGAAAATGAAATGGAGATCACATTTAAAGCGAAAATCATAGAAATATATACCTCAATATTTCGGCTGGTGGCCGTGATCACGAGACTCAAAAATTATATATGTATATAATATATCCTATATATTATATAGGATAAATATTTTCACAGGAGGAGAAAATAGAAAGAGAGCAACACTTAATTTAAACAATTGTAAATCTTACGGTAATTTTTGCGTTACAGCGTCATCAGCCAGTGGTGGGATTCTCGTTCTCGCTATCTCTTTGGCGCCTTGGTTGTCGTTTTTCAGCACTAGCGCCCCCTCAATTGGATGTCCGAGACTAGCAAAAAGTCGCTTCAAGTACAATGCTTCTTTGATTGCATCTGTCAGGGAATAGTATTCCGCTTCTGTCGTGGATGTAGCCACTGTTCGCTGCTTCCGTGACTCCCATGTAATCGCAGCTCCTGACATCAAGAACACCGTTCCACTGAATGATCTACGATCAAGTGTGCAGTTTCCCCAGTCAGCGTCTGTGAATCCAATCAGAGGCTGATCCATTTTCTTATAAGTCAATTTCATGTCAAGCGTACCCTTCAAGTATCTTAGAATTCTTTTCGCCGCTTTCCAATGCGCCTCTGCATACTTATTATTGAACTGACTCAGGCAGTTCACGGCAAAAGCTATATCTGGTCTGGTTCCTATAGCTAAATAGAGCAAGGAACCCATTAAAGACCTATACGGGAATTGAGCCATTTGCTTTTCATCAACCTCAACACCATCAAATGAGGCTTTTACTTCTAGGGGCGTTGAAATGGGCTTGCAATTTTCCATTTCATATTTTCTCAACAGTTCCAGAATATATTTCTTCTGGGACAAACGCATTACCCCCTTTCTTTCATACTCGAATTCTATGCCCAAACAGAATGGACCTTCAAGAAGAGCAATCGTCGACTCAAATACATCGTGAAAACGAAAAAAAGGTTGACTTCATATCGACTCGACGTGTTCATTTGAGTTCGAATGGACCTTCAAGAACAGCAATTGTCGACTCGAATACATCGTGAAAACGAAAAAAAGTTGACTTCATATCGACTCGACGTGTTCATTTGAGTTCGAATGGACCTTCAAGATGAGCAATTGTCGACTCAAATGCAACGAGGAAACGAAAAAAAAGTTGACTCCATATCGACTCGAGGTGTTTATTTGAGTTCGAATGGACCTTCAAGAAGAGCAATCGTCGACTCAAATACATCGTGAAAACGAAAAAAAGGTTGACTTCATATCGACTCGACGTGTTCATTTGAGTTCGAATGGACCTTCAAGAAGAGCAATTGTCGACTCAAATACATCGTGAAAACGAAAAAAAGTTGACTTCATATCGACTCGACGTGTTCATTTGAGTTCGAATGGACCTTCAAGAAGAGAAATTGTCGACTCAAATAAATCGTGAAAACGAGAAAAAGTTGGCTTCATATCGACTCGAGGTGTTTATTTGAGTTCGAATGGACTTTCAACAAGAGCAATTTTCGACTCAAATGCATAAGGAAACCGAAAAAAAGTTGACTTCATATCGACTCGAGGTGTTTATTTGAGTTCGAATGGACCTTCAAGAAGAGCAATTGTCGACTCAAATAAATCGAGAAAACGAAAAACATTTGACTTCATTTCGACTCGAGGTGTTTATTTGATTTCGAATGGACCTTCAAGAAGAGCAATTGTCGACTCAAATACATCGAGAAAACGAAAAAAAGTTGACTCCATATCAACTCGAGGTGTTTATTTGAGTTCGAATGAACCTTCAACGAGAGCAATTTTCGACTCAAATGCATCCTGAAAACGGAAAGTTGACTTCATATCGACTCGAGGTGTTTATTTGAGTTCGAATGGACCTTCAAGAAGAGCAATTGTCGACTCAAATACATCGCGCAAACGAAAAAAAGTTGTCTTCATATCGAATCGAGGTGTTTATTTGAGTTCGAATGGACCTTCAAGATGAGCAATTGTCGACTCAAATGCAACGAGGAAACGAAAAAAAAGTTGACTCCATATCGACTCGAGGTGTTTATTTGAGTTCGAATGGACCTTCAAGAAGAGCAATCGTCGACTCAAATACATCGTGAACACGAAATAAAGGTTGACTTCATATCGACTCGACGTGTTCATTTGAGTTCGAATGGACCTTCAAGAAGAGCAATTGTCGACTCGAATACATCGTGAAAACGAAAAAAAGTTGACTTCATATCGACTCGACGTGTTCATTTGAGTTCGAATGGACCTTCAAGAAGAGCAATTGTCGACTCAAATACATCGTGAAAACGAGAAAAGGTTGACTTCATATCGACTCGAGGTGTTTATTTGTGTTCGATTGGACCATCAAGATGAGCAATTGTCGACTCAAATGCAACGAGGAAACGAAAAAAAAGTTGAATCCATATCGACTCGAGGTGTTTATTAGAGTTCGAATGGACCTTCAAGAAGAGCAATCGTCGACTCAAATACATCGTGAACACGAAATAAAGGTTGACTTCATATCGACTCGACGTGTTCATTTGAGTTCGAATGTACCTTCAAGAAGAGCAATCGTCGACTCAAATACATCGTGAAAACGAAAAAAAGGTTGACTTCATATCGACTCGACGTGTTCATTTGAGTTCGAATGGACCATCAGGAAGAGCAATTGTCGACTCGAATACATCGTGAAAACGAGAAAAAGTTGACTTCATATCGACTCGACGTGTTCATTTGAGTTCGAATGTACCTTCAAGAAGAACAATTGTCGACTCAAATACATCGTGAAAACGAGAAAAAGTTGACTTCATTTCGACTCGAGGTGTTTATTTGAGTTCGAATGGACCTTCAAGAAGAGCAATGGTCGAGTCAAATACATCGTGAAAACGAAATAAAGTTGACTTCATTACGACACGAGGTGTTTATTGGCGTTCGAATGGACTTTCAACAAGAGCAATTTTTGACTACATGCATCGTGAAAACGAAAAGATGACTTCATATCGACTCGAGGTGTTTATTTGAGTTCGAATGGACCGTCAAGAAGAGCAATTGTCAATTCATCAACAACTTCATATCGACTTGGGGTGTTTATTTGGGTTCGAATGGACCTTCAAGAAGAGCAATTTTCGACTCAAATACATCGTGAAAACGAAAAAAAGTTGACTTCATATCGATTCGAGGTGTTTATTTGAGTTCGAATGGATTTTCAAGAAGAGCAATCGTCGACTCAAATACATCGTGAAGACGAAAAAAAGGTTGACTTCATATCGACTCGACGTGTTCATTTGAGATCGAATGGACCATCAAGAAGAGCAATTGTCGACTCGAATACATCGTGAAAACGAAAAAAAGTTGACTTCATATCGACTCGACGTGTTCATTAGAGTTCGAATGTACCTTCAAGAAGAGCAATTGTCGACTCAAATACATCGTGAAAACGAGAAAAAGTTGACTTCATATCGACTCGAGGTGTTTATTTGAGTTCGAATGGACCTTCAAGAAGAGCAATGGTCGAGTCTAATACATCGTGAAAACGAAATAAAGTTGACTTCATTACGACACGAGGTGTTTATTGGCGTTCGAATGGACTTTCAACAAGAGCAATTTTTGACTACATGCATCGTGAAAACGAAAAGATGACTTCATATCGACTCGAGGTGTTTATTTGAGTTCGAATGGACCGTCAAGAAGAGCAATTGTCGACTCAAATACATCGCGCAAACGAAAAAAAGTTGACTTCATATCGACTCGAGGTGTTTATTTGATTTCGAATGGACCTTCAAGAAGAGCAATTGTCGACTCAAATACATCGCGCAAACGAAAAAAAGTTGTCTTCATATCGACTCGAGGTGTTCATTTGAGTTCGAATGGACCTTCAAGATGAGCAATTGTCGACTCAAATGCAACGAGGAAACGAAAAAAAAGTTGACTCCATATCGACTCGAGGTGTTTATTTGAGTTCGAATGGACCTTCAAGAAGAGCAATCGTCGACTCAAATACATCGTGAAAACGAAAAAAAGGTTGACTTCATATCGACTCGACGTGTTCATTTGAGTTCGAATGGACCTTCAAGAAGAGCAATTGTCGACTCAAATGCATCGTGAAAACGAAAAGATGACTTCATATCGACTCGAGGTGTTTATTTGAGTTCGAATGGACCTTCAACAAGAGCAATCGTCGACTCAAATACATCGTGAAAACGAAAAAAAGGTTGACTTAATGTCGACTCGAGGTGTTTATTTGAGTTCGAATGGACTTTCAGCAAGAGCAATTTTCGACTCAAATGCATAAGGAAACCGAAAAAAAGTTGACTTCATATCGACTCGAGGTGTTTATTGGAGTTGGAATGGACCTTCAAGAAGAGCAATTGTCGACTAAAATACATCATGGAAACGAAAAAAAGTTGACTTCATATTGACTCAAGGTGTTTATTTGGGTTCGAATGGACTTCCAAGAAGAGCAATTGTCGATTCATCAACAACTTCATATCGACTTGGGGTGTTTATTTGGGTTCGAATGGACCTTCAAGAAGAGCAATGGTGGACTCAAATACATCGTGAAAACGAAAAAAAGTTGACTTCATATCGACTCGAGGTGTTTGATTTCGAATGGACTTTCAACAAGAGCAATTTTCGACTCAAATGCATAAGGAAACCGAAAAAAAATTGACATCATATCGACTCGAGGTGTTTATTGGAGTTGGAATGGACCTTCAAGAAGAGCAATTGTCGACTCGAATACATCGTGAAAACGAAAAAAAAATGACTTCATATCGACTCGACGTGTTCATTTGAGTTCGAATGGACCTTCAAGAAGAGCGATTGTCAACTCGAATACATCGTGAAAACGAAAAAAAGTTGACTTCATATCGACTCGAAGTGTTTATTTGAGTTCGAATGGACCTTCAAGAAGAGCAATGGTCGACTCAAATACATCGTGAAAACGAAATAAAGTTGACTTCATTACGACACGAGGTGTTTATTGGCGTTCGAATGGACTTTCAACAAGAGCTATTTTCGACTCAAATGCATCGTGAAAACGAAAAGATGACTTCATATCGACTCGAGGTGTTTATTTGAGTTCGAATGGACCTTCAACAAGAGCAATTTTCGACTCAAATGCATAAGGAAACCGAAAAAAAATGGACTTCATATCGACTCGAGGTTTTTATTGGAGTTCGAATGGACCTTCAAGAAATGCAATGGTGGACTCAAATACATCGTGAAAACGAAATAAATTTGACTTCATTACGACACGAGGTGTTTATTGGCGTTCGAATGGACTTTCAACAAGAGCAATTTTTGACTACATGCATCGTGAAAACGAAAAGATGACTTCATATCGACTCGAGGAGTTTATTTGAGTTCGAATGGACCGTCAAGAAGAGCAATTGTCGACTAAAATACATCGCGCAAACGAAAAAAAGTTGACTTCATATCGACTCGAGGTGTTTATTTGAGTTCGAATGGACCTTCAAGAAGAGCAATTGTCGACTCAAATAAATCGAGAAAACGAAAAACATTTGACTTCATATCGACTCGAGGTGTTTATTTGATTTCGAATGGACCTTCAAGAAGAGCAATTGTCGACTCAAATACATCGAGAAAACGAAAAAAAGTTGACTCCATATCAACCCGAGGTTTTTATTTGAGTTCGAATGAACCTTCAACAAGAGCAATTTTCGACTACATGCATCGTGAAAACGAAAAGATGACTTCATATCGACTCGAGGTGTTTATTTGAGTTCGAATGGACCTTCAAGACGAGCAATTGTCGACTCAAATACATCGCGCAAACGAAAAAAAGTTGTCTTCATATCGACTCGAGGTGTTCATTTGAGTTCGAATGGACCTCCAAGATGAGCAATTGTCGATTCAAATGCAACGAGGAAACGAAAAAAAAGTTGACTCCATATCGACTCGAGGCGTTTATTTGAGTTCGAATGGACCTTCAAGAAGAGCAATCGTCGACTCAAATACATCGTGAAAACGAAAAAAAGGTTGACTTCATATCGACTCGACGTGTTCATTTGAGTTCGAATGGACCTTCAAGAAGAGCAATTGTCGACTCGAATACATCTTGAAAACGAAATAAAGTTGACTTCATCACGACACGAGGTTTTTATTGGCGTTCGAATGGACTTTCAACAAGAGCAATTATCGACTCAAATGCATCGTGAAACCGAAAAGATGACTTCATATCGACTCGAGGTGTTTATTTGAGTTCGAATGGACCTTCAACAAGAGCAATTGTCGACTCAAATACATCGTGAAAACGAAAAAAAGTTGACCTAATGTCGACTCGAGGTGTTTATTTGAGTTCGAATGGACTTTCAGCAAGAGCAATTTTCGACTCAAATGCATAAGGAAACCGAACAAAAGTTGACTTCATATCGACTCGAGGTGTTTATTGGAGTTGGAATGGACCTTCAAGAAGAACAATTGTCGACTCAAATACATCATGGAAACGAAAAAAAGTTGACTTCATATCGACTCGAGGTGTTTATTTGAGTTCGAATGGACCTTCAAGAAGAGCAATTGTCGACTCAAATACATCGCGCAAACGAAAAAAAGTTGTCTTCATATCGACTCGAGGTGTTCATTTGAGTTCGAATGGACCTTCAAGATGAGCAATTGTCGACTCGAATACATCGTGAAAACGAAAAAAAGTTGAATCCATATCGACTCGACGTGTTTATTTGAGTTCGAATGGACCTTCAAGAAGAGCAATGGTCGACTCAAATACATCGTGAAAACGAAATAAATTTGACTTCATTACGACACGAGGTGTTTATTGGCGTTCGAATGGACTTTCAACAAGAGCAATTTTTGACTACATGCATCGTGAAAACGAAAAGATGACTTCATATCGACTCGAGGAGTTTATTTGAGTTCGAATGGACCGTCAAGAAGAGCAATTGTCGACTCAAATACATCGCGCAAACGAAGAAAAGTTGACTTCATATCGACTCGAGGTGTTTATTTGAGTTCGAATGGACCTTCAAGAAGAGCAATTGTCGACTCAAATAAATCGAGAAAACGAAAAACATTTGACTTCATATCGACTCGAGGTGTTTATTTGATTTCGAATGGACCTTCAAGAAGAGCAATTGTCGACTCAAATACATCGAGAAAACGAAAAAAAGTTGACTCCATATCAACCCGAGGTGTTTATTTGAGTTCGAATGAACCTTCAACAAGAGCAATTTTCGACTACATGCATCGTGAAAACGAAAAGATGACTTCATATCGACTCGAGGTGTTTATTTGAGTTCGAATGGACCTTCAAGAAGAGCAATTGTCGACTCAAATACATCGCGCAAACGAAAAAAAGTTGTCTTCATATCGACTCGAGGTGTTCATTTGAGTTCGAATGGACCTCCAAGATGAGCAATTGTCGACTCAAATGCAACGAGGAAACGAAAAAAAAGTTGACTCCATATCGACTCGAGGCGTTTATTTGAGTTCGAATGGACCTTCAAGAAGAGCAATCGTCGACTCAAATACATCGTGAAAACGAAAAAAAGTTGACCTAATGTCGACTCGAGGTGTTTATTTGAGTTCGAATGGACTTTCAGCAAGAGCAATTTTCGACTCAAATGCATAAGGAAACCGAAAAAAAGTTGACTTCATATCGACTCGAGGTGTTTATTGGAGTTGGAATGGACCTTCAAGAAGAACAATTGTCGACTCAAATACATCATGGAAACGAAAAAAAGTTGACTTCATATCGACTCGAGGTGTTTATTTGAGTTCGAATGGACCTTCAAGAAGAGCAATTGTCGACTCAAATACATCGCGCAAACGAAAAAAAGTTGTCTTCATATCGACTCGAGGTGTTCATTTGAGTTCGAATGGACCTTCAAGATGAGCAATTGTCGACTCGAATACATCGTGAAAACGAAAAAAAGTTGAATCCATATCGACTCGACGTGTTTATTTGAGTTCGAATGGACCTTCAAGAAGAGCAATGGTCGACTCAAATACATCGTGAAAACGAAATAAATTTGACTTCATTACGACACGAGGTGTTTATTGGCGTTCGAATGGACTTTCAACAAGAGCAATTTTTGACTACATGCATCGTGAAAACGAAAAGATGACTTCATATCGACTCGAGGAGTTTATTTGAGTTCGAATGGACCGTCAAGAAGAGCAATTGTCGACTCAAATACATCGCGCAAACGAAGAAAAGTTGACTTCATATCGACTCGAGGTGTTTATTTGAGTTCGAATGGACCTTCAAGAAGAGCAATTGTCGACTCAAATAAATCGAGAAAACGAAAAACATTTGACTTCATATCGACTCGAGGTGTTTATTTGATTTCGAATGGACCTTCAAGAAGAGCAATTGTCGACTCAAATACATCGAGAAAACGAAAAAAAGTTGACTCCATATCAACCCGAGGTGTTTATTTGAGTTCGAATGAACCTTCAACAAGAGCAATTTTCGACTACATGCATCGTGAAAACGAAAAGATGACTTCATATCGACTCGAGGTGTTTATTTGAGTTCGAATGGACCTTCAAGAAGAGCAATTGTCGACTCAAATACATCGCGCAAACGAAAAAAAGTTGTCTTCATATCGACTCGAGGTGTTCATTTGAGTTCGAATGGACCTCCAAGATGAGCAATTGTCGACTCAAATGCAACGAGGAAACGAAAAAAAAGTTGACTCCATATCGACTCGAGGCGTTTATTTGAGTTCGAATGGACCTTCAAGAAGAGCAATCGTCGACTCAAATACATCGTGAAAACGAAAAAAAGTTGACCTAATGTCGACTCGAGGTGTTTATTTGAGTTCGAATGGACTTTCAGCAAGAGCAATTTTCGACTCAAATGCATAAGGAAACCGAAAAAAAGTTGACTTCATATCGACTCGAGGTGTTTATTGGAGTTGGAATGGACCTTCAAGAAGAACAATTGTCGACTCAAATACATCATGGAAACGAAAAAAAGTTGACTTCATATCGACTCGAGGTGTTTATTTGAGTTCGAATGGACCTTCAAGAAGAGCAATTGTCGACTCAAATACATCGCGCAAACGAAAAAAAGTTGTCTTCATATCGACTCGAGGTGTTCATTTGAGATCGAATGGACCTTCAAGATGAGCAATTGTCGACTCGAATACATCGTGAAAACGAAAAAAAGTTGAATCCATATCGACTCGACGTGTTTATTTGAGTTCGAATGGACCTTCAAGAAGAGCAATGGTCGACTCAAATACATCGTGAAAACGAAATAAATTTGACTTCATTACGACACGAGGTGTTTATTGGCGTTCGAATGGACTTTCAACAAGAGCAATTTTTGACTACATGCATCGTGAAAACGAAAAGATGACTTCATATCGACTCGAGGAGTTTATTTGAGTTCGAATGGACCGTCAAGAAGAGCAATTGTCGACTCAAATACATCGCGCAAACGAAGAAAAGTTGACTTCATATCGACTCGAGGTGTTTATTTGAGTTCGAATGGACCTTCAAGAAGAGCAATTGTCGACTCAAATAAATCGAGAAAACGAAAAACATTTGACTTCATATCGACTCGAGGTGTTTATTTGATTTCGAATGGACCTTCAAGAAGAGCAATTGTCGACTCAAATACATCGAGAAAACGAAAAAAAGTTGACTCCATATCAACCCGAGGTGTTTATTTGAGTTCGAATGAACCTTCAACAAGAGCAATTTTCGACTACATGCATCGTGAAAACGAAAAGATGACTTCATATCGACTCGAGGTGTTTATTTGAGTTCGAATGGACCTTCAAGAAGAGCAATTGTCGACTCAAATACATCGCGCAAACGAAAAAAAGTTGTCTTCATATCGACTCGAGGTGTTCATTTGAGTTCGAATGGACCTCCAAGATGAGCAATTGTCGACTCAAATGCAACGAGGAAACGAAAAAAAAGTTGACTCCATATCGACTCGAGGCGTTTATTTGAGTTCGAATGGACCTTCAAGAAGAGCAATCGTCGACTCAAATACATCGTGAAAACGAAAAAAAGGTTGACTTCATATCGACTCGACGTGTTCATTTGAGTTCGAATGGACCTTCAAGAAGAGCAATTGTCGACTCGAATACATCGTGAAAACGAAATAAAGTTGACTTCATCACGACACGAGGTTTTTATTGGCGTTCGAATGGACTTTCAACAAGAGCAATTATCGACTCAAATGCATCGTGAAAACGAAAAGATGACTTCATATCGACTCGAGGTGTTTATTTGAGTCCGAATGGACCTTCAACAAGAGCAATTGTCGACTCAAATACATCGTGAAAACGAAAAAAAGTTGACTTAATGTCGACTCGAGGTGTTCATTTGAGTTCGAATGGACCTTCAAGAAGAGCAATTTTCGAATCAAATGCATAAGGAAACCGAAAAAAAGTTGACTTCATATCGACTCGAGGTGTTTATTGGAGTTGGAATGGACCTTCAAGAAGAGCAATTGTCGACTCAAATACATCATGGAAACGAAAAAAAGTTGACTTCATATCGACTCGAGGTGTTTATTTGAGTTCGAATGGACCTTCAAGAAGAGCAATCGTCGACTCAAATACATCGTGAAAACGAAAAAAAGGTTGACTTCATATCGACTCGACGTGTTCATTTGAGTTCGAATGGACCATCAAGAAGAGCAATTGTCGACTCGAATACATCGTGAAAACGAAAAAAAGTTTACTTCATATCGACTCGACGTGTTCATTTGAGTTCGAATGTACCTTCAAGAAGAGCAATTTTCGACTCAAATGCATAAGGAAACCGAAATAAAGTTGACTTCATATCGACTCGAGGTGTTTATTGGAGTTGGAATGGACCTTCAAGAAGAGCAATGGTCGACTCAAATACATCGTGAAAACGAAATAAAGTTGACTTCATTACGACACGAGGTGTTTATTGGCGTTCGAATGGACTTTCAACAAGAGCAATTTTCGACTCAAATACATCGTGAAAACGAAATAAAGTTGACTTCATTACGACACGAGGTGTTTATTGGCGTTCGAATGGACTTTCAACAAGAGCAATTTTTGACTCGAATACATCGTGAAAACGAAAAAAAGTTGACTTCATATCGACTCGAAGTGTTCATTTGAGTTCGAATGTACCTTCAAGAAGAGCAATTGTCGACTCAAATACATCGTGAAAACGAGAAAAAGTTGACTTCATATCGACTCGAGGTGTTTATTTGAGTTCGAATGGACCTTCAAGAAGAGCAATGGTCGAGTCAAATACATCGTGAAAACGAAATAAAGTTGACTTCATTACGACACGAGGTGTTTATTGGCGTTCGAATGGACTTTCAACAAGAGCAATTTTTGACTACATGCATCGTGAAAACGAAAAGATGACTTCATATCGACTCGAGGTGTTTATTTGAGTTCGAATGGACCTTCAAGAAGAGCAATTGTCGACTCAAATACATCGCGCAAACGAAAAAAAGTTGACTTCATATCGACTCGACGTGTTCATTTGTGTTCGAATGGACCTTCAAGAAGAGCAATTGTCGACTCGAATACATCGTGAAAACGAAAAAAAGTTGACTTCATATCGACTCGAGGTGTTCATTTGAGTTCGAATGGACCTCCAAGATGAGCAATTGTCGACTCAAATGCAACGAGGAAACGAAAAAAAAGTTGACTCCATATCGACTCGAGGCGTTTATTTGAGTTCGAATGGACCTTCAAGAAGAGCAATCGTCGACTCAAATACATCGTGAAAACGAAAAAATGGTTGACTTCATATCGACTCGACGTGTTCATTTGAGTTCGAATGGACCTTCAAGAAGAGCAATTGTCGACTCGAATACATCGTGAAAACGAAATAAAGTTGACTTCATCACGACACGAGGTTTTTATTGGCGTTCGAATGGACTTTCAACAAGAGCAATTATCGACTCAAATGCATCGTGAAAACGAAAAGATAACTTCATATCGACTCGAGGTGTTTATTTGAGTCCGAATGGACCTTCAACATGAGCAATTGTCGACTCAAATACATCGTGAAAACGAAAAAAAGTTGACTTAATGTCGACTCGAGGTGTTCATTTGAGTTCGAATGGACCTTCAAGAAGAGCAATTTTCGACTCAAATGCATAAGGAAACCGAAAAAAAGTTGACTTCATATCGACTCGAGGTGTTTATTGGAGTTGGAATGGACCTTCAAGAAGAGCAATTGTCGACTCAAATACATCATGGAAACGAAAAAAAGTTGACTTCATATCGACTCGAGGTGTTTATTTGAGTTCGAATGGACCTTCAAGAAGAGCAATCGTCGACTCAAATACATCGTGAAAACGAAAAAAAGGTTGACTTCATATCGACTCGACGTGTTCATTTGAGTTCGAATGGACCATCAAGAAGAGCAATTGTCGACTCGAATACATCGTGAAAACGAAAAAAAGTTTACTTCATATCGACTCGACGTGTTCATTTGAGTTCGAATGTACCTTCAAGAAGAGCAATTTTCGACTCAAATGCATAAGGAAACCGAAATAAAGTTGACTTCATATCGACTCGAGGTGTTTATTGGAGTTGGAATGGACCTTCAAGAAGAGCAATGGTCGACTCAAATACATCGTGAAAACGAAATAAAGTTGACTTCATTACGACACGAGGTGTTTATTGGCGTTCGAATGGACTTTCAACAAGAGCAATTTTCGACTCAAATACATCGTGAAAACGAAATAAAGTTGACTTCATTACGACACGAGGTGTTTATTGGCGTTCGAATGGACTTTCAACAAGAGCAATTTTTGACTCGAATACATCGTGAAAACGAAAAAAAGTTGACTTCATATCGACTCGAAGTGTTCATTTGAGTTCGAATGTACCTTCAAGAAGAGCAATTGTCGACTCAAATACATCGTGAAAACGAGAAAAAGTTGACTTCATATCGACTCGAGGTGTTTATTTGAGTTCGAATGGACCATCAAGAAGAGCAATGGTCGAGTCAAATACATCGTGAAAACGAAATAAAGTTGACTTCATTACGACACGAGGTGTTTATTGGCGTTCGAATGGACTTTCAACAAGAGCAATTTTTGACTACATGCATCGTGAAAACGAAAAGATGACTTCATATCGACTCGAGGTGTTTATTTGAGTTCGAATGGACCTTCAAGAAGAGCAATTGTCGACTCAAATACATCGCGCAAACGAAAAAAAGTTGACTTCATATCGACTCGACGTGTTCATTTGTGTTCGAATGGACCTTCAAGAAGAGCAATTGTCGACTCGAATACATCGTGAAAACGAAAAAAAGTTGACTTCATATCGACTCGAAGTGTTCATTTGAGTTCGAATGGACCTTCAAGAAGAGTAATTGTCGACTCAAATACATCGTGAAAACGAAAAAAAGTTGACTTCATATCGACTCGAGGTGTTTATTTGAGTTCGAATGGACCTTCAAGAAGAGCAATGGTCGACTCAAATACATCGTGAAAACGAAATAAAGGTGACTTCATTACGACACGAGGTGTTTATTGGCGTTCGAATGGACTTTCAACAAGAGCAATTTTCGACTCAAATGCATCGTGAAAACGAAAAGATGACTTCATATCGACTCGAGGTGTTTATTTGAGTTCGAATGGACCTTCAACAAGAGCAATTGTCGACTCAAATACATCGTGAAAACGAAAAAAAGTTGACTTAATGTCGACTCGAGGTGTTTATTTGAGTTCGAATGGACTTTCAGCAAGAGCAATTTTCGACTCAAATGCATAAGGAAGCCGAAAAAAAGTTGACTTCATATCGACTCGAGGTGTTTATTGGAGTTGGAATGAACCTTCAAGAAGAGCAATGGTCGACTCAAATACATCATGAAAACGAAAATGTTGACTTCATATTGACTCAAGGTGTTTATTTGGGTTCGAATGGACTTCCAAGAAGAGCAATTGTCGATTCATCAACAACTTCATATCGACTTGGGGTGTTTATTAGGGTTCGAATGGACCTTCAAGAAGAGCAATGGTGGACTCCAATACATCGTGAAAACGAAAAAAAGTTGACTTCATATCGACTCGACGTGTTCATTTGTGTTCGAATGGACCTTCAAGAAGAGCAATTGTCGACTCGAATACATCGTGAAAACGAAAAAAAGTTGACTCCATATCGACTCGAGGTGTTTATTTGAGTTCGAATGGACCTTCAAGAAGAGCAATCGTCGACTGAAATACATCGTGAAAACAAAAAAAGGTTGACTTCATATAGACTCGACGTGTTCATTTGAGTTCGAATGGACCTTCAAGAAGAGCAATTTTCGACTCAAATGCATAAGGAAACCGAAAAAAAGTTGACTTCATATCGACTCGAGGTGTTTATTGGAGTTGGAATGGACCTTCAAGAAGAGCAATTGTCGACTCGAATACATCGTGAAAACGAAAAAAAGTTGACTTCATATCGACTCGACGTGTTCATTTGTGTTCGAATGGACCTTCAAGAAGAGCGATTGTCGACTCGAATACATCGTGAAAACGAAAAAAAGTTGACTTCATATCGACTCGAGGTGTTTATTTGAGTTCGAATGGACCTTCAAGAAGAGCAATGGTCGACTCAAATACATCGTGAAAACGAAATAAAGTTGACTTAATGTCGACTCGAGGTGTTTATTTGAGTTCGAATGGACTTTCAGCAAGAGCAATTTTCGACTCAAATGCATAAGGAAACCGAAAAAAAGTTGACTTCATATCGACTCTAGGTGTTTATTGGAGTTGGACTGGACCTTCAAGAAGAGCAATTGTCGACTCAAATACATCATGGAAACGAAAAAAAGTTGACTTCATATTGACTCAAGGTGTTTATTTGGGTTCGAATGGACTTCCAAGAAGAGCAATTGTCGATTCATCAACAACTTCTTATCAACTCGAGGTGTTTATTTGAGTTCGAATGAACCTTCAACTAAAGCAATTTTCGACTACATGCATCGAGAAAACGAAAAGATGACTTCATATCGACTCGAGGTGTTTATTTGAGTTCGAATGGACCTTCAAGAAGAGCAATTGTCGACTCAAATACATCGCGCAAACGAAAAAAAGTTGTCTTCATATCGAATCGAGGTGTTTATTTGAGTTCGAAACGAAAAAAAGTTGACTCCATAATATGGAGTCAACTCAAATAAACACCTCGAGTTGATATTATCAACTCGAGGTGTTTATTTGAGTTCGAATGAACCTTCAACTAAAGCAATTTTCGACTACATGCATCGAGAAAACGAAAAGATGACTTCATATCGACTCGAGGTGTTTATTTGAGTTCGAATGGACCTTCAAGAAGAGCAATTGTCGACTCAAATACATCGCGCAAACGAAAAAAAGTTGTCTTCATATCGAATCGAGGTGTTTATTTGAGTTCGAATGGACCTTCAAGATGAGCAATTGTCGACTCACATACATCGTGAAAACGAGAAAAAGTTGACTTCATATCGACTCGAGGTGTTTATTTGAGTTCGAATGGACCTTCAACAAGAGCAATTGTCGACTCAAATACATCGTGAAAACGAGAAAAAGTTGACTTCATATCGACTCGAGGTGTTTATTTGAGTTCGAATGGACCTTCAACAAGAGCATTTGTCGACTCACATACATCGTGAAAACGAAAAAAAGTTGACTTTATGTCGACTCGAGGTGTTTATTTGAGTTCGAATGGACTTTCAGCAAGAGCAATTTTCGACTCAAATGCATAAGGAAACCGAAAAAAAGTTGACTTCATATCGACTCGAGGTGTTTATTGGAGTTGGAATGGACCTTCAAGAAGAGCAATTGTCGACTCAAATACATCATGGAAACGAAAAAAAGTTGACTTCATATTGACTCAAGGTGTTTATAAACAATAAATAACAATAAATAAACAAATAAATTTGAGTTCGAATGGACCTGCAAGAAGAGCAATCGTCGACTCAAATACATCGTGAAAACGAAAAAAAGTTGACTTCATATCGACTCGACGTGTTCATTTGAGTTCGAATGGACCTTCAAGAAGAGCAATTGTCGACTCAAATACATCGTGAAAACGAGAAAAAGTTGACTTCATATCAACTTGAGGTGTTTATTTGAGTTCGAATGGACCTTCAAGAAGAGCAATCGTCGACTGAAATACATCGTGAAAACGAAAAAAAGGTTGACTTCATATAGACTCGACGTGTTCATTTGAGTTCGAATGGACCTTCAAGAAGAGCAATTGTCGACTCGAATACATCGTGAAAACGAAAAAAAGTTGACTTCATATCGACTCGACGTGTTCGTTTGAGTTCGAATGGATCTTCAAGAAGAGCAATTGTCGACTCAAATACATCGTGAAAACGAGAAAAAGTTGACTTCATATCAACTCGAGGTGTTTATTTGAGTTCGAATGAACCTTCAACAAGAGCAATTTTCGACTACATGCATCGTGAAAACGAAAAGATGACTTCATATCGACTCGAGGTGTTTATTTGAGTTCGAATGGACCTTCAAGAAGAGCAATTGTCGACTCAAATACATCGCGCAAACGAAAACAAGTTGTCTTCATATCGAATCGAGGTGTTTATTTGAGTTCGAATGGACCTTCAAGATGAGCAATTCAAACTCAAATGCAACGAGGAAACGAAAAAAAAGTTGACTCCATATCGACTCGAGGTGTTTATTTGAGTTCGAATGGACCTTCAAGAAGAGCAATCGTCGACTGAAATACATCGTGAAAACGAAAAAAAGGTTGACTTCATATAGACTCGACGTGTTTATTTGAGTTCGAATGGACCTTCAACAAGAGCAATTGTCGACTCAAATAGATCGTGAAAACGAAAAAAAGTTGACTTAATGTCGACTCGAGGTGTTTATTTGAGTTCGAATGGACTTTCAGCAAGAGCAATTTTCGACTCAAATGCATAAGGAAACCGAAAAAAAGTTGACTTCATATCGACTTGGGGTGTTTATTTGGGTTCGAATGGACCTTCAAGAAGAGCAATGGTGGACTCAAATACATCGTGAAAACGAAAAAAAAGTTGACTTCATATCGACTCGAGGTGTTTATTTGAGTTCGAATGGACTTTCAACAAGAGCAATTTTCGACTCAAATGCATAAGGAAACCAAAAAAAAGTTGACTTCATATCGACTCGAGGTGTTTATTGGAGTTGGAATGGACCTTCAAGAAGAGCAATTGCCGACTCAAATACATCGTGAAAACGAGAAAAAGTTGACTTCATATCAACTCGAGGTGTTTATTTGAGTTCGAATGAACCTTCAACAAGAGCAATTTTCGACTACATGCATCGTGAAAACGAAAAGATGACTTCATATCGACTCGAGGTGTTTATTTGAGTTCGAATGGACCTTCAAGAAGAGCAATTGTCGTTTCAAATACATCGCGCAAACGAAAAAAAGTTGTCTTCATATCGAATCGAGGTGTTTATTTGAGTTCGAATGGACCTTCAAGATGAGCAATTGAAACTCAAATGCAACGAGGAAACGAAAAAAAAGTTGACTCCATATCGACTCGAGGTGTTTATTTGAGTTCGAATGGACCTTCAAGAAGAGCAATCGTCGACTGAAATACATCGTGAAAACGAAAAAAAGGTTGACTTCATATAGACTCGACGTGTTCATTTGAGTTCGAATGGACCTTCAAGAAGAGCAATTGTCGACTCGAATACATCGTGAAAACGAAAAAAAGTTGACTTCATATCGACTCGACGTGTTCGTTTGAGTTCGAATGGATCTTCAAGAAGAGCAATTGTCGACTCAAATACATCGTGAAAACGAGAAAAAGTTGACTTCATATCAACTCGAGGTGTTTATTTGAGTTCGAATGAACCTTCAACAAGAGCAATTTTCGACTACATGCATCGTGAAAACGAAAAGATGACTTCATATCGACTCGAGGTGTTTATTTGAGTTCGAATGGACCTTCAAGAAGAGCAATTGTCGACTCAAATACATCGCGCAAACGAAAAAAAGTTGTCTTCATATCGAATCGAGGTGTTTATTTGAGTTCGAATGGACCTTCAAGATGAGCAATTGAAACTCAAATGCAACGAGGAAACGAAAAAAAAGTTGACTCCATATCGACTCGAGGTGTTTATTTGAGTTCGAATGGACCTTCAAGAAGAGCAATCGTCGACTGAAATACATCGTGAAAACGAAAAAAAGGTTGACTTCATATAGACTCGACGTGTTTATTTGAGTTCCAATGGACCTTCAACAAGAGCAATTGTCGACTCAAATACATCGTGAAAACGAAAAAAAGTTGACTTAATGTCGACTCGAGGTGTTTATTTGAGTTCGAATGGACTTTCAGCAAGAGCAATTTTCGACTCAAATGCATAAGGAAACCGAAAAAAAGTTGACTTCATATCGACTCGAGGTGTTTATTGGAGTTGGAATGGACCTTCAAGAAGAGCAATTGTCGACTCAAATACATCATGGAAACGAAAAAAAGTTGACTTCATATTGACTCAAGGTGTTTATTTGGGTTCGAATGGACTTCCAAGAAGAGCAATTGTCGATTCATCAACAACTTCATATCGACTTGGGGTGTTTATTTGGGTTCGAATGGACCTTCAAGAAGAGCAATGGTGGACTCAAATACATCGTGAAAACGAAAAAAAGTTGACTTCATATCGACTCGAGGTGTTTATTTGAGTTCGAATGGACTTTCAACAAGAGCAATTTTCGACTCAAATGCATAAGGAAACCGAAAAAAAGTTGACTTCATATCGACTCGAGGTGTTTATTGGAGTTGGAATGGACCTTCAAGAAGAGCAATTGTCGACTCGAATACATAAGGAAACCGAAAAAAAGTTGACTTCATATCGACTCGAGGTGTTTATTGGAGTTCGAATGGACCTTCAAGAAGAGCAATCGTCGACTCAAATACATCGTGAAAACGAAAAAAAGGTTGACTTCATATCGACTCGACGTGTTCATTTGAGTTCGAATGGACCATCAGGAAGAGCAATTGTCGACTCGAATACATCGTGAAAACGAGAAAAAGTTGACTTCATATCGACTCGACGTGTTCATTTGAGTTCGAATGTACCTTCAAGAAGAGCAATTGTCAACTCAAATACATCGTGAAAACGAGAAAAAGTTGACTTCATTTCGACTCGAGGTGTTTATTTGAGTTCGAATGGACCTTCAAGAAGAGCAATGGTCGAGTCAAATACATCGTGAAAACGAAATAAAGTTGACTTCATTACGACACGAGGTGTTTATTGGCTTTCGAATGGACTTTCAACAAGAGCAATTTTTGACTACATGCATCGTGAAAACGAAAAGATGACTTCATATCGACTCGAGGTGTTTATTTGAGTTCGAATGGACCGTCAAGAAGAGCAATTGTCGTCTCAAATACATCGCGCAAACGAAAAAAAGTTGACTTCATATCGACTCGAGTTGTTTATTTGAGTTCGAATGGACCTTCAAGAAGAGCAATTGTCGACTCAAATACTTCGTGAAAACGAAAAAAAGTTGACTTCATGTCGACTCGAGGTGTTGATTTGAGTTCGAATGGACCTTCAAGAGAAGCAATTGTCGACTCAAATACTTCGTGAAAATGAAAAAAAGTTGACTTCATATCGACTCGAGGTGTTTATTTGCGTTCGAATGGACCTTCAAGAAGAGCAATTGTCGACTCAAATACTTCGTGAAAACGAAAAAAAGTTGACTTCATATCGACTCGAGGTGTTGATTTGAGTTCGAATGGACCTTCAAGTAGAGCAATTGTCGACTCAAATACTTCGTGAAAACGAAAAAAAGTTGACTTCATATCGACTCGAGGTGTTTATTTGAGTTCGAATGGACCTTCAAGAAGAGCAATTGTCGACTCAAATAAATCGAGAAAACGAAAAACATTTCACTTCATATCGACTCGAGGTGTTTATTTGATTTCGAATGGACCTTCAAGAAGAGCAATTGTCGACTCAAATACATCGAGAAAACGAAAAAAAGTTGACTCCATATCAACTCGAGGTGTTTATTTGAGTTCGAATGAACCTTCAACATGAGCAATTTTCGACTATATGCATCGTGAAAACGAAAAGATGACTTCATATCGACTCGAGGTGTTTATTTGAGTTCGAATGGACCTTCAAGAAGAGCAATTGTCGACTCAAATACATCGCGCAAACGAAAAAAAGTTGTCTTCATATCGACTCGAGGTGTTCATTTGAGTTCGAATGGACCTTCAAGATGAGCAATTGTCGACTCAAATGCAACGAGGAAACGAAAAAAAAGTTGACTCCATATCGACTCGAGGTGTTCATTTGAGTTCGAATGGACCTTCAAGAAGAGCAATTGTCGACTCGAATACATCGTGAAAACGAAATAAAGTTGACTTCATTACGACACGAGGTTTTTATTGGCGTTCGAATGGACTTTCAACAAGAGCAATTATCGACTCAAATGCATCGTGAAAACGAAAAGATGACTTCATATCGTCTCGAGGTGTTTATTTGAGTTCGAATGGACCTTCAACAAGAGCAATTGTCGACTCAAATACATCGTGAAAACGAAAAAAAGTTGACTTAATGTCGACTCGAGGTGTTTATTTGAGTTCGAATGGACTTTCAGCAAGAGCAATTTTCGACTCAAATGCTTAAGGAAACCGAAAAAAAGTTGACTTCATATCGACTCGAGGTGTTTATTGGAGTTGGAATGGACCTTCAAGAAGAGCAATTGTCGACTCAAATACATCATGGAAACGAAAAAAAGTTGACTTCATATTGACTCAAGGTGATTATTTGGGTTCGAATGGACTTCCAAGAAGAGCAATTGTCGAATCATCAACAACTTCATATCGACTTGGGGTGTTTATTTGGGTTCGAATGGACCTTCAAGAAGAGCAATGGTGGACTCAAATACATCGTGAAAACGAAAAAAAAGTTGACTTCATATCGACTCGAGGTGTTTATTTGAGTTCGAATGGACTTTCAACAAGAGCAATTTTCGACTCAAATGCATAAGGAAACCAAAAAAAAGTTGACTTCATATCGACTCGAGGTGTTTATTGGAGTTGGAATGGACCTTCAAGAAGAGCAATTGCCGACTCAAATACATCGTGAAAACGAGAAAAAGTTGACTTCATATCAACTCGAGGTGTTTATTTGAGTTCGAATGAACCTTCAACAAGAGCAATTTTCGACTACATGCATCGTGAAAACGAAAAGATGACTTCATATCGACTCGAGGTGTTTATTTGAGTTCGAATGGACCTTCAAGAAGAGCAATTGTCGTTTCAAATACATCGCGCAAACGAAAAAAAGTTGTCTTCATATCGAATCGAGGTGTTTATTTGAGTTCGAATGGACCTTCAAGATGAGCAATTGAAACTCAAATGCAACGAGGAAACGAAAAAAAAGTTGACTCCATATCGACTCGAGGTGTTTATTTGAGTTCGAATGGACCTTCAAGAAGAGCAATCGTCGACTGAAATACATCGTGAAAACGAAAAAAAGGTTGACTTCATATAGACTCGACGTGTTTATTTGAGTTCGAATGGACCTTCAACAAGAGCAATTGTCGACTCAAATACATCGTGAAAACGAAAAAAAGTTGACTTAATGTCGACTCGAGGTGTTTATTTGAGTTCGAATGGACTTTCAGCAAGAGCAATTTTCGACTCAAATGCATAAGGAAACCGAAAAAAAGTTGACTTCATATCGACTCGAGGTGTTTATTGGAGTTGGAATGGACCTTCAAGAAGAGCAATTGTCGACTCAAATACATCATGGAAACGAAAAAAAGTTGACTTCATATTGACTCAAGGTGTTTATTTGGGTTCGAATGGACTTCCAAGAAGAGCAATTGTCGATTCATCAACAACTTCATATCGACTTGGGGTGTTTATTTAGGTTCGAATGGACCTTCAAGAAGAGCAATGGTGGACTCAAATACATCGTGAAAACGAAAAAAAGTTGACTTCATATCGACTCGAGGTGTTTATTTGAGTTCGAATGGACTTTCAACAAGAGCAATTTTCGACTCAAATGCATAAGGAAACCGAAAAAAAGTTGACTTCATATCGACTCGAGGTGTTTATTGGAGTTGGAATGGACCTTCAAGAAGAGCAATTGTCGACTCGAATACATAAGGAAACCGAAAAAAAGTTGACTTCATATCGACTCGAGGTGTTTATTGGAGTTCGAATGGACCTTCAAGAAGAGCAATCGTCGACTCAAATACATCGTGAAAACGAAAAAAAGGTTGACTTCATATCGACTCGACGTGTTCATTTGAGTTCGAATGGACCATCAGGAAGAGCAATTGTCGACTCGAATACATCGTGAAAACGAGAAAAAGTTGACTTCATATCGACTCGACGTGTTCATTTGAGTTCGAATGTACCTTCAAGAAGAGCAATTGTCAACTCAAATACATCGTGAAAACGAGAAAAAGTTGACTTCATTTCGACTCGAGGTGTTTATTTGAGTTCGAATGGACCTTCAAGAAGAGCAATGGTCGAGTCAAATACATCGTGAAAACGAAATAAAGTTGACTTCATTACGACACGAGGTGTTTATTGGCTTTCGAATGGACTTTCAACAAGAGCAATTTTTGACTACATGCATCGTGAAAACGAAAAGATGACTTCATATCGACTCGAGGTGTTTATTTGAGTTCGAATGGACCGTCAAGAAGAGCAATTGTCGTCTCAAATACATCGCGCAAACGAAAAAAAGTTGACTTCATATCGACTCGAGGTGTTTATTTGAGTTCGAATGGATCTTCAAGAAGAGCAATTGTCGACTCAAATAAATCGAGAAAACGAAAAACATTTCACTTCATATCGACTCGAGGTGTTTATTTGATTTCGAATGGACCTTCAAGAAGAGCAATTGTCGACTCAAATACATCGAGAAAACGAAAAAAAGTTGACTCCATATCAACTCGAGGTGTTTATTTGAGTTCGAATGAACCTTCAACAAGAGCAATTTTCGACTATATGCATCGTGAAAACGAAAAGATGACTTCATATCGACTCGAGGTGTTTATTTGAGTTCGAATGGACCTTCAAGAAGAGCAATTGTCGACTCAAATAAATCGAGAAAACGAAAAACATTTCACTTTATATCGACTCGAGGTGTTTATTTGATTTCGAATGGACCTTCAAGAAGAGCAATTGTCGACTCAAATACATCGAGAAAACGAAAAAAAGTTGACTCCATATCAACTCGAGGTGTTTATTTGAGTTCGAATGAACCTTCAACAAGAGCAATTTTCGACTATATGCATCGTGAAAACGAAAAGATGACTTCATATCGACTCGAGGTGTTTATTTGAGTTCGAATGGACCTTCAAGAAGAGCAATTGTCGACTCAAATACATCGCGCAAACGAAAAAAAGTTGTCTTCATATCGACTCGAGGTGTTCATTTGAGTTCGAATGGACCTTCAAGATGAGCAATTGTCGACTCAAATGCAACGAGGAAACGAAAAAAAAGTTGACTCCATATCGACTCGAGGTGTTCATTTGAGTTCGAATGGACCTTCAAGAAGAGCAATTGTCGACTCGAATACATCGTGAAAACGAAATAAAGTTGACTTCATATCGTCTCGAGGTGTTTATTGGCGTTCGAATGGACCTTCAACAAGAGCAATTGTCGACTCAAATACATCGTGAAAACGAAAAAAAGTTGACTTAATGTCGACTCGAGGTGTTTATTTGAGTTCGAATGGACTTTCAGCAAGAGCAATTTTCGACTCAAATGCATAGGGAAACCGAAAAAAAGTTGACTTCATATCGACTCGAGGTGTTTATTGGAGTTGGAATGGACCTTCAAGAAGAGCAATTGTCGACTCAAATACATCATGGAAACGAAAAAAAGTTGACTTCATATTGACTCAAGGTGATTATTTGGGTTCGAATGGACTTCCAAGAAGAGCAATTGTCGAATCATCAACAACTTCATATCGACTTGGGGTGTTTATTTGGGTTCGAATGGACCTTCAAGAAGAGCAATGGTGGACTCAAATACATCGTGAAAACGAAAAAAAAGTTGACTTCATATCGACTCGAGGTGTTTATTTGAGTTCGAATGGACTTTCAACAAGAGCAATTTTCGACTCAAATGCATAAGGAAACCAAAAAAAAGTTGACTTCATATCGACTCGAGGTGTTTATTGGAGTTGGAATGGACCTTCAAGAAGAGCAATTGTCGACTCGAATACATCGTGAAAACGAAGAAAAAATGACTTCATATCGACTCGAGGTGTTTATTTGAGTTCGAATGAACCTTCAACAAGAGCAATTTTCGACTATATGCATCGTGAAAACGAAAAGATGACTTCATATCGACTCGAGGTGTTTATTTGAGTTCGAATGGACCTTCAAGAAGAGCAATTGTCGACTCAAATACATCGCGCAAACGAAAAAAAGTTGTCTTCATATCGACTCGAGGTGTTCATTTGAGTTCGAATGGACCTTCAAGATGAGCAATTGTCGACTCAAATGCAACGAGGAAACGAAAAAAAAGTTGACTCCATATCGACTCGAGGTTTTTATTGGCGTTCGAATGGACTTTCAACAAGAGCAATTATCGACTCAAATGCATCGTGAAAACGAAAAGATGACTTCATATCGACTCGAGGTGTTTATTTGAGTTCGAATGGACCTTCAACAAGAGCAATTGTCGACTCAAATACATCGTGAAAACGAAAAAAAGTTGACTTAATGTCGACTCGAGGTGTTTATTTGAGTTCGAATGGACTTTCAGCAAGAGCAATTTTCGACTCAAATGCATAAGGAAACCGAAAAAAAGTTGACTTCATATCGACTCGAGGTGTTTATTGGAGTTGGAATGGACCTTCAAGAAGAGCAATTTTCGACTCAAATGCATAAGGAAACCGAAGAAAAGTTGACTTCATATCGACTCGAGGTGTTTAT
Organism: Stenodema calcarata; assembly: GCA_963920205.1. Lineage (NCBI taxonomy): Eukaryota > Metazoa > Arthropoda > Insecta > Hemiptera > Miridae > Stenodema > Stenodema calcarata. The sequence goes on along the minus strand of OY986060.1, from coordinate 1,885,632 downwards.
TGGAGTTCGAATGGACCTTCAAGAAGAGCAATCGTCGACTCAAATACATCGTGAAAACGAAAAAAAGGTTGACTTCATATCGACTCGACGTGTTCATTTGACTTCGAATGGACCATCAAGAAGAGCAATTGTCGACTCGAATACATCGTGAAAACGAAAAAAAGTTGACTTCATATCGACTCGACGTGTTCATTTGAGTTCGAATGTACCTTCAAGAAGAGCAATTGTCGACTCAAATACATCGTAAAAAACGAGAAAAAGTTGACTTCATATCGACTCGAGGTGTTTATTTGAGTTCGAATGGACCTTCAAGAAGAGCAATGGTCGAGTCAAATACATCGTGAAAACGAAATAAAGTTGACTTCATTACGACACGAGGTGTTTATTGGCGTTCGAATGGACTTTCAACAAGAGCAATTTTTGACTACATGCATCGTGAAAACGAAAAGATGACTTCATATCGACTCGAGGTGTTTATTTGAGTTCGAATGGACCTTCAAGAAGAGCAATTGTCGATTCATCAACAACTTCATATCGACTTGGGGTGTTTATTTGGGTTCGAATGGACCTTCAAGAAGAGCAATTTTCGACTCAAATACATCGTGAAAACGAAAAAAAGTTGACTTCATATCGACTCGACGTGTTCATTAGAGTTCGAATGTACCTTCAAGAAGAGCAATTGTCGACTCAAATACATCGTGAAAACGAGAAAAAGTTGACTTCATATCGACTCGAGGTGTTTATTTGAGTTCGAATGGACCTTCAAGAAGAGCAATGGTCGAGTCAAATACATCGTGAAAACGAAATAAAGTTGACTTCATTACGACACGAGGTGTTTATTGGCGTTCGAATGGACTTTCAACAAGAGCAATTTTTGACTACATGCATCGTGAAAACGAAAAGATGACTTCATATCGACTCGAGGTGTTTATTTGAGTTCGAATGGACCGTCAAGAAGAGCAATTGTCGACTCAAATACATCGCGCAAACGAAAAAAAGTTGACTTCATATCGACTCGAGGTGTTTATTTGAGTTCGAATGGACCTTCAAGAAGAGCAATTGTCGACTCAAATAAATCGAGAAAACGAAAAACATTTGACTTCATGTCGACTCGAGGTGTTTATTTGATTTCGAATGGACCTTCAAGAAGAGCAATTGTCGACTCAAATACATCGCGCAAACGAAAAAAAGTTGTCATCATATCGACTCGAGGTGTTCATTTGAGTTCGAATGGACCTTCAAGATGAGCAATTGTCGACTCAAATGCAACGAGGAAACGAAAAAAAAGTTGACTCCATATCGACTCGAGGTGTTTATTTGAGTTCGAATGGACCTTCAAGAAGAGCAATCGTCGACTCAAATACATCGTGAAAACGAAAAAAAGGTTGACTTCATATCGACTCGACGTGTTCATTTGAGTTCGAATGGACCTTCAAGAAGAGCAATTGTCGACTCGAATACATCGTGAAAACGAAATAAAGTTGACTTCATTACGACACGAGGTTTTTATTGGCGTTCGAATGGACTTTCAACAAGAGCAATTATCGACTCAAATGCATCGTGAAAACGAAAAGATGACTTCATATCGACTCGAGGTGTTTATTTGAGTTCGAAAGGACCTTCAACAAGAGCAATCGTCGACTCAAATACATCTTGAAAACGAAAAGAAGTTGACTTAATGTCGACTCGAGGTGTTTATTTGAGTTCGAATGGACTTTCAGCAAGAGCAATTTTCGACTCAAATGCATAAGGAAACCGAAAAAAAGTTGACTTCATATCGACTCGAGGTGTTTATTGGAGTTGGAATGGACCTTCAAGAAGAGCAATTGTCGACTCAAATACATCATGGAAACGAAAAAAAGTTGACTTCATATTGACTCAAGGTGTTTATTTGGGTTCGAATGGACTTCCAAGAAGAGCAATTGTCGATTCATCAACAACTTCATATCGACTTGGGGTGTTTATTTGGGTTCGAATGGACCTTCAAGAAGAGCAATGGTGGACTCAAATACATCGTGAAAACGAAAAAAAGTTGACTTCATATCGACTCGAGGTGTTTGATTTCGAATGGACTTTCAACAAGAGCAATTTTCGACTCAAATGCATAAGGAAACCGAAAAAAAATTGACATCATATCGACTCGAGGTGTTTATTGGAGTTGGAATGGACCTTCAAGAAGAGCAATTGTCGACTCGAATACATCGTGAAAACGAAAAAAAAATGACTTCATATCGACTCGACGTGTTCATTTGAGTTCGAATGGACCTTCAAGAAGAGCGATTGTCAACTCGAATACATCGTGAAAACGAAAAAAAGTTGACTTCATATCGACTCGAGGTGTTTATTTGAGTTCGAATGGACCTTCAAGAAGAGCAATGGTCGACTCAAATACATCGTGAAAACGAAATAAAGTTGACTTCATTACGACACGAGGTGTTTATTGGCGTTCGAATGGACTTTCAACAAGAGCTATTTTCGACTCAAATGCATCGTGAAAACGAAAAGATGACTTCATATCGACTCGAGGTGTTTATTTGAGTTCAAATGGACCTTCAACAAGAGCAATTTTCGACTCAAATGCATAAGGAAACCGAAAAAAAGTTGACTTCATATCGACTCGAGGTTTTTATTGGAGTTCGAATGGACCTTCAAGAACAGCAATGGTGGACTCAAATACATCGTGAAAACGAAATAAATTTTACTTCATTACGACACGAGGTGTTTATTGGCGTTCGAATGGACTTTCAACAAGAGCAATTTTTGACTACATGCATCGTGAAAACGAAAAGATGACTTCATATCGACTCGAGGTGTTTATTTGAGTTCGAATGGACCGTCAAGAAGAGCAATTGTCGACTCAAATACATCGCGCAAACGAAATATGTTGACTTCATATCGACTCGAGGTGTTTATTTGAGTTCGAATGGACCTTCAAGAAGAGCAATTGTCGACTCAAATAAATCGAGAAAACGAAAAACATTTGACTTCATATCGACTCGAGGTGTTTATTTGATTTCGAATGGACCTTCAAGAAGAGCAATTGTCGACTCAAATACATCGAGAAAACGAAAAAAAGTTGACTCCATATCAACTCGAGGTGTTTATTTGAGTTCGAATGAACCTTCAACAAGAGCAATTTTCGACTACATGCATCGTGAAAACGAAAAAATGACTTCATATCGACTCGAGGTGTTTATTTGAGTTCGAATGGACCTTCAAGAAGAGCAATTGTCGACTCAAATACATCGCGCAAACGAAAAAAAGTTGTCTTCATATCGACTCGAGGTGTTCATTTGAGTTCGAATGGACCTTCAAGATGAGCAATTGTCGACTCGAATACATCGTGAAAACGAAAAAAAGTTGAATCCATATCGACTCGACGTGTTTATGTGAGTTCGAATGAGTGTGATTTCTATGATTCTGGCGCACTGACGTCACAGCGAGGATGGTGAAGGGGGTAGTAAGGACCATGCGGGGAGTGGGAGGGAAGGCGAGAGGAGAAGTGGATGAGATCAGAGGGGGTTGGGGAGTTGGTTTCAGCAGAGGGGTGAGCGGGGGGTCGAGGGTTGTGCTGAATTTGGTTGACGTCACTGGACGATGCGGGGGGTGGAAGCTATGATGAGGGGTGAGGTGGTGGTTTGAGAAGGGCGGTGTTAAAAGAGAGTGGGAGAGAGTGGGGATCCAATCAAAAAGTAATTTGCAAGAGTGGTGGAAATTTAGGTACGCCCAATTGAAGGGGGGATGTTGATGTGTGTAGGGCAGGGTGCGGGTGGGTGATGGTTACGTGAAGTTCATTGCACTTTTGAATGTCAAGGTCTACCTCAACCGACGAGAGACGACTTCTAAGTATTTACATAAAAAAGCGCAGTTTAATACGCGAGCCTTTATCATAACCTGCAATGATAAAATGATTTTTTGTCCTTTTTACATCACCCAATGCGCATATATATACACAGCCTTGTGTCCTGGAATATCATCAGTCTAACAATTGCGTTGCACTTGACTAATCTCCTCACTGTTTCTTAAATTCTTAAAATCTCTTCGGTGTTTACTGGCTCGCCTGCTCAATCGTCTAACAACAGCACTTGACTAATCTCCTCACTGTTTCTTAAATTCTTAAAATCTCTTCGGTGTTTACTGGCTCGCCTGCTCAATCGTCTAACAACAGTAAGTTTTAAACTTATTTAAACTATTGTCTAATAATTTATAAGAAAACGTTAATTTATGAAAGCTTCTTCAAGATACAATAATTGTTATTATGGAAAATACAAAACACTTTTTACAACTCTTATTATTGCATAAATTGTCGATTTTCTAAGTTAATGTCCTAACAACAATAAGTTTGAGACTTTTCAAACCTAATTTCTATCAATTTATTTCAAATAAGAAATCATTTTACAACTCTTATTATTGCATAACTTGTTGATTTTCTAAGTTAATGTCCTAACAACAATAAGTTTGAGACTTTTCAAACCTAATTTCTATCAATTTACTCGTATTTCAAATAAGAAAACATTCATTTATGATAGCTTCTTTGAGATTCAAATATTGAGGAAACTACATGAGCATTTTTACAACTTTCTTGTAAAAAATTGTTGAACTATAGTTGCCCAGTTAATTTCATATCACAATGCCTATTTGTTGCAGATGACCGCCTTTCTGAAAAAAATTCAAGCTGCCGCCGCCGTCATCGAGACGGTTTCAATTGGGGCGCTGGAGGTGGATGCGCCATACCAGGTTTTACAGTTGACGAGGGTCAACACCAAGTACGGGGCATCCGTTCTGGCGCATTTGTGCAAGATCCACCTCGACGAAGCCCAATTGTTGCCGGAACCTCCATTGCAAGAAGTAAAGGTCTTTTTACCGAAGAGGATTTCAGACGCCATCTCGGAGGAGGAGATCTTGACATACAACCAACATCCAGACCAAACCATCATCCTCTACTACCGAGGGAAGAATAAAAATAGCAGTAGCTTTAATATAGATTTCGCGTAGTAAATATCTATAAAATAGTAAAATAAAATATAAAAAGATTTTAATAAAAGTATGTCATTTCTACTTTGTCTACTATTTATACCCCTAACCAGGTTTTTGATTAAGAAACGCTCAGGCAAAGAGGGGAAAAAGAAAACAAAAACAACTCGCTTGAGAGTCAGTCTATAAAAGTGGAGGGGTGTTGCAATTCATTTATCATTTTCCTTGTGGCTCTCTCAACCAATCGAGTTGGACGCTTGTAATAAAAAGGTAAGGAATGTTTATGATATTTTCAACGAAACGTTTATAGAAACATATTTATTAAGAATAAAACCAATATTTATATATGGGTACAAAGGTATAGAAGGTCGATACAGCTGGTTATTTATCAATCACGTAGTAAAATATGCTTCACATTTTTTTCTAACAAACATTCATGTTGTTCAAAACTACACAGCTTCGTCCACAAACGACAGTTCACACAGAAAAGTGATGTTTTATCACCAACTTGTTTTATAAAACCCATAACTGCTAGTTGATTGGTATCAGCCTTTAGTTTGATATTCCCAAAAGTAAGACGCCGATTAGTAGAGTGAGACATATCAAATTTGACAATGTTTTCCATTGCCCATTTTAAAAGTATTTGCAATTTTAACAATGAACAACTCTTGTGGTAAAACTTATGTTTGGCCAAATGTGTGATACAAGGTATTGCTATATCATATTTATCAAACAACACTTTGAAACTTTCGCAGCCCAGCGATGAAAGATCAATTATGGGCGGATATGATTCTGGCAAGTATTTCTGAAGAAGCATACATTTTTCAGACCCCTTCATGAAACAATAATCGGTGCGTTGTGATATCCTCCGCAAGGTTTTCTGGAGGGTGACAAGAGGTTCACTTCCATCAGTCGAAGTTAGTCCATGGATATTTTCACGAGCATACTTAGATTGAAGAGTTTCATCTTGATGAAGCTGTGGAGATCGGAAGACGTAGTGGAATTGTTCGTGGACATTCCCGTTGCTGAAGACAACACCAGATAGTTCTTTGATATCCTGGTCAACTAGAAAAGTGATATCTAAAATGCAGATAGACATGTTGCGATTTAATGGGAGACTTTCACTTGGGTAATGAACACATAAGATGGTGACGAATGACGATGATGTTTTCCATCTTCTTTGCCCCTTTATATTCATATTCCCCCTCCCCTTTGATTTGTCATCTCCCCTTCCCCTGTCTACTTCAAACTGTTTGTCGATTTTAAAACATTAATCAAATCGTTTACATAACCGTGGGTGACCAAATTGGATTTTACTTTAACAATTTCATCATTAAGGTTTTCAATTGTAGCCACATCTGTCGGTTGCACACCTTTCAAAACTGAGATTATGCGTCGTTTCTTTCCATCCCAAACAGTAGTACGATCTCTTGCGCTCAATTGAAAAGCATTGGAGGCGAAATATTGATACGGTAATGCATCACTAGTTTCTGTAGGATTTGCAACATTACGAATTCGTTTATGTCCTGCATTGTAGGCACCATTTAAAAACGGTAATGCTTTTTTTGTCTTCAAATCTTCGATTGTAGTACATATTTGCTTTATGCTAGCTGTATTTTCATCTATTTTGATGTGATTAGTAGCATCTGCTACTATTTTTTTCTCCAACTCTTTTAATTTGATATCCAATTCTTGTATTTTTCCGATGAATTCTGGTGTGAGTGATTCAGCAGCTTCATCTGTCTTGGTAGGTGGTTGACTCGATGTTATGCTTCTTTTGGCCAATCGATCAATAGCATCATCAACATATTCCTTTGTCGCTGGGTGATGAGGATGTGTGGGAAAGAAAACCTTCAATCGTTTTCTTGATAAACCAAACTTGTCCGTCATCTCTTCTATACTGTGCTGGAGAGTGTATCACACTGATGCTATATAACCTCGAGAAATTAATTCGTTAATTAAACTGTTTGCTGATCGTTGCAAACGATGATTCCCTGCATTAATTCCGGCTAATATTAGCTCAAGTCGTTTCACAATATCATCTGGATGCATTTGACTATAGTTCATTGAATGATTGTCATTATCGGAAGAATGATACTGGTCGAGAAATTGTGATAATCCTGAACCTTCTTTTTTCCTTCCTATCCCTCTTTTAATTGGATAAATTTGCTTAATAATATTTGCATGCTTCAAACCTATTCTACGAACTTTTAAATGTGGGTTATAGGCGTAATGAGCTGCTGCTGTTTGTTTCATAATATCACTATACATTTGAAAATCATTATGGGTATAATCTTTTGGATTTTTCAAAAACAAAAGACGATACAGTCCCGGAGTGCTCTTATATGGAATCCCGTTAAAATATATATTGTTTCTGTCAAAAGTCATTTTTGTATTCCCCAAAGTTACTCCCTGTGATCCTTGAACTATGGGCCCATAATCCCGGTCAATCTCCTCAGACGGATTATCCCATTTCCCAGTAGCAAGAAAATTATAATAATGTCTTGCATAAGGCGGAGCATTGTTTAGGAACCATTTCATATTAAGTTGTCCTTCCAAAGTCGAAGCATCGGCTTCCATTTGTGATTTTTCCATTTTCGAAATATTTTTTTCTCCTGGATCAGACAAGCTAGAGCGAATTCGTTTAGTAAGCATAGATTTGTGGTCTAACATAGATTGTCTTAGTGTAGTTGGGGGTAAAGTTGTAGCATTTGCGATGAGTGAAGAAGATGATTCAACAGTATGAATTGGCGAACTCGCTTTCAGTGGTGATGTAAAACTATACTTAGCTTCACCTTCATTTCCATCAAATTCATAGACTGTTTCTGGTTGTAGCGTGAACGACAGGGGATCTCTCCGTCTTTTTGTTTCTTCCTCTTCAACATAGCTTTGCTCCTCTTCCTCTTGGTTTCCGAAGTTGTCATCATCATAACCGTATTGCGTAGAAAAACGAGGTTCAGATTTTATTACAGGAAGAGTATCTTGAAACATCGCACCTTCCCTTTCATTTTTAGTGTCAATTAATCGTTGGATAGAAGTTGTCACAGGACTGAAAAACTGATTGTTTGCAGATGTTGTGTCTCGTTTGGATTCTTCCAACAACCTAAATTTTTTTTTTAAAGATTTTCGCGAGTTGTGAAGAGCAGCAGCTATCTTCGCCTTCTTATCGAGCTGCGCAACTCGTTCCATCTTCCTGCTGTAATGATGATTTTGCTTCTCCATCACCTGGTTTTATAGTAGCAACAAAAATGCTATCAAGTCCACTTCTATACCTACCATTTTCAATATTCTTGGTCTTATCAATTGTCAAACAATTGAAAGGTTTACGCCATGCTTCTCTCGCCATTTTCAAAAATTCTGGAAAACTTACATCTGCAGAAGCATGGTCACGCCAGATCAGATAAAGATTCCTAGCGTCTTGAGCGAAACTCAAAATGAAAGATGCATTATCTCTAACAAAATGTTTCCGAGCTGAAGCGTAACTTTGGAGTAAATAAAAAACGTCAATTTGATAGTGTCTTCCTCTCGTAAATAATGTTTTAATTATGGGCAAAAAATCGTTTTCGTCAACGTCATCAAAAATAATGATTGAATACGGTAAAATAACCTGTGGGAAATCCTCAAACGTTGAACACACTAAAAATTGAATTTCGGGAACTTTTTTAAGAATTAAATTTAAAAATTTATATTTATCCTGATTTTGAGTATTTGTACACAATATTAATTGTTGAAATTTCAACCCTTTTGGAGCCAGTAACATGTTTATTAGAAAATTGGTTTTTCCCGCTCCACTTCCTCCCGAGATCAAACTTCGAATATGAGTTGTAGGAAAGAATGAACTATGAGGTATTTTATTTTCATTAACTACTAACTCATCATAATTTTCAATCGGAAACGTTATATCTGATTCCTTCAACTCCATGTTGGTTACTGGGTATAAAAGCAACATGTATACGTTTATAACCTTAGTCTTGAATAGATGGGCGTTGTAGACACATTTATAAATCGCAATAAAATTCCTTTGTTGATTCACGGACATTTTTGTGGGCCTGGTAACAATTTGCAAAGTCAGATATCGAGTAACGTTGCACCCATATCCCAACTAGACTCGTTTTGCAGAGACCACGATTTGGCTTATGAACATTCAAGAAATTTGAACACTCGACACGCTGCTGATTTAATTTTGGCTCAAAAAGCTTGGTCACGAGTAAAGGCGGTCAATTCCTCGTTAAAGGAGAGGTTAGCGGCATTGGGAATAACAGCTGCTATGCACACGAAGAGGTTTGTAGGTGCGGGAGCAAGTCGAAGGAAGGGGAGAAGAGTGAGTGGTGGAAGACAAAACGATCGCAACAACGTCAAGGGAAACAAGATTCCACATTTTCAGAATGTAAAAAAGACCCCTCATCATCGACTGCAAAAAAGACAGTTGCATCAAGGATGGAAAGGAAAAAAATCCAGTCGCGTCAAGGGGGGATTCCTCCAGTTTCTACCATTGCTTGCTTCAGCGGGGCTAGGAATTGCTCAAATTATAAAATCCGTCAAAGATTCTCATCGCGAACAAGAGGCACTAGAAGAACAGAAAAGACACAATCGCGAGCTAGAAAAGGCGCGGGCAACTGTAAGCGGCGGACAACTGCTAGGAAAAAAAAGGAACATACATTCGAATCACACATCTCGCCGGGGTGGAAGAAAAAAGCAAAGAGGGCGAGGTTTTATTATGAAACAATATCATTGTTGAAAGGATTAAGAAATACTGCATTAAATAACATCGAAATTTTTAACTTTTTAAAACAATCACCACTATTTCGTGGTGTGTACATGTTAGATAGCCTCCCATCTCAACCACATGAACATGAAAGGATAATCGTAAATTTAGGTTCCAAATGGAGCAAAGGAACGCATTGGGTTGCAATTAGAAAATCTGGAAAAATTGTAATATATTTTGATTCATACGGTTTACAACCACCGGTTGAAATTTCGACATATATGAGAGGCTGTAATGTATTTTATAATTCAATCTGTTATCAACCGCGGGAGGGGTGTGCTCACTGCGGTCACATGTGTATACTTTTTATATTATGGCCCTTTCCCGAAAATTTACCCTTCACGGCCCGAGCAGCTTGTTAACTGCAAATATATTTCCTCCGATACTTTTAGATGAAAATAGAAGCTATGGACTAGGACTTCTCAATTTTTTTGGTTACAATACAATTGCAAATGTTCAACAAGGTGTCACAAGCGAGTTTTCAATTATGAAGAACACCATAATTGGAATTCCTACGGGAACCTACGATGCTGAAGCTATTTTTAATTATTTGGAAAATGCAATCGCAGAAATTGACAAATCGCAATCATTAAAGTTTAACATCAACCATAACACTGGGAGAGTGACTGTTCTAGCGTCTTTTGATATTGATGCAGCATATGGCGGCAATGTTATGCAACTATTGGGGTTTTCTAAGCGTATGTTAAAGGCAAACATCTTACATATATCCGATGTTCCAGCAAACATTTTCAACTATCATTCAATCAATGTAGAATGTAATTTGACTTCTTCCGATTCTTACGTAAATGGGACTCCATCGAACGTAATTTACTCATTTTGTCCAGATGTGGAAATAAATTATAGAATCAACCAAGCCATTTCTCCGATAATCTATTTAAACGTGAGTAAGAAGGTAATTGACTTTATAGAGGTTCGAGTAACGAACGAGAAAGGAGCTCTGCTAGATTTTCGAGGCGAAAACATTTCACTAATTCTTCATTTGATCGAAGTCTGATGGGATACATATTTACTCGTCAAGATCCACCTCATACAGTCAACAAACAGCCACCAACCAACAACCAGCACCATCGATCTATATCCCTTTCCAATCGAAGCGTTAAGATTCTTACTAACCTCGGCTTCACTGTGTACAAAAATGGACAACATTCTGACTTTACCTCCAATGGACGATAAAATTACTGGAATTCACGTTCTTCGTCATTCACCGTTTAATATGACTGATACAGGATATAATTCTGAAATCAGAATAGTCATTAACTCGCCCGAAGTGTATTTACCTCACTCAAGTTATATCACTTTAGAGGGAAAACTCGAATCGGATTTGTACGATGCAGATTTACAGATCATATCTAACGGACTCTGTCATATGTTTCAATCGATAACATATCTTTTGAATGGTACGGAAGTAGATTCAATCCGCAACGTTGGATTAGCATCTACTTTGAAAGGGTTGCTTTCATTTGAAACACACGAGTTGAATGCATTGGAAAACGCAGGGTTTGGAAACCCAAATGATAAGAATGTAGCCCTTCCGTCTGCTTTACTAAACACAAATACTCACAGATTTAACGTAATAATCCCATTGAAATATTTAATGGGCTTTTTTGAGGACCACAAAAACTTTATATTGGATATGCCTCAAGAACTTCTATTGGTTAGATCATCAAACGATCTGAATTGTCTGAAAGGCAAACCTTCTCACGCGAACCTCAAACTAAACTTAGATAAAATTTCGTGGGCTATGCCTCAGATTAAACTGTCTGATGAGGAAAGAGCTAAAATGTATTCTACTGTGCGTCAAAATGTGTCTATACCATTAGCGTTTCGGAGCTGGGAAATTCATGAATATCCATCATTGCCAACCACCAATAAATTAGTTTGGCCAATAAAAACGACAACAAGTTTGAACCGCCCGCGCTACGTGGCTGCATGTTTTTATGTTAATAAAAGAAATAAACTTGAGGTAAACAATGCTCTTCCCGACGCTGTCGAATTAAAAAGTTATCGATTGTTTTTAAATGATAAACAATATCCGTTTCAAGAGCCAAATGTGAACATAAAAAACGGTATTATATCAGAACTATACTTGAATTATTCTCAATTTCAACAAGCTTACTACCACAAGCATTATTCTTCACCATTGATGACTCGGGAAACATTTTCTAGATCACCCATCATTGTTTTTGATTGTTCTAAACAAGATGAGTCAGTTCGAGAGGCTGTAGATATACGTCTAGAAATAGAGACAGATGCCGATTTCCCCAATAATACCAGCTGTATCGTTCTAATTATACATGAAAAATTGTTAAGTTATAATCCTCTGAATAAAGATGTTATAAAACACTAATCTGTATTTTGAAAATAAATTTTTTTTTTAATTAACCGGTTTTTTTTTTCTCAGTTTTTAAGACATCCGTTATTCAACAAGAGCAGTCGTGATGCAGTCCTCAAGCTACACCATCTCAGCTCTTCGAACAAAACCCCATAAATGCGTAGTGTGCAAAGTATCTTTTGCAAATATATTTACGTACAACCGACATCGGATTACGTATAGTCATAGAAGAATGATGCACCAGTCGTCTTCAAACCTTGTTAACGACAACATCATTGAAGACCCAGTGGAGACAAGACCTTGCGTCATTGTAAAAAATCCCACTGTTAGATCCTCTGTTATAACATCAGCGAATGATCAAATGGCTACGCCTCGACCCACCGGTAGCGCTAGATCTACACAAGTGAAACAGTGGCGGGATTTTCAACTACCCAACAATCTCGGATATATTTTAGTAACACAGGAAGATTCGGCAGTCGATATTTACATCCAAAATTTAAATAATGCCAAAAATATTGATATATTTTTACATTCGCTTAGCGAAAAAGTGCACAATATATTAAAAATGTACATTGACAAATGGATGTCGTTTAAAGTTAGTTTTTGGTTAGAATGTAAGTATCAAAAACCTGTTGGTAATAACCAAGAATTTTTATCAACTAATTTTAAAACAAAAAACATTATTATTCTCAATAGTCTAGGAGATGATGTGTATTATAGTTGTGTAAGGACATTGTTAAGAGAGATGGACGATTTTACAGCTCGTGGATCTGGTTGGACATTGTTTTCGATAGACGGTATTTTAATATCAATAACCAAATATCGACCATTAGGCATGATAGGTAGTTCTTGGGTCTCTCTACCAAACCAGGTAATTGCAAAAAAAGCTGTTATTAATGTTAAAAATGATGATGACTTATGTTTTAAATATGCCATACTTAGCCTTCTTGCTCATGAGGAAGGCAATCGTGATCTGCATAGAGTAAGCAAATATATTAATTTTAACCATAGATTAGATTTTAATATGTTAACATTTCCAGTGGACATTCGCCATATCCATACATTCGAAAAAGACAATAATGTTGGCGTGAATGTGTACGGTCTCTGTAAAAACAACATGGTTCATCCCTTGTACATTTCTAAACAACCAGCTAATATAAACCAAGAATTTGATTTATTATATATTACCAATGAACAGACAAGTCATTTCTGTGGAATTGTTAATCTAAGTAGGTTAGTTCGCTCTCAGCTAACTTCCAGCAGGGTTTCTTTTCTAATATGTAAGCGTTGTTTCAAATTGTTTGGTGCAAACTATCACTCAACTGATGGTAAAACTCCCGAGGAGAGACTTGAAGAACATAAATTATTTTGCAACAACTTTAAACCGGTTCGTTATGAATTTCCAAAATTTCCATTCGTCAAATTTGAAAAAGAACAACATAGAACAGAGGTTCCGTTTGTTGTATATGCTGATCTTGAAACTATGCTCCGTCCTTTGACAAGAGATGTAGTGCAGGAAAATAGCACAAAACCTTTGGTTGCTCATATACCTACATGTATTGGCCTTTATTTCAAGTCTCGTTACCCTCAGTTGCGTGAAAGTCAGCTATCTACATTTACTGGAGAAAATTGTATCGATCAATTTCTTGAGAAAGTACAGTCTATCTGTATTGATGTAGAAGCTATTTATAGTAATCGTATACCATGTAAGATGACGTTAGATGAAATCAGGAATCATGAAGCATCGATAGAGTGTGCTTTCTGTGAGAAACGGTTTAATCAATCTGATGTAGTTAAAGTAGCCGATCATGATCATTTAAATGGTAACTATCGATGGACTCTTTGTTCCCAATGTAATTTAAAAGTTAGAAAACCTCGCCATTTACCTATTTACTTTCATAATTTTAGCGCTTTCGATAGTCATTTTATTTTTAAAAAATTAAACAAATTTCCTGGGAAAATCGATATTATACCTCAAACGTCGGAAAAATATATCTCTATCATAAAACATTTTGAAAACTGTCGAATAGAAGCACGTTTCCTGGATTCATTTAGATTTCTCCCTGAAAGCCTAGGTTCCTTAACTAACAACTTGAACGAATTTCCTGAAATGAGACGAGTTTTTCCTGATCCCACGAAATGTAATATGTTATTACGGAAGGGAATTTATCCCTACTCCTATATAGACAAGTGGGACAGGCTGCAAGAAAAACAATTACCTAGCAAAGAATGTTTTTTCGACGAATTGAATGAGCGTAGTATATCAGAAGACGACTATCAACATGCTCAAACTGTTTGGAAAATGTTCAACATATCAAATTTGGAGGGCTACACCAATTTATATTTATCCAGCGATGTAATATTGCTAGCTGACATCTTTGAGCAATATAGAAGCTTAAGTATAAAAGAATATGGGCTCGATCCAGCTTGGAGTTTTACAAGTCCCGGATTCTTTTTTCAAGCCATGTTAAAAATGACCAAAATTGAATTACAACTGTTAACAGATATTTCCATGTTACAGTTTATAGAATCGGGAATTCGGGGAGGGATTACTATGGCTGTTAAACGATACGCCAAGGCAAATAATCCATATCTTGAATCTTATGATGCTAACATACCAAATTCATACATCCTGTATCAAGATGTGAATTCGCTCTATGCTTACGCAATGAGTAAATGTTTGCCATACAACGATTTTCGTTGGGTCGATGGTGATGTATCCAAATTTGATGTTACCAAAGTCCCCGATGACTCATCAATTGGCTACATTTTACAAGTAGACATGGATTATCCAAGCAGTTTGCACACGGCTCATCGCGACCTTCCATTTTTCCCTGAAACCAAAGTACCCCCCTGTTCACTTGCAGGTCATGACCCAAAACTATTGACCACATTAGAAAATAAATATAATTATATAGTTCACTATGGTAATTTAAAACAAGGCTTGAAAGAAGGAATTATTTTGAAAAAAGTTCATCGGGTACTACAGTTTAAACAAAAGCCGTGGTTAGCACAATATATCAATCATAACATAGAATTAAGGAAAAAAGCCACTTCGTCTTTTGCGAAAAACTATTACAAATTAGCATCAAACAGTGTTTTTGGGAAAACTATGCAAAATGTTAGAAACATGATGGATATTCGAATAGTAACATCCGATAACCAACTTATGAAATTAGCTAAAAAACCCAATTTTGTCGAACGCTACATTTATGAAAATAATTTAATAGCTGTGAGAATGGATAGGGAAAAAATTTTATTCAATCAACCCATTTATGTAGGTTTCGCCATTTTGGAGATATCTAAGCAGTGGTTTTACGAAATTTTCTATAAAGAACTAAAACCTTATTTTTCTTCCAATGGAAAGGCGCTCGAACTGATATACTGCGACACTGATTCATTTATTTGTCATTATTTCACTGATGATGTTTACAATGATTTAAAAAATCTGAACCATCTATTCGACTTGTCTGAGTATCCACAGAACCATCCCGCATTTTCCCTTCATAATCGTAAGGTGATGGGGAAACTTAAAGACGAAACATCGTCAGTTCCTATTAAAGAAATAGTGTGTTTAAGACCTAAGTTGTATTCATATTTATTAGCTGAGAGTAACAAAACGTTTGTGAGGGCTAAGGGTATTAAGAAATCATGTATTAATAATCATATATCATTTAAGGATTTATTTAATACATTGAATACAGGTAATGATTTAGTTGTAAATTTCCAAAATATTCAATCTAAGAAGCATAATGTATATACTTTCCATTATTCTAAGACTGCTTTGTCGTTTTACGAAGATAAGAGAATTTGGCTGGAGGATCACACTTCATTACCTTATGGTCACAAAGATGTACGTCTTAATGCAAACTTTGGACTTTGAATAAAGGTTATATATATGGTGATATTGTGATTTATTTAATACTTTCACCATTATGGTTGTAAACTTTCAGGAAAAGTTTGTATGTAGGTATTGCATTACATTAGTCATAGTATAATAAATATGATGATCTACATTCGTTTTGGTTTATTCTATATTTTTCACATTTTCCCACGTGGCTTTTTCCCTTGGAAAACCTAGCCACTTAACAAGAACTTTATTCCCTTTTCGTTTGAGTATCTTTTCAACGAGGTATTGATCTGGATAGTTTGTTTTCTTCATTTCCTGTTCGTAGAACCGCCCCAAAATATCCTCTCCGTACACATCTTTTAAGTGATAAAATGGTATATTGTGTTCTAAACGAACGCGACTAACTATGAATTGCTCGTTGGAATAGTTGGCCAAATATCCTTTGTCAAAAATATTTTTCATCTTGGTAACACGCACACGATCTCCAACTTTGAATTTGGGTACTAGACGTCTACCTCGTTCTATAGGGGAGAAAAGTCTTTTTAAAATAACTTTTTCGTGTTTTTTTGTAACAGAAGCTGGTTTCATACCATGAGATCTATGGATTTTATTATTATACTGTTCCATTATATCGGGTATAATTTCAAGCCATCGTCTATGACCCCTATATGAGAATTCTTTCCACATTAGCCGTTTAATCGTCCGATTCAGGCGCTCAACTATAGAGGCCTTTTTATCCGACATAGTTGAATAAAAATTAATTCCTTTTCTTCTCATCAATGCGCGAAATTCTTTGGAATAGAATTCCCCTCCTTTGTCCGTTTGTATGTTGCGAGGTGTAATATGGCTACTTTTAAAAATGCTTTCAGTCGCAGATGCCACTTCAGATCCCATTTTAGTTTTAAGAGGTATAGCCCAACCTCGTTTGGATCCTGTGTCTATGCACATCAGTAAATACTTGTACCCTCTATCGGGGTATTCTGTTAGTTGAACCAAGTCGAGTTGCCATAGATCGTCTAGAACAGCTTTAATAACAACTCTTGAAGTAGGATAATTGCGTCTCTTTGATCTATATAATTCATCAACGAGAGCTCTTTTCAACTCACTCATGCTAGCAGTATAATAATGTGATGGGGAAAGGTGAATAAACAAGACTAAAGACAAAATAGAATAAGCCAACAATTTATATTGAAAGTAATTGACAAATTTTGCAATTGCAGTATTCTTCATCTTGAGCGTTAGAGGGTTGGGTGGGGGGAGGAGGTTGATCATCGAAAATTGAAACAGTAGCGGGGGGACTGAAGAATAGTGGTTTTTCTAGGCAGTTTTTTAAAATTGCATTGATCTTGTCATAATTTAAACGAAGATTTATGATCTCGCGGAAACTCAACAGTATAGAAGCTCCATATTGATCAACCCAAGGTAGTTTCTCCTGGATGATGACACATGGTGATTGACGCTTGATTGTTCTTCTTCTTTTTTTCCTGGTACTTTCCTCGTCCTTTTTTTGCTCCCGAGCTCCTGTATCCCTCTTAAGTTCATTTTGTTGCTGCGGATCTTGATAAAACGGGAAGTACTGGTGATTTGGATGGTGCACTTGCCTATGCGTTGAAAATATTTGAAACTTCCATTTACCTTCGGATGCAGCTATTTTGAATGGTGCTTGATCATTGATGAGGTTGTCAAGTTTTAGATTGAAGTTTTCTTGCTCCACTAGATTCAGCCACTCCGCCGATGAAACGGTGATCTTGTGAATCCGACTATGAAACTCGAGGACCGCCGATCCTCCTTCAATGTGTATTATTTTCACGCATTTGGATTTTGAAAGAGGAACGCTCGTTTCCCACTGCATCTTGACTCAAACTGATATCAAAACTACCGAGTCTGGATTTAAGAAAAAATAATTTGCCATTGTCCTTGAAGTGGGGGGAGCATTAAAAACCGGTTATACCATATATTCACCATCTTTTTCTTCTTCTTCGGATACCATCAATGGAGGAGGAGTTGATCGACCATTAATAATATCTGATAAAATTTTCAAGTCTGCAGAGATTACATGTATACTCCACCAGAATTTACTACAGTTACAACAACATGGAGTGTCATAATCACCGTTTTTATCTTCTTTATATTCCCAACAATTGGATAGATGTCCTCTGTCAACTTCATAGGTGTCTAGTTCACGAATAGTATTTAAGATGATATCATGCCTTTTGATAATTCCCAAAAACAGTTTGACTCGTTTCACGCTGGAGAGTAAAGGATTGTCTTGTCGTAGGTTTTGAAGTTCAATATATTCCGGAGACGAAATTAAATTTTGATATGCTTCCATCGTTGAGGTTGGACTGGAACTAAACTTGTTTAGCTTATGTTGCCCCATTTTCAAATAGCTCTATAAAAACCCCTCTACCCTCATCATTTTTCCGTGCAATGCTTTCATTCTTTTTTGTGATCAAATATTGGAATAATATTAGGACTAGAATTGTAGCTAAGGATAGCACAGCTATCGATAATGATAAACCTGTCCATACGGTGGAAGAGAAAGAAGAATTACACCGTTCAATGCTAGCACAAATTTTAGAAGTAATATCATTTGTGTAAACTCTACATGCATTGTCTTGTTTAATGAGGGAATCTAGGATTAATGAGCAGAAGAATGTAAAATTAGGTCCTGGGAGAGCACTAAAACCCTCTATGAGACAGCTGGTCGGATGTGATGACATTGGCATGGTGTAAATTAATGAGTAAATTTTGGGTGTATTATTCCTTTTTAGTCTATAGGTTAACATGAATATCAATTAGATACCTATGTAATTCAACTCCTTTTCTTCTCATGATAAACGCTCGCGTATTAAACTGCGCTTTTTTATGTGAATATTAATCAGAAGTCGTCTCGTCGGTCGAGTGTAGACCTTGACATTCAAAAGTGCAACGAACTTTACGTAACCAGCCGCATGCTATCTTACCCCCCCTTTCCACTCACCGTCAATCGACGTTATCCGGATTCTGCAACAAACCTGACCCCCGCATGATCCATACCTCTTCCCCCTCAATGACCACAGTTCTACGTCACTCCACCCGCACCCCGCCCTACACACATCAACATCCCCCCTTCAATTGGGCGTACCTAAATTTCCACCACTCTTGCAAATTACTTTTTGATTGGATCCCCACTCTCTCCCACTCTCTTTTAACACCGCCCTTCTCAAACCACCACCTCACCCCTCATCATAGCTTCCACCCCCCGCATCGTCCAGTGACGTCAACCAAATTCAGCACAACCCTCGACCCCCCGCTCACCCCTCTGCTGAAACCAACTCCCCAACCCCCTCTGATCTCATCCACTTCTCCTCTCGCCTTCCCTCCCACTCCCCGCATGGTCCTTACTACCCCCTTCACCATCCTCGCTGTGACGTCAGTGCGCCAGAATCATAGAAATCACACTACTCGAATGGACCTTCAAGAAGAGCAATGGTCGACTCAAATACATCGTGAAAACGAAATAAATTTGACTTCATTACGACACGAGGTGTTTATTGGCGTTCGAATGGACTTTCAACAAGAGCAATTTTTGACTACATGCATCGAGAAAACGAAAAACATTTGACTTCATATCGACTCGAGGTGTTTATTTGATTTCGAATGGACCTTCAAGAAGAGCAATTGTCGACTCAAATACATCGAGAAAACGAAAAAAAGTTGACTCCATATCAACCCGAGGTGTTCATTTGAGTTCGAATGAACCTTCAACAAGAGCAATTTTCGACTACATGCATCGTGAAAACGAAAAGATGACTTCATATCGACTCGAGGTGTTTATTTGAGTTCGAATGGACCTTCAAGAAGAGCAAATGTCGACTCAAATACATCGCGCAAACGAAAAAAAGTTGTCTTCATATCGACTCGAGGTGTTCATTTGAGTTCGCATGGACCTCCAAGATGAGCAATTGTCGACTCAAATGCAACGAGGAAACGAAAAAAAAGTTGACTCCATATCGACTCGAGGCGTTTATTTGAGTTCGAATGGACCTTCAAGAAGAGCAATCGTCGACTCAAATACATCGTGAAAACGAAAAAAAAGGTTGACTTCATATCGACTCGAGGTTTTTATTGGAGTTCGAATGGACCTTCAAGAACAGCAATGGTGGACTCAAATACATCGTGAAAACGAAATAAATTTTACTTCATTACGACACGAGGTGTTTATTGGCGTTCGAATGGACTTTCAACAAGAGCACTTTTTGACTACATGCATCGTGAAAACGAAAAGATGACTTCATATCGACTCGAGGTGTTTATTTGAGTTCGAATGGACCGTCAAGAAGAGCAATTGTCGACTCAAATACATCGCGCAAACGAAATATGTTGACTTCATATCGACTCGAGGTGTTTATTTGAGTTCGAATGGACCTTCAAGAAGAGCAATTGTCGACTCAAATAAATCGAGAAAACGAAAAACATTTGACTTCATATCGACTCGAGGTGTTTATTTGGGTTCGAATGGACCTTCAAGAAGAGCAATTTTCGACTCAAATACATCGTGAAAACGAAAAAAAGTTGACTTCATATCGACTCGACGTGTTCATTAGAGTTCGAATGTACCTTCAAGAAGAGCAATTGTCGACTCAAATACATCGTGAAAACGAGAAAAAGTTGACTTCATATCGACTCGAGGTGTTTATTTGAGTTCGAATGGACCTTCAAGAAGAGCAATGGTCGAGTCAAATACATCGTGAAAACGAAATAAAGTTGACTTCATTACGACACGAGGTGTTTATTGGCGTTCGAATGGACTTTCAACAAGAGCAATTTTTGACTACATGCATCGTGAAAACGAAAAGATGACTTCATATCGACTCGAGGTGTTTATTTGAGTTCGAATGGACCGTCAAGAAGAGCAATTGTCGACTCAAATACATCGCGCAAACGAAAAAAAGTTGACTTCATATCGACTCGAGGTGTTTATTTGAGTTCGAATGGACCTTCAAGAAGAGCAATTGTCGACTCAAATAAATCGAGAAAACGAAAAACATTTGACTTCATGTCGACTCGAGGTGTTTATTTGATTTCGAATGGACCTTCAAGAAGAGCAATTGTCGACTCAAATACATCGCGCAAACGAAAAAAAGTTGTCTTCATATCGACTCGAGGTGTTCATTTGAGTTCGAATGGACCTTCAAGATGAGCAATTGTCGACTCAAATGCAACGAGGAAACGAAAAAAAAGTTGACTCCATATCGACTCGAGGTGTTTATTTGAGTTCGAATGGACCTTCAAGAAGAGCAATCGTCGACTCAAATACATCGTGAAAACGAAAAAAAGGTTGACTTCATATCGACTCGACGTGTTCATTTGAGTTCGAATGGACCTTCAAGAAGAGCAATTGTCGACTCGAATACATCGTGAAAACGAAATAAAGTTGACTTCATTACGACACGAGGTTTTTATTGGCGTTCGAATGGACTTTCAACAAGAGCAATTATCGACTCAAATGCATCGTGAAAACGAAAAGATGACTTCATATCGACTCGAGGTGTTTATTTGAGTTCGAAAGGACCTTCAACAAGAGCAATCGTCGACTCAAATACATCTTGAAAACGAAAAGAAGTTGACTTAATGTCGACTCGAGGTGTTTATTTGAGTTCGAATGGACTTTCAGCAAGAGCAATTTTCGACTCAAATGCATAAGGAAACCGAAAAAAAGTTGACTTCATATCGACTCGAGGTGTTTATTGGAGTTGGAATGGACCTTCAAGAAGAGCAATTGTCGACTCAAATACATCATGGAAACGAAAAAAAGTTGACTTCATATTGACTCAAGGTGCTTATTTGGGTTCGAATGGACTTCCAAGAAGAGCAATTGTCGATTCATCAACAACTTCATATCGACTTGGGGTGTTTATTTGGGTTCGAATGGACCTTCAAGAAGAGCAATGGTGGACTCAAATACATCGTGAAAACGAAAAAAAGTTGACTTCATATCGACTCGAGGTGTTTGATTTCGAATGGACTTTCAACAAGAGCAATTTTCGACTCAAATGCATAAGGAAACCGAAAAAAAATTGACATCATATCGACTCGAGGTGTTTATTGGAGTTGGAATGGACCTTCAAGAAGAGCAATTGTCGACTCGAATACATCGTGAAAACGAAAAAAAAATGACTTCATATCGACTCGACGTGTTCATTTGAGTTCGAATGGACCTTCAAGAAGAGCGATTGTCAACTCGAATACATCGTGAAAACGAAAAAAAGTTGACTTCATATCGACTCGAGGTGTTTATTTGAGTTCGAATGGACCTTCAAGAAGAGCAATGGTCGACTCAAATACATCGTGAAAACGAAATAAAGTTGACTTCATTACGACACGAGGTGTTTATTGGCGTTCGAATGGACTTTCAACAAGAGCTATTTTCGACTCAAATGCATCGTGAAAACGAAAAGATGACTTCATATCGACTCGAGGTGTTTATTTGAGTTCAAATGGACCTTCAACAAGAGCAATTTTCGACTCAAATGCATAAGGAAACCGAAAAAAAGTTGACTTCATATCGACTCGAGGTTTTTATTGGAGTTGGAATGGACCTTCAAGAAGAGCAATTTTCGACTCAAATGCATAAGGAAACCGAAGAAAAGTTGACTTCATATCGACTCGAGGTGTTTATTGGAGTTCGAATGGACCTTCAAGAAGAGCAATCGTCGACTCAAATACATCGTGAAAACGAAAAAAAGGTTGACTTCATATCGACTCGACGTGTTCATTTGACTTCGAATGGACCATCAAGAAGAGCAATTGTCGACTCGAATACATCGTGAAAACGAAAAAAAGTTGACTTCATATCGACTCGACGTGTTCATTTGAGTTCGAATGTACCTTCAAGAAGAGCAATTGTCGACTCAAATACATCGTAAAAAACGAGAAAAAGTTGACTTCATATCGACTCGAGGTGTTTATTTGAGTTCGAATGGACCTTCAAGAAGAGCAATGGTCGAGTCAAATACATCGTGAAAACGAAATAAAGTTGACTTCATTACGACACGAGGTGTTTATTGGCGTTCGAATGGACTTTCAACAAGAGCAATTTTTGACTACATGCATCGTGAAAACGAAAAGATGACTTCATATCGACTCGAGGTGTTTATTTGAGTTCGAATGGACCTTCAAGAAGAGCAATTGTCGATTCATCAACAACTTCATATCGACTTGGGGTGTTTATTTGGGTTCGAATGGACCTTCAAGAAGAGCAATTTTCGACTCAAATACATCGTGAAAACGAAAAAAAGTTGACTTCATATCGACTCGACGTGTTCATTAGAGTTCGAATGTACCTTCAAGAAGAGCAATTGTCGACTCAAATACATCGTGAAAACGAGAAAAAGTTGACTTCATATCGACTCGAGGTGTTTATTTGAGTTCGAATGGACCTTCAAGAAGAGCAATGGTCGAGTCAAATACATCGTGAAAACGAAATAAAGTTGACTTCATTACGACACGAGGTGTTTATTGGCGTTCGAATGGACTTTCAACAAGAGCAATTTTTGACTACATGCATCGTGAAAACGAAAAGATGACTTCATATCGACTCGAGGTGTTTATTTGAGTTCGAATGGACCGTCAAGAAGAGCAATTGTCGACTCAAATACATCGCGCAAACGAAAAAAAGTTGACTTCATATCGACTCGAGGTGTTTATTTGAGTTCGAATGGACCTTCAAGAAGAGCAATTGTCGACTCAAATAAATCGAGAAAACGAAAAACATTTGACTTCATGTCGACTCGAGGTGTTTATTTGATTTCGAATGGACCTTCAAGAAGAGCAATTGTCGACTCAAATACATCGCGCAAACGAAAAAAAGTTGTCATCATATCGACTCGAGGTGTTCATTTGAGTTCGAATGGACCTTCAAGATGAGCAATTGTCGACTCAAATGCAACGAGGAAACGAAAAAAAAGTTGACTCCATATCGACTCGAGGTGTTTATTTGAGTTCGAATGGACCTTCAAGAAGAGCAATCGTCGACTCAAATACATCGTGAAAACGAAAAAAAGGTTGACTTCATATCGACTCGACGTGTTCATTTGAGTTCGAATGGACCTTCAAGAAGAGCAATTGTCGACTCGAATACATCGTGAAAACGAAATAAAGTTGACTTCATTACGACACGAGGTTTTTATTGGCGTTCGAATGGACTTTCAACAAGAGCAATTATCGACTCAAATGCATCGTGAAAACGAAAAGATGACTTCATATCGACTCGAGGTGTTTATTTGAGTTCGAAAGGACCTTCAACAAGAGCAATCGTCGACTCAAATACATCTTGAAAACGAAAAGAAGTTGACTTAATGTCGACTCGAGGTGTTTATTTGAGTTCGAATGGACTTTCAGCAAGAGCAATTTTCGACTCAAATGCATAAGGAAACCGAAAAAAAGTTGACTTCATATCGACTCGAGGTGTTTATTGGAGTTGGAATGGACCTTCAAGAAGAGCAATTGTCGACTCAAATACATCATGGAAACGAAAAAAAGTTGACTTCATATTGACTCAAGGTGTTTATTTGGGTTCGAATGGACTTCCAAGAAGAGCAATTGTCGATTCATCAACAACTTCATATCGACTTGGGGTGTTTATTTGGGTTCGAATGGACCTTCAAGAAGAGCAATGGTGGACTCAAATACATCGTGAAAACGAAAAAAAGTTGACTTCATATCGACTCGAGGTGTTTGATTTCGAATGGACTTTCAACAAGAGCAATTTTCGACTCAAATGCATAAGGAAACCGAAAAAAAATTGACATCATATCGACTCGAGGTGTTTATTGGAGTTGGAATGGACCTTCAAGAAGAGCAATTGTCGACTCGAATACATCGTGAAAACGAAAAAAAAATGACTTCATATCGACTCGACGTGTTCATTTGAGTTCGAATGGACCTTCAAGAAGAGCGATTGTCAACTCGAATACATCGTGAAAACGAAAAAAAGTTGACTTCATATCGACTCGAGGTGTTTATTTGAGTTCGAATGGACCTTCAAGAAGAGCAATGGTCGACTCAAATACATCGTGAAAACGAAATAAAGTTGACTTCATTACGACACGAGGTGTTTATTGGCGTTCGAATGGACTTTCAACAAGAGCTATTTTCGACTCAAATGCATCGTGAAAACGAAAAGATGACTTCATATCGACTCGAGGTGTTTATTTGAGTTCAAATGGACCTTCAACAAGAGCAATTTTCGACTCAAATGCATAAGGAAACCGAAAAAAAGTTGACTTCATATCGACTCGAGGTTTTTATTGGAGTTCGAATGGACCTTCAAGAACAGCAATGGTGGACTCAAATACATCGTGAAAACGAAATAAATTTTACTTCATTACGACACGAGGTGTTTATTGGCGTTCGAATGGACTTTCAACAAGAGCAATTTTTGACTACATGCATCGTGAAAACGAAAAGATGACTTCATATCGACTCGAGGTGTTTATTTGAGTTCGAATGGACCGTCAAGAAGAGCAATTGTCGACTCAAATACATCGCGCAAACGAAATATGTTGACTTCATATCGACTCGAGGTGTTTATTTGAGTTCGAATGGACCTTCAAGAAGAGCAATTGTCGACTCAAATAAATCGAGAAAACGAAAAACATTTGACTTCATATCGACTCGAGGTGTTTATTTGATTTCGAATGGACCTTCAAGAAGAGCAATTGTCGACTCAAATACATCGAGAAAACGAAAAAAAGTTGACTCCATATCAACTCGAGGTGTTTATTTGAGTTCGAATGAACCTTCAACAAGAGCAATTTTCGACTACATGCATCGTGAAAACGAAAAAATGACTTCATATCGACTCGAGGTGTTTATTTGAGTTCGAATGGACCTTCAAGAAGAGCAATTGTCGACTCAAATACATCGCGCAAACGAAAAAAAGTTGTCTTCATATCGACTCGAGGTGTTCATTTGAGTTCGAATGGACCTTCAAGATGAGCAATTGTCGACTCGAATACATCGTGAAAACGAAAAAAAGTTGAATCCATATCGACTCGACGTGTTTATGTGAGTTCGAATGGACCTTCAAGAAGAGCAATGGTCGACTCAAATACATCGTGAAAACGAAATAAATTTGACTTCATTACGACACGAGGTGTTTATTGGCGTTCGAATGGACTTTCAACAAGAGCAATTTTTGACTACATGCATCGAGAAAACGAAAAACATTTGACTTCATATCGACTCGAGGTGTTTATTTGATTTCGAATGGACCTTCAAGAAGAGCAATTGTCGACTCAAATACATCGAGAAAACGAAAAAAAGTTGACTCCATATCAACCCGAGGTGTTCATTTGAGTTCGAATGAACCTTCAACAAGAGCAATTTTCGACTACATGCATCGTGAAAACGAAAAGATGACTTCATATCGACTCGAGGTGTTTATTTGAGTTCGAATGGACCTTCAAGAAGAGCAAATGTCGACTCAAATACATCGCGCAAACGAAAAAAAGTTGTCTTCATATCGACTCGAGGTGTTCATTTGAGTTCGCATGGACCTCCAAGATGAGCAATTGTCGACTCAAATGCAACGAGGAAACGAAAAAAAAGTTGACTCCATATCGACTCGAGGCGTTTATTTGAGTTCGAATGGACCTTCAAGAAGAGCAATCGTCGACTCAAATACATCGTGAAAACGAAAAAAAAGGTTGACTTCATATCGACTCGAGGTTTTTATTGGAGTTCGAATGGACCTTCAAGAACAGCAATGGTGGACTCAAATACATCGTGAAAACGAAATAAATTTTACTTCATTACGACACGAGGTGTTTATTGGCGTTCGAATGGACTTTCAACAAGAGCACTTTTTGACTACATGCATCGTGAAAACGAAAAGATGACTTCATATCGACTCGAGGTGTTTATTTGAGTTCGAATGGACCGTCAAGAAGAGCAATTGTCGACTCAAATACATCGCGCAAACGAAATATGTTGACTTCATATCGACTCGAGGTGTTTATTTGAGTTCGAATGGACCTTCAAGAAGAGCAATTGTCGACTCAAATAAATCGAGAAAACGAAAAACATTTGACTTCATATCGACTCGAGGTGTTTATTTGGGTTCGAATGGACCTTCAAGAAGAGCAATTTTCGACTCAAATACATCGTGAAAACGAAAAAAAGTTGACTTCATATCGACTCGACGTGTTCATTAGAGTTCGAATGTACCTTCAAGAAGAGCAATTGTCGACTCAAATACATCGTGAAAACGAGAAAAAGTTGACTTCATATCGACTCGAGGTGTTTATTTGAGTTCGAATGGACCTTCAAGAAGAGCAATGGTCGAGTCAAATACATCGTGAAAACGAAATAAAGTTGACTTCATTACGACACGAGGTGTTTATTGGCGTTCGAATGGACTTTCAACAAGAGCAATTTTTGACTACATGCATCGTGAAAACGAAAAGATGACTTCATATCGACTCGAGGTGTTTATTTGAGTTCGAATGGACCGTCAAGAAGAGCAATTGTCGACTCAAATACATCGCGCAAACGAAAAAAAGTTGACTTCATATCGACTCGAGGTGTTTATTTGAGTTCGAATGGACCTTCAAGAAGAGCAATTGTCGACTCAAATAAATCGAGAAAACGAAAAACATTTGACTTCATGTCGACTCGAGGTGTTTATTTGATTTCGAATGGACCTTCAAGAAGAGCAATTGTCGACTCAAATACATCGCGCAAACGAAAAAAAGTTGTCTTCATATCGACTCGAGGTGTTCATTTGAGTTCGAATGGACCTTCAAGATGAGCAATTGTCGACTCAAATGCAACGAGGAAACGAAAAAAAAGTTGACTCCATATCGACTCGAGGTGTTTATTTGAGTTCGAATGGACCTTCAAGAAGAGCAATCGTCGACTCAAATACATCGTGAAAACGAAAAAAAGGTTGACTTCATATCGACTCGACGTGTTCATTTGAGTTCGAATGGACCTTCAAGAAGAGCAATTGTCGACTCGAATACATCGTGAAAACGAAATAAAGTTGACTTCATTACGACACGAGGTTTTTATTGGCGTTCGAATGGACTTTCAACAAGAGCAATTATCGACTCAAATGCATCGTGAAAACGAAAAGATGACTTCATATCGACTCGAGGTGTTTATTTGAGTTCGAAAGGACCTTCAACAAGAGCAATCGTCGACTCAAATACATCTTGAAAACGAAAAGAAGTTGACTTAATGTCGACTCG
This sequence comes from Stenodema calcarata, assembly GCA_963920205.1. Lineage (NCBI taxonomy): Eukaryota > Metazoa > Arthropoda > Insecta > Hemiptera > Miridae > Stenodema > Stenodema calcarata. The sequence goes on along the minus strand of OY986060.1, from coordinate 1,857,451 downwards.
AGGTGTTTATTTGAGTTCGAATGGACTTTCAGCAAGAGCAATTTTCGACTCAAATGCATAAGGAAACCGAAAAAAAGTTGACTTCATATCGACTCGAGGTGTTTATTGGAGTTGGAATGGACCTTCAAGAAGAGCAATTGTCGACTCAAATACATCATGGAAACGAAAAAAAGTTGACTTCATATTGACTCAAGGTGTTTATTTGGGTTCGAATGGACTTCCAAGAAGAGCAATTGTCGATTCATCAACAACTTCATATCGACTTGGGGTGTTTATTTGGGTTCGAATGGACCTTCAAGAAGAGCAATGGTGGACTCAAATACATCGTGAAAACGAAAAAAAGTTGACTTCATATCGACTCGAGGTGTTTGATTTCGAATGGACTTTCAACAAGAGCAATTTTCGACTCAAATGCATAAGGAAACCGAAAAAAAATTGACATCATATCGACTCGAGGTGTTTATTGGAGTTGGAATGGACCTTCAAGAAGAGCAATTGTCGACTCGAATACATCGTGAAAACGAAAAAAAAATGACTTCATATCGACTCGACGTGTTCATTTGAGTTCGAATGGACCTTCAAGAAGAGCGATTGTCAACTCGAATACATCGTGAAAACGAAAAAAAGTTGACTTCATATCGACTCGAGGTGTTTATTTGAGTTCGAATGGACCTTCAAGAAGAGCAATGGTCGACTCAAATACATCGTGAAAACGAAATAAAGTTGACTTCATTACGACACGAGGTGTTTATTGGCGTTCGAATGGACTTTCAACAAGAGCTATTTTCGACTCAAATGCATCGTGAAAACGAAAAGATGACTTCATATCGACTCGAGGTGTTTATTTGAGTTCAAATGGACCTTCAACAAGAGCAATTTTCGACTCAAATGCATAAGGAAACCGAAAAAAAGTTGACTTCATATCGACTCGAGGTTTTTATTGGAGTTCGAATGGACCTTCAAGAACAGCAATGGTGGACTCAAATACATCGTGAAAACGAAATAAATTTTACTTCATTACGACACGAGGTGTTTATTGGCGTTCGAATGGACTTTCAACAAGAGCAATTTTTGACTACATGCATCGTGAAAACGAAAAGATGACTTCATATCGACTCGAGGTGTTTATTTGAGTTCGAATGGACCGTCAAGAAGAGCAATTGTCGACTCAAATACATCGCGCAAACGAAATATGTTGACTTCATATCGACTCGAGGTGTTTATTTGAGTTCGAATGGACCTTCAAGAAGAGCAATTGTCGACTCAAATAAATCGAGAAAACGAAAAACATTTGACTTCATATCGACTCGAGGTGTTTATTTGATTTCGAATGGACCTTCAAGAAGAGCAATTGTCGACTCAAATACATCGAGAAAACGAAAAAAAGTTGACTCCATATCAACTCGAGGTGTTTATTTGAGTTCGAATGAACCTTCAACAAGAGCAATTTTCGACTACATGCATCGTGAAAACGAAAAAATGACTTCATATCGACTCGAGGTGTTTATTTGAGTTCGAATGGACCTTCAAGAAGAGCAATTGTCGACTCAAATACATCGCGCAAACGAAAAAAAGTTGTCTTCATATCGACTCGAGGTGTTCATTTGAGTTCGAATGGACCTTCAAGATGAGCAATTGTCGACTCGAATACATCGTGAAAACGAAAAAAAGTTGAATCCATATCGACTCGACGTGTTTATGTGAGTTCGAATGGACCTTCAAGAAGAGCAATGGTCGACTCAAATACATCGTGAAAACGAAATAAATTTGACTTCATTACGACACGAGGTGTTTATTGGCGTTCGAATGGACTTTCAACAAGAGCAATTTTTGACTACATGCATCGAGAAAACGAAAAACATTTGACTTCATATCGACTCGAGGTGTTTATTTGATTTCGAATGGACCTTCAAGAAGAGCAATTGTCGACTCAAATACATCGAGAAAACGAAAAAAAGTTGACTCCATATCAACCCGAGGTGTTCATTTGAGTTCGAATGAACCTTCAACAAGAGCAATTTTCGACTACATGCATCGTGAAAACGAAAAGATGACTTCATATCGACTCGAGGTGTTTATTTGAGTTCGAATGGACCTTCAAGAAGAGCAAATGTCGACTCAAATACATCGCGCAAACGAAAAAAAGTTGTCTTCATATCGACTCGAGGTGTTCATTTGAGTTCGCATGGACCTCCAAGATGAGCAATTGTCGACTCAAATGCAACGAGGAAACGAAAAAAAAGTTGACTCCATATCGACTCGAGGCGTTTATTTGAGTTCGAATGGACCTTCAAGAAGAGCAATCGTCGACTCAAATACATCGTGAAAACGAAATATGTTGACTTCATATCGACTCGAGGTGTTTATTTGAGTTCGAATGGACCTTCAAGAAGAGCAATTGTCGACTCAAATAAATCGAGAAAACGAAAAACATTTGACTTCATATCGACTCGAGGTGTTTATTTGGGTTCGAATGGACCTTCAAGAAGAGCAATTTTCGACTCAAATACATCGTGAAAACGAAAAAAAGTTGACTTCATATCGACTCGACGTGTTCATTAGAGTTCGAATGTACCTTCAAGAAGAGCAATTGTCGACTCAAATACATCGTGAAAACGAGAAAAAGTTGACTTCATATCGACTCGAGGTGTTTATTTGAGTTCGAATGGACCTTCAAGAAGAGCAATGGTCGAGTCAAATACATCGTGAAAACGAAATAAAGTTGACTTCATTACGACACGAGGTGTTTATTGGCGTTCGAATGGACTTTCAACAAGAGCAATTTTTGACTACATGCATCGTGAAAACGAAAAGATGACTTCATATCGACTCGAGGTGTTTATTTGAGTTCGAATGGACCGTCAAGAAGAGCAATTGTCGACTCAAATACATCGCGCAAACGAAATATGTTGACTTCATATCGACTCGAGGTGTTTATTTGAGTTCGAATGGACCTTCAAGAAGAGCAATTGTCGACTCAAATAAATCGAGAAAACGAAAAACATTTGACTTCATATCGACTCGAGGTGTTTATTTGATTTCGAATGGACCTTCAAGAAGAGCAATTGTCGACTCAAATACATCGAGAAAACGAAAAAAAGTTGACTCCATATCAACTCGAGGTGTTTATTTGAGTTCGAATGAACCTTCAACAAGAGCAATTTTCGACTACATGCATCGTGAAAACGAAAAAATGACTTCATATCGACTCGAGGTGTTTATTTGAGTTCGAATGGACCTTCAAGAAGAGCAATTGTCGACTCAAATACATCGCGCAAACGAAAAAAAGTTGTCTTCATATCGACTCGAGGTGTTCATTTGAGTTCGAATGGACCTTCAAGATGAGCAATTGTCGACTCGAATACATCGTGAAAACGAAAAAAAGTTGAATCCATATCGACTCGACGTGTTTATGTGAGTTCGAATGGACCTTCAAGAAGAGCAATGGTCGACTCAAATACATCGTGAAAACGAAATAAATTTGACTTCATTACGACACGAGGTGTTTATTGGCGTTCGAATGGACTTTCAACAAGAGCAATTTTTGACTACATGCATCGAGAAAACGAAAAACATTTGACTTCATATCGACTCGAGGTGTTTATTTGATTTCGAATGGACCTTCAAGAAGAGCAATTGTCGACTCAAATACATCGAGAAAACGAAAAAAAGTTGACTCCATATCAACCCGAGGTGTTCATTTGAGTTCGAATGAACCTTCAACAAGAGCAATTTTCGACTACATGCATCGTGAAAACGAAAAGATGACTTCATATCGACTCGAGGTGTTTATTTGAGTTCGAATGGACCTTCAAGAAGAGCAAATGTCGACTCAAATACATCGCGCAAACGAAAAAAAGTTGTCTTCATATCGACTCGAGGTGTTCATTTGAGTTCGCATGGACCTCCAAGATGAGCAATTGTCGACTCAAATGCAACGAGGAAACGAAAAAAAAGTTGACTCCATATCGACTCGAGGCGTTTATTTGAGTTCGAATGGACCTTCAAGAAGAGCAATCGTCGACTCAAATACATCGTGAAAACGAAAAAAAAGGTTGACTTCATATCGACTCGAGGTTTTTATTGGAGTTCGAATGGACCTTCAAGAACAGCAATGGTGGACTCAAATACATCGTGAAAACGAAATAAATTTTACTTCATTACGACACGAGGTGTTTATTGGCGTTCGAATGGACTTTCAACAAGAGCACTTTTTGACTACATGCATCGTGAAAACGAAAAGATGACTTCATATCGACTCGAGGTGTTTATTTGAGTTCGAATGGACCGTCAAGAAGAGCAATTGTCGACTCAAATACATCGCGCAAACGAAATATGTTGACTTCATATCGACTCGAGGTGTTTATTTGAGTTCGAATGGACCTTCAAGAAGAGCAATTGTCGACTCAAATAAATCGAGAAAACGAAAAACATTTGACTTCATATCGACTCGAGGTGTTTATTTGGGTTCGAATGGACCTTCAAGAAGAGCAATTTTCGACTCAAATACATCGTGAAAACGAAAAAAAGTTGACTTCATATCGACTCGACGTGTTCATTAGAGTTCGAATGTACCTTCAAGAAGAGCAATTGTCGACTCAAATACATCGTGAAAACGAGAAAAAGTTGACTTCATATCGACTCGAGGTGTTTATTTGAGTTCGAATGGACCTTCAAGAAGAGCAATGGTCGAGTCAAATACATCGTGAAAACGAAATAAAGTTGACTTCATTACGACACGAGGTGTTTATTGGCGTTCGAATGGACTTTCAACAAGAGCAATTTTTGACTACATGCATCGTGAAAACGAAAAGATGACTTCATATCGACTCGAGGTGTTTATTTGAGTTCGAATGGACCGTCAAGAAGAGCAATTGTCGACTCAAATACATCGCGCAAACGAAAAAAAGTTGACTTCATATCGACTCGAGGTGTTTATTTGAGTTCGAATGGACCTTCAAGAAGAGCAATTGTCGACTCAAATAAATCGAGAAAACGAAAAACATTTGACTTCATGTCGACTCGAGGTGTTTATTTGATTTCGAATGGACCTTCAAGAAGAGCAATTGTCGACTCAAATACATCGCGCAAACGAAAAAAAGTTGTCTTCATATCGACTCGAGGTGTTCATTTGAGTTCGAATGGACCTTCAAGATGAGCAATTGTCGACTCAAATGCAACGAGGAAACGAAAAAAAAGTTGACTCCATATCGACTCGAGGTGTTTATTTGAGTTCGAATGGACCTTCAAGAAGAGCAATCGTCGACTCAAATACATCGTGAAAACGAAAAAAAGGTTGACTTCATATCGACTCGACGTGTTCATTTGAGTTCGAATGGACCTTCAAGAAGAGCAATTGTCGACTCGAATACATCGTGAAAACGAAATAAAGTTGACTTCATTACGACACGAGGTTTTTATTGGCGTTCGAATGGACTTTCAACAAGAGCAATTATCGACTCAAATGCATCGTGAAAACGAAAAGATGACTTCATATCGACTCGAGGTGTTTATTTGAGTTCGAAAGGACCTTCAACAAGAGCAATCGTCGACTCAAATACATCTTGAAAACGAAAAAAAGTTGACTTAATGTCGACTCGAGGTGTTTATTTGAGTTCGAATGGACTTTCAGCAAGAGCAATTTTCGACTCAAATGCATAAGGAAACCGAAAAAAAGTTGACTTCATATCGACTCGAGGTGTTTATTGGAGTTGGAATGGACCTTCAAGAAGAGCAATTGTTTGATCGCTCAGGGAGATTTGCATTCGGAGGCACAATTAAACAGTTAGAGACTCACCTGTGGCGCGGATGGCGATGCTCCTGGCAGGGGCCCCTGCGGATGGTGGAAACGATGTCGATGTCGATGGCGGGTGGTAGAGCACCTAACTTTAATTGTGCCAGCGGGATTGACGTTAATGACGATTTGTTAACTGAATTGTTAATAAAAAAATAATGTCGTCGCGTGTGAGCGGGGGGAAGACGGAAACACGAATGCTGTAAACGAATGGGCTCTAGCGCTCTGGTCCCCTTGCGGGAAAACTGTGTACTACGTTCGAGCGGGGGCAATTCTAATCGGAATAGAACCAAACATATTCCCCACCCAAAATAACATTATTTTGACATAGAAAGAAAGCAAACTTGTATGGGTGTGAAAGCGATACCTAATTAAAAAAAAGTTTGTTTTGAAAGAAACGAAGAAAAAAAATAAATGTTAGTACCTTCTAGTTGTGGATTTGAGATTGGATGGAAATCAAGGTTTAGGATTAGCGGGCCTGTCAGCAGCAGGCATCGCTACTAGCTTTTGCACTGGTCTTGAGTAAGTGCCAGTGGCCGTGCGCACTTTGGCATTGCGCACAACTCCATCCACTCCGGGATAGATTTCCTCGATTTTCCCAATTGGCCACCTCAATGGAGCAGTGTTGGGAGTTCTTATGCATACGATATCTCCAATGCAGAGGTTGGGTTGTGATTGCGTCCATTTTTCTCGAGGAATAAGGGTTTGCAGGTAGTCCTTCGACCATCTTCTCCAGAAACACTGTGTGGCACTTTGCAAGATGTGGTACCTGTCGCGAAGATTTTGAATGGAGTCATCTATTTCGAGTTCTGGAGGCGAAAGGAGCGGTGTGCCTATTAGGAAATGCCCAGGCGTGAGATAATCTGTGCCGTCATTAGGATCGGACGAGAGTACTCCTAATGGGCGACTATTGAGTACTGCCTCGATGCGGGAAAGCACGGTACTCATTTCTTCAAAAGTAAGAACGAGTGGACCCAAAATTCGCGTCAGATGGTGTTTAGCTGATTTTATTCCAGCTTCCCATAAACCGCCTTGATGAGGAGCACCAGGAGTAATAAAGTTCCATTTCATGGCACAGTTTGAAAGATGTCGGGCGATTTCCGAGTCACTAGAGCGCAGAAAGTTTTGAACCAAATGAAAGTGATTGGCAGCTCCTTGGAAATTTGTTCCACAATCGCTATGTAGTTCTGAACACAGACCTCTGCGTGCAATGAAACGGTCTAATGCAGCGAGAAAGGTAGGTGTGGATAAAGAGGAGCAGAACTCGAGATGTACTGCTTTGGTTGTCATGCAGACGAATAAAGCCATGTAACCTTTGCTGCGTGGGGCCTTTCTGCGGTGACTCTCTTTGATTGTGAATGGGCCGGCGAAATCAAGACCAACTTTGAGGAAAGCTCTAGCTTCTTGGACTCGTGAAGAGGGCAGGTCTGACATTATAGGTTCGACAGGACGTGCTCTCATCTTGACACAAACTATACATTGATGAATGCGCGAACGTAGGAGGCGGCGAATACCCAGAATCCAATATTTGCGTTGAATCAACGATTGAATCAGACGAGGTCCTCCATGCAGCGTAGTTTGATGGTAATAGTCGCATAAAAGCGTAGCTAGATGAGCTTGATGTGGGATTATGAGTGGATGTTTGGAAGTGAAAGGGAGGTTAGAGTGTTTCAACCTACCACCCACTCTCAGAAATCCCTGATCGTCAATAAACGGAGCGAGTTTGATTATTTTCGTTGATGTTTGTAGATTTTTTCTCAAAGTTTTGAGTTCTTTGGAAAAATAGAATTCCTGTGTAGCTCGAATGCAAATGTGAAGAGCTTTTTCCATCTCCCTAGGCTTGAGGGGAGCGTGATCAGGAGTTCCACTGCTCTGGCGGATTTTAAAATTGTTAATAAATCGCAGGAGACGAGCGATTGCTCGTTGAAGAGAAGTTATCTTGGAGAATCTTTCCATCAGCGTAAGTAATACAGGCGGGTCCTTAGTGACAATATGAAGTGTTTGGGGTTTTTGAATCTTGAACTCACGTATTACTAGTTCACTTTCCATTGGCGTATTTGACAGTACCCAAGAATGAAGGGGTTTGTAAGCGAATGGAGGTCCCTTCCACCACATCTCACAGTTCACTAACGCTTCAGCGGTCAAACCTCTGGTGGCCAAGTCACTCGGGTTTTCTTCTGAGCGAACATGAGCCCACTGACGAGGTTGAGTGCGTTCTATTATTTGAACCACTCGATTTGATACATATGTTTTCAGCTTATGAGGTGGCGTGCGAATCCATGCGAGGACAGTGGACGAATCTGTAAACAAATGTACTGTAGCGGTATTGACCTTTTGGCGGAGGGAAGCGATAGAATCAATCAGTTTTGTGAGGAGAACAGCTCCACAGAGTTCCAATCTCGGAACACTAATAGTCTTAAGAGGAGCGAGTCGAGTTTTTGCAGTGATGAGGTACATATTGACGTTGAAAGGCGATTCTGTGCGTAGAAAAATTGAAGCCGAATAGGCTTGTTGGCTTGAGTCACAAAAACCCACAATTTGTATCGTTGTATCAGATTTATTAATGTGTATGTGGCGTGGAATGCTGAAGTGAGCGAGTTTGGGTAAAGTATGATGGAAGCGTTTCCATTCTTCTTCCAACTCATTGGTGAGAGGATCGTCCCAATTGAGTCCAGTTTTCCAAGTTTGTTGGATCAGATTTTTTGCAATGAATACAAGCGGAGCGAGCCAACCTAACGGATCATAAATGCGAGCGACTTCTGACATCAAAACTCGCTTAGTGGAAACTGCGTCATTCAGGTTGAGCGTGTATGAGAAGGCGTCGGTTGCAGGCTCATATTTGAGTCCAAGAATTTTTATGGTATGGTCTTCATCATCATGGCGGACAATTAGCGTATGTTCACGATGTTCTGCGGGAACTAGATCTAGTACCTCCTGACGGTTACTTGCCCACTTTCGTAGCGAGAATCCACCTTTGGCAAAGAGCTCAGTTAACTCACGTTGAAGCGTGACTGCGGTTTCAAGCGAATTGACACTCGTGCAAACGTTGTCAACAAAGGTCTGATTCATGATGGCCTCAGCAGCGAGTGGAAAGTGTTTTCCATCGTCTTCAACCAACTGAGCGAGACACCGCTGGGCCAAAAAGGCACTTGGCTTTATACCAAACACAAGTGTGTTCATCTCATATTCTACAACTGGGCCATCTATTTGTGGGCGATAAAGGATGTGCTGAAACTTACGTTCGTCTCTATGCACTTTGACCTGAAGATACATACCGCGCAAATCGCAGCATACTACTGTGTCCCCAAAGCGCATGTTGGTTAAGATATCGCATATGTCCTTTTGCAATTTAGGACCCCTCAATAAGGCATCATTCAGGCTTGAGGTATTGGGATTATTGGAAAATGAGGCATTGAAGACGGTACGAACTTTTGTTGTGGAACTGCTGTCCTTCAATACGCAGTGATGAGGAATAATATATTCGGAGAAATCCGCTGAAGGCGACATATAATCCATCTCTATGAACTCGTTCATATAGCGTCGATACTCCTCAAAAATAGCTGGGGTGCGTTTCAATCTCTTCTCCAAATTTTCTAAACTTCGTAAGGCGATGGAGCGGGTGTTGGGAAGATGGAAGTTATTGGAGGAGAAAGGTAATCTGACAATGAATCTACCAGATTCATCGCGTGAGTGTGTATCCCCCCAAAAACAACTCCGTTGTAAAAACTGGCCCGCCAAAAAACCTCAGCCGCAAAAAGGAATGATATCCATTTTGCCCGCCAGCCACATATATAGGATGCTCGGTGCTTCGCACCTCGCTGTTGAGTATGCATATAGAAACCTGATCCTCCTACCCCTAACCTCCACCGTCAATGTTTTCCTGATCCCTGTCTCCTTCCCATAACCCCCTCTCACCCTTAGTCACCCTCGGTTTCACCTAATATGTTTCCTCTGTTACACCAGCAGGGAGCTTTACGCTTCTTTCAATGCTGTTGGCGGGAGCTTTTTGCCAGATGAACAAGCCTGAATTAAAGCATTACTATATTATAAGTATTACTGGTGGTCACGAGTAATCAGTAGTGGTACACCTATAATGAAGTAATGCTTCAATTCAGGCTTGTTTATGTGGCAAAAAGCTCCCGCCAACAGCATTGAAAGAAGCGTAAAGCTCCCTGCTGGTGTAACAGAGGAAACATATTAGGTGAAACCGAGGGTGACTAAGGGTGAGAGGGGGTTATGGGAAGGAGACAGGGATCAGGAAAACATTGACGGTGGAGGTTAGGGGTAGGAGGATCAGGTTTCTATATGCATACTCAACAGCGAGGTGCGAAGCACCGAGCATCCTATATATGTGGCTGGCGGGCAAAATGGATATCATTCCTTTTTGCGGCTGAGGTTTTTTGGCGGGCCAGTTTTTACAACGGAGTTGTTTTTGGGGGGATATCACATCTTTTTGCATGGCTAGTTTTTGAGTGGTACTTATACAATACGGTTCAACAACTTATACAATACAAAAGTACCTACGAGGTAACTAGTAAATGTTTTCCTAAATGAAGTTTTATCCTAGTCAAAATTTAGTAAAAAATTAGTACGCCTACTAATTTGCCTTTTTGTTTCTGGTTTTTGTGACAAGAATAATTATTTTTTGGAAATTATTGTTTGTTATCTGAAATGTGTTTGAAAAATAAGTAGTTTTAAAATTTTTGCGAATTGGTTAAATATTAGTTTTAAAATTTTCGATTAATTAAAACAATCAACAATTTAAAAACAATTATTAAAATTTAATACAATTATTCTTATTATTAAATTTGAAAAAATAGAAAGAATTAGAAATTTGAATAAATTTGAATTAGAAATTTTTTGAAAATTGGTTGCACTTTTTCTTGGGGATTGTGCAAATTTTTGTTGTTGAGAATCATTACAATAATTGTAATTATTGGTGTCGAAGAGAAAGAGGAAAGAGAAAGTTTGCAACTGGTAAAACGCACGTTTTTATACCAAAAATCGCGAATAACTCGAGAACCGTTGGGAAAAGTGCCAAAGTGCGCTACCCTCATTCGAAAGCCCATAAAATTTCCTATCGATCCTTAGACAGGCGCCACTCTACGACAATTTTTCTGACCACCGTTCAACTTTGATGTTTTCGGAAATTAGCCAAATCAGTAGATGTGGAATTTATTCACGTATTTTTGGCTGTGGATTAGTCAAATCGATTGAGATTTAGTTCAAAATTATTGAGCATATTCTAGACAACCTAGCGGACATTTTAAGACCAACCGCACCAATTTTCATCAATATTTGCGGCAGTTGTTGTTGAAAATAGAAAAATCACCATAACTCCTTTATTTTTCCTCTTAGGAAGCATTTTTTGATCTCAAATTAAACAGTTTGAAAAGCTGAACACAACTAAAAAAGAAAATCTGAAAAAGCTTCAATTTTGAAGGAGTTATGACCATTTGAAATTCCTAAAAAACACTATTTCCCCCCTAATTGGGGGGGAAATGGGGGGAGGGAGAAAAAATGGTCAAAAGGCACTCCCTTGGAGCATAACAAACGTGTGTGCAAAATTTCAGCTCGATCCGATTTGTCTGCTGGGCTGTAGCCCCGTCAATGAACAACGAGAAGAAGAAGAAGAAGAAGAAGAAGAAGAAGAAGAAGAAGAAGAAGAACACGAAAAACGTGAAAAATAGTGGTTTTAAAATTGTTATACCCCCGACACCTGATGTTCCCAAGAGCTGAAATTTGTTTTACGTCCTCACGTGCCCCTGGAGAGTTGGTGTACAAAAAATCAACTCTCGAGACACTCAGGGGACCGAGCTACGGGATGGTGAAAACCCGAACTTGTTCCGTCGCGTAATCAGTGTCTCAGTCGCTTCGGTTTTCAGGGCTTCGGTTTTCTTGGCGGGCGGGACGCTCCCGCGTCCCTAGATTAACAAAGTGCTGTTCACAATAGAGGTCGTCCGGATCATGGGGCTTGCAAATAGGAACTTCCTCTATTTCCCAAAACCTTCTAATTGTTGTATCCAGTTGTTCACAACACGTGAGTAAAGTAGTAGGTTCCTCTGTTGTGACCTCATTGGATATCTCTACTGGTCCACCAACCACCCAGCCAAACTTCGTATTCATACAACATGGTGATCCTGGAATCATTTGTAATGGTTGAGCGAGAATAGAAGCATAAAGATCATTTCCAAGTAAAAATTCGCAAATTGATCTTTGGTGGAAAAGTGGGTCTGCAAGAACGAGATTTTGGAAGCGTTCGTGAACAGATTCATCAACATGGAAATTCGGCTGCGGTGCCGTGATTTGGGTCATGATTTGACACTCTGCGTTAATTAGCAAGTCTGGTTTGTGTGAAGAAGTGATAGAGCAGTACACTATTCCTCTGGACGGCGGGAGTGATGAATTGGCGAGTCCTACGAGTCCAAAGGATCCATGTCTTCTGGGTAAACCCAGTTTTTGAACACATGCTTCCGAAATAGCACTTATTTGTGAGCCATTGTCGAGTAGAGCTCTAACGGGGCGTGGAATACCATTGTAATCATGTATCATGATTATTGCAGACATAAGTAAAACACCTTTCTTGGCGGCCACTCCGGTATTACAGGCTAAGCCAGAGTGCGGTGAGCTACTAGCTTTATGTACTGTTACATCGTCTGTTGATTTGGGAAGGGGCGAGTAAGACAGTGGACTGTAATGCGGGTTAGAGATTCTGGAATCAGACGAATGCAGGAGCGTATGGTGTGTATTCTTTTTGCAATCTTTACAAACACCATTGGATCGGCAAAATGACGATTGATGGAATCCCAAACATTTTTCACACAATCGATTTTTGTTTAAAAAGTTGAAGCGTTCGTGTAAACTGAATTTCTTGAAATTTGGACAATGGTACAGCTTATGCGTCGTGTCATCACAACATGGACATTTAGCGTAGTTTTTTTTATTATTTGTAGAAGTTGTCATCATGGATGATCGATTATACGTTTTTGGTAGGCATTTTTCTTGTTTGAATTTTGACTTGTTGTCTGTGTGCGCAGACTTGTTTTTATCAGGCGAAATTTCAAAAATGCGAATTTGATCTTGAATGAATTTGGCAAGATCAGTAAATGTGGGAATTTCTTGAACAGACGCAAATTTATTTTCAAATTCATTGCGAGTCTTAGTGGGTAGCGATCGAAGTGCAATGTGTAAAATCAAAAAATCAAACAAGTCAGGAATGCCTAAAGCTTTCAAACCATTCGTGTTGGTATAAAATACGTCGATAAATTTTACAAGATTATCGTGCGTACACGATGACATGGGCGTGAATGCTAATATTTTGTCGATAGAATTTGCACCAAGTAATCTGGTATTCTGAAAACGATCCAACAGAGTTTGATAGGCGAGAGTGTAGTTAGTATTCGAGAATGTAAGATTTTCAATAAGGGAAAGGGCGTGATTTCTTAAAAGACTACGAAGATGCGTGAATTTCTCTACTTTAGAATATGCCGTATTTTTGTGAACCAACATGTCAAATAGAGCGTAAAAATTGGGCCATTTGTCAATATCTCCATCGAATGGTTCAATATCAATTCTGGGCAGCTTTAGAGAAGGTACATTAGGCGTAGGATTTGCTGAAGCTGTGACAGGAGGCGTCGTACTGGGTGTTTCTTTCGAGACGTTCCACACTCGAGCCATAGATTCGACGGTAAAAAACATTTTTTCATATTCTTGATAATCCTTCTTGATATCAACACGGGAGATTTCAGGAACTTGACAATTAAGTTCGTTAATCTCGTCACAAATAGCATCAAAGGATTGAAAATCTTGTTCAATTCTTCTGAAACGTGAAATGAATGATTCGTAATCGGCGGCGTTGGGCGGCTGTTTCTTTATATTGGCACTTTGTATTCCCATTCCCAAGTTGTGGATGCTTATCATTCGTTGATAATATTTATCTTTCTTCTTGGAAAGCGACTCTAATTTTATTTCTTTCGATTCCATGATAAGACAGGAAGGTAAAAGGGCGGAAAGGAGTGAAGGATATCGTGTAAATAGGAATAAGGTACAGATATTGCTCGCACAAAGTGGAACTTTGCTACCTCGTGCGAAATATTACCTTACGTATATTACGTAGTTGTAAAAGTTTGCGAATAAAATAGCGAGAAAAAAAAAAAAAAACTCGAATAAAATACGAGAAAATTTGCGAGTAAAATAATTAGAAAACTTGCGGGTAAAATAATTAGAAAACTTGCGAGTAAAATAATTAGAAAACTTGCGAATGAAATAACGTGAAAACTTGCGAATATAATGCGAAAATTATGCGAAAAAGGTTCGAAAATTTTGAATATCCGGCTCGAAGGACCAAATGTTTGATCGCTCAGGGAGATTTGCATTCGGAGGCACAATTAAACAGTTAGAGACTCACCTGTGGCGCGGATGGCGATGCTCCTGGCAGGGGCCCCTGCGGATGGTGGAAACGATGTCGATGTCGATGGCGGGTGGTAGAGCACCTAACTTTAATTGTGCCAGCGGGATTGACGTTAATGACGATTTGTTAACTGAATTGTTAATAAAAAAATAATGTCGTCGCGTGCGAGCGGGGGGAAGACGGAAACACGAATGCTGTAAACGAATGGGCTCTAGCGCTCTGGTCCCCTTGCGGGAAAACTGTGTACTACGTTCGAGCGGGGGCAATTCTAATCGGAATAGAACCAAACAGCAATTGTCGACTCAAATACATCATGGAAACGAAAAAAAGTTGACTTCATATTGACTCAAGGTGTTTATTTGGGTTCGAATGGACTTCCAAGAAGAGCAATTGTCGATTCATCAACAACTTCATATCGACTTGGGGTGTTTATTTGGGTTCGAATGGACCTTCAAGAAGAGCAATGGTGGACTCAAATACATCGTGAAAACGAAAAAAAGTTGACTTCATATCGACTCGAGGTGTTTGATTTCGAATGGACTTTCAACAAGAGCAATTTTCGACTCAAATGCATAAGGAAACCGAAAAAAAATTGACATCATATCGACTCGAGGTGTTTATTGGAGTTGGAATGGACCTTCAAGAAGAGCAATTGTCGACTCGAATACATCGTGAAAACGAAAAAAAAATGACTTCATATCGACTCGACGTGTTCATTTGAGTTCGAATGGACCTTCAAGAAGAGCGATTGTCAACTCGAATACATCGTGAAAACGAAAAAAAGTTGACTTCATATCGACTCGAGGTGTTTATTTGAGTTCGAATGGACCTTCAAGAAGAGCAATGGTCGACTCAAATACATCGTGAAAACGAAATAAAGTTGACTTCATTACGACACGAGGTGTTTATTGGCGTTCGAATGGACTTTCAACAAGAGCTATTTTCGACTCAAATGCATCGTGAAAACGAAAAGATGACTTCATATCGACTCGAGGTGTTTATTTGAGTTCAAATGGACCTTCAACAAGAGCAATTTTCGACTCAAATGCATAAGGAAACCGAAAAAAAGTTGACTTCATATCGACTCGAGGTTTTTATTGGAGTTCGAATGGACCTTCAAGAACAGCAATGGTGGACTCAAATACATCGTGAAAACGAAATAAATTTTACTTCATTACGACACGAGGTGTTTATTGGCGTTCGAATGGACTTTCAACAAGAGCAATTTTTGACTACATGCATCGTGAAAACGAAAAGATGACTTCATATCGACTCGAGGTGTTTATTTGAGTTCGAATGGACCGTCAAGAAGAGCAATTGTCGACTCAAATACATCGCGCAAACGAAATATGTTGACTTCATATCGACTCGAGGTGTTTATTTGAGTTCGAATGGACCTTCAAGAAGAGCAATTGTCGACTCAAATAAATCGAGAAAACGAAAAACATTTGACTTCATATCGACTCGAGGTGTTTATTTGATTTCGAATGGACCTTCAAGAAGAGCAATTGTCGACTCAAATACATCGAGAAAACGAAAAAAAGTTGACTCCATATCAACTCGAGGTGTTTATTTGAGTTCGAATGAACCTTCAACAAGAGCAATTTTCGACTACATGCATCGTGAAAACGAAAAAATGACTTCATATCGACTCGAGGTGTTTATTTGAGTTCGAATGGACCTTCAAGAAGAGCAATTGTCGACTCAAATACATCGCGCAAACGAAAAAAAGTTGTCTTCATATCGACTCGAGGTGTTCATTTGAGTTCGAATGGACCTTCAAGATGAGCAATTGTCGACTCGAATACATCGTGAAAACGAAAAAAAGTTGAATCCATATCGACTCGACGTGTTTATGTGAGTTCGAATGGACCTTCAAGAAGAGCAATGGTCGACTCAAATACATCGTGAAAACGAAATAAATTTGACTTCATTACGACACGAGGTGTTTATTGGCGTTCGAATGGACTTTCAACAAGAGCAATTTTTGACTACATGCATCGAGAAAACGAAAAACATTTGACTTCATATCGACTCGAGGTGTTTATTTGATTTCGAATGGACCTTCAAGAAGAGCAATTGTCGACTCAAATACATCGAGAAAACGAAAAAAAGTTGACTCCATATCAACCCGAGGTGTTCATTTGAGTTCGAATGAACCTTCAACAAGAGCAATTTTCGACTACATGCATCGTGAAAACGAAAAGATGACTTCATATCGACTCGAGGTGTTTATTTGAGTTCGAATGGACCTTCAAGAAGAGCAAATGTCGACTCAAATACATCGCGCAAACGAAAAAAAGTTGTCTTCATATCGACTCGAGGTGTTCATTTGAGTTCGCATGGACCTCCAAGATGAGCAATTGTCGACTCAAATGCAACGAGGAAACGAAAAAAAAGTTGACTCCATATCGACTCGAGGCGTTTATTTGAGTTCGAATGGACCTTCAAGAAGAGCAATCGTCGACTCAAATACATCGTGAAAACGAAAAAAAAGGTTGACTTCATATCGACTCGAGGTTTTTATTGGAGTTCGAATGGACCTTCAAGAACAGCAATGGTGGACTCAAATACATCGTGAAAACGAAATAAATTTTACTTCATTACGACACGAGGTGTTTATTGGCGTTCGAATGGACTTTCAACAAGAGCAATTTTTGACTACATGCATCGTGAAAACGAAAAGATGACTTCATATCGACTCGAGGTGTTTATTTGAGTTCGAATGGACCGTCAAGAAGAGCAATTGTCGACTCAAATACATCGCGCAAACGAAATATGTTGACTTCATATCGACTCGAGGTGTTTATTTGAGTTCGAATGGACCTTCAAGAAGAGCAATTGTCGACTCAAATAAATCGAGAAAACGAAAAACATTTGACTTCATATCGACTCGAGGTGTTTATTTGATTTCGAATGGACCTTCAAGAAGAGCAATTGTCGACTCAAATACATCGAGAAAACGAAAAAAAGTTGACTCCATATCGACTCGAGGTGTTTATTTGAGTTCGAATGGATTTTCAAGAAGAGCAATCGTCGACTCAAATACATCGTGAAAACGAAAAAAAAGGTTGACTTCATATCGACTCGACGTGTTCATTTGAGTTCGAATGGACCTTCAAGAAGAGCAATTGTCGACTCGAATACATCGTGAAAACGAAATAAAGTTGACTTCATCACGACACGAGGTTTTTATTGGCGTTCGAATGGACTTTCAACAAGAGCAATTATCGACTCAAATGCATGGTGAAAACGAAAAAAAAATGACTTCATATCGACTCGACGTGTTCATTTGAGTTCGAATGGACCTTCAAGAAGAGCGATTGTCAACTCGAATACATCGTGAAAACGAAAAAAAGTTGACTTCATATCGACTCGAGGTGTTTATTTGAGTTCGAATGGACCTTCAAGAAGAGCAATGGTCGACTCAAATACATCGTGAAAACGAAATAAAGTTGACTTCATTACGACACGAGGTGTTTATTGGCGTTCGAATGGACTTTCAACAAGAGCTATTTTCGACTCAAATGCATCGTGAAAACGAAAAGATGACTTCATATCGACTCGAGGTGTTTATTTGAGTTCGAATGGACCTTCAACAAGAGCAATTTTCGACTCAAATGCATAAGGAAACCGAAAAAAAGTTGACTTCATATCGACTCGAGGTTTTTATCTGAGTTCGAATGGACCTTCAAGAACAGCAATGGTGGACTCAAATACATCGTGAAAACGAAATAAATTTTACTTCATTACGACACGAGGTGTTTATTGGCGTTCGAATGGACTTTCAACAAGAGCAATTTTTGACTACATGCATCGTGAAAACGAAAAGATGACTTCATATCGACTCGAGGTGTTTATTTGAGTTCGAATGGACCGTCAAGAAGAGCAATTGTCGACTCAAATACATCGCGCAAACGAAATATGTTGACTTCATATCGACTCGAGGTGTTTATTTGAGTTCGAATGGACCTTCAAGAAGAGCAATTGTCGACTCAAATAAATCGAGAAAACGAAAA
Organism: Stenodema calcarata; assembly: GCA_963920205.1. NCBI lineage: Eukaryota > Metazoa > Arthropoda > Insecta > Hemiptera > Miridae > Stenodema > Stenodema calcarata. Next base: position 1,839,228 of record OY986060.1, on the reverse strand, counting down.
ACATTTGACTTCATATCGACTCGAGGTGTTTATTTGATTTCGAATGGACCTTCAAGAAGAGCAATTGTCGACTCAAATACATCGAGAAAACGAAAAAAAGTTGACTCCATATCAACTCGAGGTGTTTATTTGAGTTCGAATGAACCTTCAACAAGAGCAATTTTCGACTACATGCATCGTGAAAACGAAAAGATGACTTCATATCGACTCGAGGTGTTTATTTGAGTTCGAATGGACCTTCAAGAAGAGCAATTGTCGACTCAAATACATCGCGCAAACGAAAAAAAGTTGTCTTCATATCGACTCGAGGTGTTCATTTGAGTTCGAATGGACCTTCAAGATGAGCAATTGTCGACTCGAATACATCGTGAAAACGAAAAAAAGTTGAATCCATATCGACTCGAGGAGTTTATTTGAGTTCGAATGGACCGTCAAGAAGAGCAATTGTCGACTCAAATAAATCGAGAAAACGAAAAACATTTGACTTCATATCGACTCGAGGTGTTTATTTGATTTCGAATGGACCTTCAAGAAGAGCAATTGTCGACTCAAATACATCGAGAAAACGAAAAAAAGTTGACTCCATATCAACCCGAGGTGTTCATTTGAGTTCGAATGAACCTTCAACAAGAGCAATTTTCGACTACATGCATCGTGAAAACGAAAAGATGACTTCATATCGACTCGAGGTGTTTATTTGAGTTCGAATGGACCTTCAAGAAGAGCAATTTTCGACTACATGCATCGTGAAAACGAAAAGATGACTTCATATCGACTCGAGGTGTTTATTTGAGTTCGAATGGACCTTCAAGAAGAGCAATTGTTTACTCAAATACATCGCGCAAACGAAAAAAAGTTGTCTTCATATCGACTCGAGGTGTTCATTTGAGTTCGAATGGACCTTCAAGATGAGCAATTGTCGACTCAAATGCAACGAGGAAACGAAAAAAAAGTTGACTCCATATCGACTCGAGGTGTTTATTTGAGTTCGAATGGACCTTCAACAAGAGCAATTGTCGACTCAAATACATCGTGAAAACGAAAAAAAGTTGACTTAATGTCGACTCGAGGTGTTTATTTGAGTTCGAATGGACCTTCAAGAAGAGCAATTGTTTACTCAAATACATCGCGCAAACGAAAAAAAATTGTCTTCATATCGACTCGAGGTGTTCATTTGAGTTCGAATGGACCTTCAAGATGAGCAATTGTCGACTCAAATGCAACGAGGAAACGAAAAAAAAGTTGACTCCATATCGACTCGAGGTGTTTATTGGAGTTGGAATGGACCTTCAAGAAGAGCAATGGTCGACTCAAATACATCGTGAAAACGAAATAAAGTTGACTTCATTACGACACGAGGTGTTTATTGGCGTTCGAATGGACTTTCAACAAGAGCAATTTTCGACTCAAATGCATCGTGAAAACGAAAAGATGACTTCATATCGACTCGAGGTGTTTATTTCAGTTCGAATGGACCTTCAACAAGAGCAATTTTCGACTCAAATGCATAAGGAAACCGAAAAAAACTTGACTTCATATCGACTCGAGGTGTTCATTGGAGTTCGAATGGACCTTCAAGAACAGCTATGGTGGACTCAAATACATCGTGAAAACGAAAAAAAGTTGACTTCATATCGACTCGAGGTGTTTATTTGAGTTCGAATGGACCTTCAAGAAGAGCAATCGTCGACTCAAATACATCGTGAAAACGAAAAAAAGGTTGACTTCATATCGACTCGACGTGTTCATTTGAGTTCGAATGGACCATCAAGAAGAACATTGTCGACTCGAATACATCGTGAAAACGAAAAAAAGTTTACTTCATATCGACTCGACGTGTTTATTTGAGTTCGAATGGACCTTCAAGAAGAGCAATTGTCGACTCAAATAAATCGAGAAACCGAAAAACATTTGACTTCATATCGACTCGAGGTGTTTATTTGATTTCGAATGGACCTTCAAGAAGAGCAATTGTCGACTCAAATACATCGAGAAAACGAAAAAAGGTTGACTCCATATCAACTCGAGGTGTTTATTTGAGTTCGAATGAACCTTCAACAAGAGCAATTTTCGACTACATGCATCGTGAAAACGAAAAGATGACTTCATATCGACTCGAGGTGTTAATTTGAGTTCGAATGGACCTTCAAGAAGAGCAATGGTCGAGTCAAATACATCGTGAAAACGAAATAAAGTTGACTTCAATACGACACGAGGTGTTTATTGGCGTTCGAATGGACTTTCAACAAGAGCAATTTTTGACTACATGCATCGTGAAAACGAAAAGATGACTTCATATCGACTCGAGGTGTTTTATTGAGTTCGAATGGACCTTCAAGAAGAGCAATTGTCGACTCAAATACATCGCGCAAACGGAAAAAAGTTGACTTCATATCGACTCGACGTGTTCATTTGAGTTCGAATGGACCTTCAAGAAGAGCAATTGTCGACTCGAATACATCGTGAAAACGAAAAAAAGTTGACTTCATATCGACTCGAAGTGTTCATTTGAGTTCGAATAGACCTTCAAGAAGAGTAATTGTCGACTCAAATACATCGTGAAAACGAGAAAAAGTTGACTTCATATCGACTCGTGGTGTTTATTTGAGTTCGAATGGACCTTCAAGAAGAGCAATGGTCGACTCAAATACATCGTGAAAACGAAATAAAGTTGACTTCATTACGACACGAGGTGTTTATTGGCGTTCGAATGGACTTTCAACAAGAGCAATTTTCGACTCAAATGCATCGTGAAAACGAAAAGATGACTTCATATCGACTCGAGGTGTTTATTTGAGTTCGAATGGACTTTCAGCAAGAGCAATTTTCGACTCAAATGCATAAGGAAGCCGAAAAAAAGTTGACTTCATATCGACTCGAGGTGTTTATTGGAGTTGGAATGGACCTTCAAGAAGAGCAATTGTCGACTCAAATACATCATGAAAACGAAAATGTTGACTTCATATTGCCTCAAGGTGTTTATTTGGGTTCGAATGGACTTCCAAGAAGAGCGATTGTCGATTCATCAACAACTTCATATCGACTTGGGGTGTTTATTAGGGTTCGAATGGACCTTCAAGAAGAGCAATGGTGGACTCCAATACATCGTGAAAACGAAAAAAAGTTGACTTCATATCGACTCGAGGTGTTTATTTGAGTTCGTATTTGAGTTTATTTGTTTATTTGAGTCCATGGACCTTCAAGAAGAGCAATTGTCGACTCAAATACATCGAGAAAACGAAAAAAAGTTGACTCCATATCAACTTGAGGTGTTTATTTGAGTTCGAATGAACCTTCAACTAAAGCAATTTTCGACTACATGCATCGTGAAAACGAAAATATGACTTCATATCGACTCGAGGTGTTTATTTGAGTTCGAATGGACCTTCAAGAAGAGCAATCGTTGACTGAAATACATCGTGAAAACAAAAAAAGGTTGACTTCATATAGACTCGACGTGTTCATTTGAGTTCGAATGGACCTTCAAGAAGAGCAATTTTCGACTCAAATGCATAAGGAAACCGAAAAAAAGTTGACTTCATATCGACTCGAGGTGTTTATTGGAGTTGGAATGGACCTTCAAGAAGAGCAATTGTCGACTCGAATACATCGTGAAAACGAAAAAAAGTTGACTTCATATCGACTCGACGTGTTCATTTGTGTTCGAATGGACCTTCAAGAAGAGCAATGGTCGACTCAAATACATCGTGAAAACGAAATAAAGTTGACTTCATTACGACACGAGGTTTTTATTGGCGTTCGAATGGACTTTCAACAAGAGCAATTTACGACTCAAATGCATCGTGAAAACGAAAAGATGTCTTCATATCGACTCGAGGTGTTTATATGAGTTCGAATGGACCTTCAACAAGAGCAATTGTCGACTCAAATACATCGTGAAAACGAAAAAAAGTTGACTTAATGTCGACTCGAGGTGTTTATTTGAGTTCGAATGGACTTTCAGCAAGAGCAATTTTCGACTCAAATGCATAAGGAAACCGAAAAAAAGTTGACTTCATATCGACTCGAGGTGTTTATTGGAGTTCGAATAGACCTTCAAGAAGAGCAATTGTCGACTCAAAGACATCATGGAAACGAAAAAAAGTTGACTACATATTGACTCAAGGTGTTTATTTGGGTTCGAATGGACTTCCAAGAAGAGCAATTGTCGATTCATCAACAATTTCATATCGACTTGGGGTGTTTATTTGGGTTCGAATGGACCTTCAAGAAGAGCAATTTTCGGTTCAAATACATTGTGAAAACGAAAAAAAGTTTACTTCATATCGACTCGAGGTGTTTATTTGAGTTCGAATGGACTTTCAACAAGAGCAATTTTCGACTCAAATGCATAAGGAATCCGAAAAAAAGTTGACTTCATATCGACTCGAGGTGTTTATTGGAGTTGGTATGGACCTTCAAGAAGAGCAATTGTCGACTCGAATACATCGTGAAAACGAAAAAAAGTTGACTTCATATCGACTCGAGGTGTTTATTTGAGTTCGAATGGACCTTCAAGAAGAGCAATAGTCGACTCAAATACATCGTGAAAACGAAATAAAGTTGACTTCATTACGACACGAGGTGTTTATTGGCGTTCGAATGGACTTTCAACAAGAGCAATTCTCGACTCAAATGCATCGTGAAAACGAAAAGATGACTTCATATCGACTCGAGGTGTTTATTTGAGTACGAATGGACCTTCAACAAGAGCAATTTTCGACTCAAATGCATAAGGAAACCGAAAAAAAGTTGACTTCATATCGACTCGAGGTGTTTATTGGAGTTCGAATGGACCTTCAAGAACAGCAATGGTGGACTCAAATACATCGTGAAAACGAAAAAAAGTTGACTTCATATCGACTCGAGGTGTTTATTTGAGTTCGAATGGACTTTCAACAAGAGCAATTGTCGACTCAAATACATCGAGAAAACGAAAAACTCTGCAAATTCTTGACACAACGGTTCATTATCTTCTTTGTACAGATCACCCTTCTGTCTAGATCACTAGGTCTAAATGTCTAGATCCTAAATGTTAGATTAATTATTATTGTCAATTATCACTAATTATTAACAATTTTATCAAGTACCTACTGAAAATTATTATAATTTATTGTTAGGTATTGATAATTCGTTTTTATTATTAATAATAATTATTATTAATTATGATTAATTAATACGATATAATTCTGGGGTTTTTAATGCTACGTCGGTAATAATTTTTCTATAAAAGAAGTACCTACCAACAAACATTCGAAATTACCTTCATTTCCGTAGCACGAAACGCACCTCAGAACAACAAACTCGACATCACTTAAGCCATATGATGTTCCAAAGAGCTTGTTAGTATGAAAATGGACCCGTATTTCAACAGTTTGATTCACGATCGGGTTGTGAGGCACAATCTTTGAGCCGTCATTGTGAACGAACGGCTGGTCGTACAAAGCTGCGGATGGTCTTAAAAAATTCTACGGAACAAACTCTATCTAAATATGAAATAAAAAACATACCGTTTGATGGGAATTTTTCGAGATATGGAATTTTCAAAATTTCAAAATTCGTTTTGAACCCCTTCCCCTTGACCTAGGGTTATGAAAAGTTTCGTGGATCATTGTGGGGCTGGTCCAAACCCAGAAACCAAATTTCGTAATTTTAACTCAACGCTAACTGGGCAAAGTGCCTCGGACGGCGGACGGCGGACGGCGGACGGCGTACGGCGTACGGCGTACGGCGGACGGACGGATTTTTTTTTATTCGATTTTCTGAATCTACGTATCTTGAAACGTAAACCAACAAATTTTGAGGGGGGGTTAAAATTTTTTTTTCTTTGGGCGATTCCAATGGTTCATTATCGAAGATAATAAACCAAAAAAGTTGACTCCATATCAACTCGAGGTGTTTATTTGAGTTCGAATGAACCTTCAACAAGAGCAATTGTCGACTCAAATACATCACGCAAACGAAAAAAAGTTGTCTTCATATCGACTCGAGGTGTTCATTTGAGTTCGAATGGACCTTCAAGATGAGCAATTGTCGACTCAAATGCAACGAGGAAACGAATAAAAAGTTGACTCCATATCGACTCGAGGTGTTTATTTGAGTTCGAATGGACCTTCAAGAAGGGCAATCGTCGACTCAAATACATCGTGAAAACGAAAAAACGGTTGACTTCATATCGACTCGACGTGTTCATTTGAGTTCGAATGGACCTTCAAGAAGAGCAATTGTTGACTCGAATACATCGAGAAAACGAAAAAAAGTTGACTTCATATCGACTCGACGTGTTCATTTGAGTTCGAATGGACCTGGAAGAGTAATTGTCGACTCAAATACATCATGAAAACGATAAAGAGTTGACTTCATATCGACTCGAGGTGTTTATTTGAGTTCGAATGGACTTTCAACAAGAGCAATTTTCGACTACATGCATCGTGAAAACGAAAAGATGACTTCATATCGACTCGAGGTGTTTATTTGAGTTCGAATGGACCTTCAAGAAGAGCAATTGTCGACTCAAATACATCGCGCAAACGAAAAAAAGTTGTCTTCATATCGACTCGAGGTGTTCATTTGAGTTCGAATGGACCATCAAGATGAGCAATTGTCGACTCAAATGCAACGAGGAAACGAAAAAAAAGTTGACCTCATATTGACTCAAGGTGTTTATTTGGGTTCGAATGGACTTCCAAGAAGAGCAATTGTCGATTCATCAACAACTTCATATCGACTTGGGGTGTTTATTAGGGTTCGAATGGACCTTCAAGAAGAGCAATGGTGGACTCCAATACATCGTGAAAACGAAAAAAAGTTGACTTCATATCGACTCGAGGTGTTTATTTGAGTTCGTATTTGAGTTTATTTGTTTATTTGAGTCCATGGACCTTCAAGAAGAGCAATTGTCGACTCAAATACATCGAGAAAACGAAAAAAAGTTGACTCCATATCAACTCGAGGTGTTTATTTGAGTTCGAATGAACCTTCAACTAAAGCAATTTTCGACTACATGCATCGTGAAAACGAAAATATGACTTCATATCGACTCGAGGTGTTTATTTGAGTTCGAATGGACCTTCAAGAAGAGCAATTGTCGACTCAAATACATCGCGCAAACGAAAAAAAGTTGTCTTCATATCGAATCGAGGTGTTTATTTGAGTTCGAATGGACCTTCAAGATGAGCAATTGTCGACTCAAATGCAACGAGGAAACGAAAAAAAAGTTGACTCCATATCGACTCGAGGTGTTTATTTGAGTTCGAATGGACCTTCAAGAAGAGCAATCGTCGACTGAAATACATCGTGAAAACAAAAAAAGGTTGACTTCATATAGACTCGACGTGTTCATTTGAGTTCGAATGGACCTTCAAGAAGAGCAATTTTCGACTCAAATGCATAAGGAAACCGAAAAAAAGTTGACTTCATATCGACTCGAGGTGTTTATTGGAGTTGGTATGGACCTTCAAGAAGAGCAATTGTCGACTCGAATACATCGTGAAAACGAAAAAAAGTTGACTTCATATCGACTCGAGGTGTTTATTTGAGTTCGAATGGACCTTCAAGAAGAGCAATAGTCGACTCAAATACATCGTGAAAACGAAATAAAGTTGACTTCATTACGACACGAGGTGTTTATTGGCGTTCGAATGGACTTTCAACAAGAGCAATTCTCGACTCAAATGCATCGTGAAAACGAAAAGATGACTTCATATCGACTCGAGGTGTTTATTTGAGTACGAATGGACTTTCAACAAGAGCAATTTTCGACTCAAATGCATAAGGAATCCGAAAAAAAGTTGACTTCATATCGACTCGAGGTGTTTATTGGAGTTGGTATGGACCTTCAAGAAGAGCAATTGTCGACTCGAATACATCGTGAAAACGAAAAAAAGTTGACTTCATATCGACTCGAGGTGTTTATTTGAGTTCGAATGGACCTTCAAGAAGAGCAATAGTCGACTCAAATACATCGTGAAAACGAAATAAAGTTGACTTCATTACGACACGAGGTGTTTATTGGCGTTCGAATGGACTTTCAACAAGAGCAATTCTCGACTCAAATGCATCGTGAAAACGAAAAGATGACTTCATATCGACTCGAGGTGTTTATTTGAGTACGAATGGACCTTCAACAAGAGCAATTTTCGACTCAAATGCATAAGGAAACCGAAAAAAAGTTGACTTCATATCGACTCGAGGTGTTTATTGGAGTTCGAATGGACCTTCAAGAACAGCAATGGTGGACTCAAATACATCGTGAAAACGAAAAAAAGTTGACTTCATATCGACTCGAGGTGTTTATTTGAGTTCGAATGGACTTTCAACAAGAGCAATTGTCGACTCAAATACATCGAGAAAACGAAAAACTCTGCAAATTCTTGACACAACGGTTCATTATCTTCTTTGTACAGATCACCCTTCTGTCTAGATCACTAGGTCTAAATGTCTAGATCCTAAATGTTAGATTAATTATTATTGTCAATTATCACTAATTATTAACAATTTTATCAAGTACCTACTGAAAATTATTATAATTTATTGTTAGGTATTGATAATTCGTTTTTATTATTAATAATAATTATTATTAATTATGATTAATTAATACGATATAATTCTGGGGTTTTTAATGCTACGTCGGTAATAATTTTTCTATAAAAGAAGTACCTACCAACAAACATTCGAAATTACCTTCATTTCCGTAGCACGAAACGCACCTCAGAACAACAAACTCGACATCACTTAAGCCATATGATGTTCCAAAGAGCTTGTTAGTATGAAAATGGACCCGTATTTCAACAGTTTGATTCACGATCGGGTTGTGAGGCACAATCTTTGAGCCGTCATTGTGAACGAACGGCTGGTCGTACAAAGCTGCGGATGGTCTTAAAAAATTCTACGGAACAAACTCTATCTAAATATGAAATAAAAAACATACCGTTTGATGGGAATTTTTCGAGATATGGAATTTTCAAAATTTCAAAATTCGTTTTGAACCCCTTCCCCTTGACCTAGGGTTATGAAAAGTTTCGTGGATCATTGTGGGGCTGGTCCAAACCCAGAAACCAAATTTCGTAATTTTAACTCAACGCTAACTGGGCAAAGTGCCTCGGACGGCGGACGGCGGACGGCGGACGGCGTACGGCGTACGGCGTACGGCGGACGGACGGATTTTTTTTTATTCGATTTTCTGAATCTACGTATCTTGAAACGTAAACCAACAAATTTTGAGGGGGGGTTAAAATTTTTTTTTCTTTGGGCGATTCCAATGGTTCATTATCGAAGATAATAAACCAAAAAAGTTGACTCCATATCAACTCGAGGTGTTTATTTGAGTTCGAATGAACCTTCAACAAGAGCAATTGTCGACTCAAATACATCACGCAAACGAAAAAAAGTTGTCTTCATATCGACTCGAGGTGTTCATTTGAGTTCGAATGGACCTTCAAGATGAGCAATTGTCGACTCAAATGCAACGAGGAAACGAATAAAAAGTTGACTCCATATCGACTCGAGGTGTTTATTTGAGTTCGAATGGACCTTCAAGAAGGGCAATCGTCGACTCAAATACATCGTGAAAACGAAAAAACGGTTGACTTCATATCGACTCGACGTGTTCATTTGAGTTCGAATGGACCTTCAAGAAGAGCAATTGTTGACTCGAATACATCGAGAAAACGAAAAAAAGTTGACTTCATATCGACTCGACGTGTTCATTTGAGTTCGAATGGACCTGGAAGAGTAATTGTCGACTCAAATACATCATGAAAACGATAAAGAGTTGACTTCATATCGACTCGAGGTGTTTATTTGAGTTCGAATGGACTTTCAACAAGAGCAATTTTCGACTACATGCATCGTGAAAACGAAAAGATGACTTCATATCGACTCGAGGTGTTTATTTGAGTTCGAATGGACCTTCAAGAAGAGCAATTGTCGACTCAAATACATCGCGCAAACGAAAAAAAGTTGTCTTCATATCGACTCGAGGTGTTCATTTGAGTTCGAATGGACCATCAAGATGAGCAATTGTCGACTCAAATGCAACGAGGAAACGAAAAAAAAGTTGACCTCATATTGACTCAAGGTGTTTATTTGGGTTCGAATGGACTTCCAAGAAGAGCAATTGTCGATTCATCAACAACTTCATATCGACTTGGGGTGTTTATTAGGGTTCGAATGGACCTTCAAGAAGAGCAATGGTGGACTCCAATACATCGTGAAAACGAAAAAAAGTTGACTTCATATCGACTCGAGGTGTTTATTTGAGTTCGTATTTGAGTTTATTTGTTTATTTGAGTCCATGGACCTTCAAGAAGAGCAATTGTCGACTCAAATACATCGAGAAAACGAAAAAAAGTTGACTCCATATCAACTCGAGGTGTTTATTTGAGTTCGAATGAACCTTCAACTAAAGCAATTTTCGACTACATGCATCGTGAAAACGAAAATATGACTTCATATCGACTCGAGGTGTTTATTTGAGTTCGAATGGACCTTCAAGAAGAGCAATTGTCGACTCAAATACATCGCGCAAACGAAAAAAAGTTGTCTTCATATCGAATCGAGGTGTTTATTTGAGTTCGAATGGACCTTCAAGATGAGCAATTGTCGACTCAAATGCAACGAGGAAACGAAAAAAAAGTTGACTCCATATCGACTCGAGGTGTTTATTTGAGTTCGAATGGACCTTCAAGAAGAGCAATCGTCGACTGAAATACATCGTGAAAACAAAAAAAGGTTGACTTCATATAGACTCGACGTGTTCATTTGAGTTCGAATGGACCTTCAAGAAGAGCAATTTTCGACTCAAATGCATAAGGAAACCGAAAAAAAGTTGACTTCATATCGACTCGAGGTGTTTATTGGAGTTGGAATGGACCTTCAAGAAGAGCAATTGTCGACTCGAATACATCGTGAAAACGAAAAAAAGTTGACTTCATATCGACTCGACGTGTTCATTTGTGTTCGAATGGACCTTCAAGAAGAGCGATTGTCGACTCGAATACATCGTGAAAACGAAAAAAAGTTGACTTCATATCGACTCGAGGTGTTTATTGGAGTTCGAATGGACCTTCAAGAAGAGCAATCGTCGACTCAAATACATCGTGAAAACGAAAAAACGGTTGACTTCATATCGACTCGACGTGTTCATTTGAGTTCGAATGGACCTTCAAGAAGAGCAATTGTTGACTCGAATACATCGAGAAAACGAAAAAAAGTTGACTTCATATCGACTCGACGTGTTCATTTGAGTTCGAATGGACCTGGAAGAGTAATTGTCGACTCAAATACATCATGAAAACGATAAAAAGTTGACTTCATATCGACTCGAGGTGTTTATTTGAGTTCGAATGGACTTTCAACAAGAGCAATTTTCGACTACATGCATCGTGAAAACGAAAAGATGACTTCATATCGACTCGAGGTGTTTATTTGAGTTCGAATGGACTTTCAGCAAGAGCAATTTTCGACTCAAATGCATAAGGAAACCGAAAAAAAGTTGACTTCATATCGACTCGAGGTGTTTATTGGAGTTCGAATAGACCTCCAAGAAGAGCAATTGTCGACTCAAAGACATCATGGAAACGAAAAAAAGTTGACTTCATATTGACTCAAGGTGTTTATTTGGGTTCGAATGGACCTTCAAGAAGAGCAATTTTCGGTTCAAATACATTGTGAAAACGAAAAAAAGTTTATTTCATATCGTCTCGAGGTGTTTATTTGAGTTCGAATGGACTTTCAACAAGAGCAATTTTCGACTCAAATGCATAAGGAATCCGAAAAAAAGTTGACTTCATATCGACTCGAAGTGTTTATTGGAGTTGGTATGGACCTTCAAGAAGAGCAATTGTCGACTCGAATACATCGTGAAAACGAAAAAAAGTTGACTTCATATCGACTCGAGGTGTTTATTTGAGTTCGAATGGACCTTCAAGAAGAGCAATGGTCGACTCAAATACATCGTGAAAACGAAGTAAAGTTGACTTCATTACGACACGAGGTGTTTATTGGCGTTCGAATGGACTTTCAACAAGAGCAATTCTCGACTCAAATGCAGCGTGAAAACGAAAAGATGACTTCATATCGACTCGAGGTGTTTATTTGAGTACGAATGGACCTTCAACAAGAGCAATTTTCGACTCAAATGCATAAGGAAACCGAAAAAAAGTTGACTTCATATCGACTCGAGGTGTTTATTGGAGTTCGAATGGACCTTCAAGAACAGCAATGGTGGACTCAAATACATCGTGAAAACGAAAAAAAGTTGACTTCATATCGACTCGAGGTGTTTATTTGAGTTCGAATGGACTTTCAACAAGAGCAATTGTCGACTCAAATACATCGAGAAAACGAAAAAAAGTTGACTCCATATCAACTCGAGGTGTTTATTTGAGTTCGAATGAACCTTCAACAAGAGCAATTGTCGACTCAAATACATCGCGCAAACGAAAAAAAGTTGTCTTCATATCGACTCGAGGTGTTCATTTGAGTTCGAATGGACCTTCAAGATGAGCAATTGTCGACTCAAATGCAACGAGGAAACGAAAAAAAAGTTGACTCCATATCGACTCGAGGTGTTTATTTGAGTTCGAATGGACCTTCAAGAAGAGCAATCGTCGACTCAAATACATCGTGAAAACGAAAAAACGGTTGACTTCATATCGACTCGACGTGTTCATTTGAGTTCGAATGGACCTTCAAGAAGAGCAATTGTTGACTCGAATACATCGAGAAAACGAAAAAAAGTTGACTTCATATCGACTCGACGTGTTCATTTGAGTTCGAATGGACCTGGAAGAGTAATTGTCGACTCAAATACATCATGAAAACGATAAAAAGTTGACTTCATATCGACTCGAGGTGTTTATTTGAGTTCGAATGGACTTTCAACAAGAGCAATTTTCGACTACATGCATCGTGAAAACGAAAAGATGACTTCATATCGACTCGAGGTGTTTATTTGAGTTCGAATGGACCTTCAAGAAGAGCAATTGTCGACTCAAATACATCATGGAAACGAAAAAAAGTTGACTTCATATTGACTCAAGGTGTTTATTTGGGTTCGAATGGACTTCCAAGAAGAGCAATTGTCGATTCATCAACAACTTCATATCGACTTGGGGTGTTTATTTGAGTTCGAATGGACTTTCAACAAGAGCAATTGTCGACTCAAATACATCGAGAAAACGAAAAAAAGTTGACTCCATATCAACTCGAGGTGTTTATTTGAGTTCGAATGAACCTTCAACAAGAGCAATTGTCGACTCAAATACATCGCGCAAACGAAAAAAAGTTGTCTTCATATCGACTCGAGGTGTTCATTTGAGTTCGAATGGACCTTCAAGATGAGCAATTGTCGACTCAAATGCAACGAGGAAACGAAAAAAAAGTTGACTCCATATCGACTCGAGGTGTTTATTTGAGTTCGAATGGACCTTCAAGAAGAGCAATCGTCGACTCAAATACATCGTGAAAACGAAAAAACGGTTGACTTCATATCGACTCGACGTGTTCATTTGAGTTCGAATGGACCTTCAAGAAGAGCAATTGTTGACTCGAATACATCGAGAAAACGAAAAAAAGTTGACTTCATATCGACTCGACGTGTTCATTTGAGTTCGAATGGACCTGGAAGAGTAATTGTCGACTCAAATACATCATGAAAACGATAAAAAGTTGACTTCATATCGACTCGAGGTGTTTATTTGAGTTCGAATGGACTTTCAACAAGAGCAATTTTCGACTACATGCATCGTGAAAACGAAAAGATGACTTCATATCGACTCGAGGTGTTTATTTGAGTTCGAATGGACCTTCAAGAAGAGCAATTGTCGACTCAAATACATCATGGAAACGAAAAAAAGTTGACTTCATATTGACTCAAGGTGTTTATTTGGGTTCGAATGGACTTCCAAGAAGAGCAATTGTCGATTCATCAACAACTTCATATCGACTTGGGGTGTTTATTTGGGTTCGAATGGACCTTCAAGAAGAGCAATGGTGGACTCAAATACATCGTGAAAACGAAAAAAAGTTGACTTCATATCGACTCGAGGTGTTTATTTGAGTTCGAATGGACTTTCAACAAGAGCAATTTTCGACTCAAATGCAACGAGGAAACGAAAAAAAAGTTGACCTCATATCGAATCGAGGTGTTTATTTGAGTTCGAATGGACCTTCAAGAAGAGCAATCGTCGACTCAAATACATCGTGAAAACGAAAAAAATGTTGACTTCATATAGACTCGACGTGTTCATTTGAGTTCGAATGGACCTTCAAGAAGAGCAATTGTCGACTCGAATACATCGTGAAAACGAAAAAAAGTTGACTTCATATCGACTCGACGTGTTTATTTGAGTTCGAATGAACCTTCAACAAGAGCAATTTTCGACTACATGCATCGTGAAAACGAAAAAAGTTGACCTCATATCGACTCGAGGTGTTTATTTGAGTTCGAATGGACCTCCAAGAAGAGCAATTGTCGACTCAAATAAATCGAGAAAACGAAAAAAATATGACTTTATATCGACTTGATCATGTTGATTGAAGGTCCATTCGAACTCAAATAAACACATCAATGTGTTTATTTGAGTTCGAATGGACCTTCAACAAGAGCAATTATCGACTCAAATACATCGTGAAAACGAAAAAAAGTTGACTTCATATCGACTCGAGGTGTTTATTTGAGTTCGAATGGACCTCCAAGAAGAGCAATTGTCGACTCAAATACATCGAGAAAACGAAAATAAGTTGACTTCATATTGACTCGAGGTGTTTATTTGAGTTCGAATGGACTTTCAACAAGAGCAATTTTCGACTCAAATGCATCGTGAAAACGAAAGGAAGTTGACTTCATATCGACTCGCAGTGTTTATTTGAGTTCGAATGGACCTTCAACAAGAGCAATTGTCGACTCAAATACATCGTGAAAACGAAAAAAAGTTGATTTCATATCGACTCGAGGTGGTTATTTGAGTTCGAGTGGACCTTCAAGAAGAGCAATTGTCGACTCAAATACATCGTGAAAACGAAAAAAAGTTGACTTCATATCGACTCGTCAGTCTTGTGCGAGAGCTCGTCGAGTCAACATCGGAGCGACCTCCCGCGATAAAGGTTTATTCTGGTGTTTCGCTAAATCGCATTTGGGAATGTTTACATAGTGGCATGACCGACAAAGGCGACCCCGATGGCGCCGTTGGCGGGCAGACGATCAAGGAAATTGTTGAACAAACAAAGCGAGAGTTATTGCAACACCGCATAATAACAAGTGCCCTACCGATTGCAGACCCCCACGTAAGTGATGCTTTCAATCATTTATATTCTATTATAGCTTCCTTATGTGATTCCCTCAGTCAAGCCAACGATCATATTGTTAAATTAAATGCAAATCAAAAGGACGAACAAAGGGCATCGAAATTGACTCAACCCAACGTCCCTACATCCTACAGTACGGACGAAGATGAATTGTCGAGAGAAACTGACTGGATCCTAAAAAGGGCCCGCAAGAAGCGTAAGGCTGGGTCTTCTCCGGAGGTTGAATGGCCTACCAACAAGCCTAAGATTGACAAAGATGTAACCAAGGTAGAAATTATTAAGCCTAAAAAGGACCCTCCTCCACCACCCATAAATGTTGTAGGGCTAAAGAGCTATGCGGCCCTCAAAGATATGTTACAGAATATCCCTAGAGAGCAATTCAAGGTTACTGCTCTCAATAATAACGTTTGGAAAATAAACGTAGATTCAAGAACTAATTGGAAACTGATCACAGATAAACTGCGTACAGAGAAAAAACAGTGGTACACGTACCAAGATAAAGCAGACAGACCTATTAAGGTCATGGCTAGAGGCTTACATGAAACATGTGAGAAAACTGATATTATTGGTGACCTTAAAGAGCAAGGTCTTGCCATCTTGGATGTTACCAACATTCTCAGGAAAGAGAAAAGGAAAAATGATAGTGGTGAAATTGTAACCATCCATAAACCCCTTCCTCTCTTTATGTTAACCTTTGACAAAAATGAGGATGTAAACAAAATCCATAGTATTAAGGCCATTCTCAACATAATTGTGAGGATTGAGCCGGTGAAAAAAACTTCCAGACTCATTCCCCAATGTAAGAATTGCCAGTCATATCTGCATACCCAATCCTACTGCGGGAAGGAGTCTGCATGTGTGAAATGTGCTGGACAGCATAAAACTTCTGAATGTGCCCTGAACAAAGCAGATGCCCCCAAATGTGTCAACTGCAAAGGGAATCATCCAGCGAATTATCGAGGATGCGAGGTAGCTAAGGAGCTACAAAGAATGAGAAACAAAATTACTAAACCCCAACTGAAAGAACAGACCAAGCGCGATGCTTCAGTTGAGAGTAATTTTAATAGGCGGAAATCGCTTACTACAACCATGACAGGAGCAACTACTCCAAAGGTTTCATATGCTGCCGCTGTTAAAAAAGAGGTTAATGTGTCGAACACAGAAAAAATGCTGGCACAGATACTGGAAAGACTGGATGAACAAAAACATACCAATAAACAGTTTTTTGAAAGAATAACTAAGCTAGAGAAGGGACTTACAAGCTATGGACTAATTTAATGGGACCGACTTTAAGAATAGCAACATGGAATGCAAACGGATTGCTAAATCACATCAAGGAAGTCGAATTATTTCTCCACTCCAACAAGATAGACATCTTACTTATTTCTGAGACCCATTTCACTCGGACGTCACACATCAAAATAAGAGGATTCACGTGTTATCATACGCTACACCCAAGCAATAAAGCTAGAGGAGGTTCGGCAATTCTCATTAAAGCTAACATCGCTCGCCATGAAGACCCAAAAATCGAAGAGGAAAAAATGCAGGTAACTTCGGTCAAGGTACAACTCAATAATAAAAGCTTTAGTATAGCCGCAATATACTGCCCCCCCAGGTTTAACCTAAAAAAAGATGATTATACGGTCCTTCTTAAATCGCTTGGTAACAACTTTATAATTGGAGGTGACTACAATGCCAAAAATACCTTCTGGGGTTCGCGATTAACCACGGCTAAAGGTAAAGAGTTGTATGAAGCAGCAGCTTCTTTTAAGTGCGACTTTCTCTCAACTGGAAGGCCTACATACTGGCCCACGGATGCTAACAAAACCCCAGACCTTATAGACTTCTTTATAAGCAGAGGTATCTCAAGTGGTTACATAAATCTAGAGGACAGCGACGACCTACCCTCTGACCACTCGCCTGTTATAATAACAATCAGCGAAAAAGTAATCATTAGTGAAAATTCTCCGAGTTTATTCAATAGAAATAGTTGCTGGTCCTGTTTTCGGCAGCAATTGGAAACATCGAACGACCTTAAAGTTCCTCTGAAAACCCCTAAACAACTGGAAGACGAACTTGACTTATTTATCAATAACATACAACGAGCAGCCTGGTTATGTACCCCAATAAACCAAAACAGCAACTATGACACTAATTCGAAATCATATCCGCTAGAAGTAAGGGATCTCCTGTGCGCCAAACGTAAAGCTAGAAGGAAATGGAAGAATAACAGAACCCCTGAAAACAAAACTATTCTCAATAGACTCGGTAACAAACTTAAATATCTTATTAGATCAATGGATAACCAATCAGTTGAACATTTTTTGAGTAACCTAACTGCAGAGAAAGACACCGAATACTCCCTCTACAAGGTAACCAAAAGTATAAATAGACCTAAAGTTCATTCTCCTCCAATCAAAAAGGATGACGGGACATGGGCCAGAAGTAACCTAGAGAAAGCTCAACTTTTTGCAGATCATCTCTATGAAACCTTTCAACCTCTTCCAGTACAGACACCGGAAGAAAATGCAACACTGATAGAAAAAACGGATGAGCTCGATATTCGGCCCGTTACGTTAAAAGAACTCAAAGATGAAATTAAAGGCAACATTAATCCTAAAAAGACCCCTGGCTATGACTTGATAACCGGTCGAATTGTGAAAGAGCTCCCTGAAAAGGCTATAACTAAACTACTTCATATCATCAACGCCACGTTCAGGTTACGTTATGTACCTTCCCAGTGGAAAGTAGCGGAAGTCATAATGATCTCCAAACCAGGAAAATCACCAAATGAAAAGGCGGGGTACCGACCCATATCCCTCCTCCCTGTCTTATCAAAACTGTTCGAAAAATTGTTGCTCAAACGGCTTAAACCAATTATTGAAGTCAGAAAATTGATACCAGACCACCAATTCGGTTTCAGGCAACGCCACTCTACGCTAGATCAAGTTCATAGAATCACTAACATAATAGAAAAGGCTTTAGAAGGTAAAAAAATATGTGCCAGTATCTTTCTGGACGTGGCCCAGGCATTTGACAAGGTCTGGCACAAGGGACTTGAGTATAAACTGCACAGGGATCTCCCAAAACAGTTCTACTTACTCCTAAAATCCTACCTAGCGAACAGACATTTCAGGGTAAAGCAGGGTGACCAATACTCTGTCTTGAAGCCTATAAAAGCAGGGGTACCACAAGGCAGTGTCCTAGGCCCAGTACTCTACCTGCTGTACACACGAGATCTTCCGCAACAGGAAAATACAACTGTACTTTTGCTGATGATACTGCCATCCTCTCTGTTGGAGGTGACGCTGAAACTGCAACTCGCAATCTACAGACGTCCACTAACAAGGTTGTCAATTGGACCAAGATGTGGAGAATGAAACTGAATGAAACAAAGTCAGTGCACATCAACTTTACTAATAGAAAAATCTCAGCCCCAGAAGTTGAGATCAATTCAAATAAAATTCCATACTCTGACACTGTAAAATACTTAGGGATGCACCTTGATTCCAAACTTAACTGGAAATACCACATTGAAAAAAAGAATCAGGAACTAAAAATCAAGTTCAGAAAGATGTACTGGATGATGGGAAGGAACTCCCATCTCTCACTACACAATAAATTACTCATATATAAACAGATACTGCGCCCCATCTGGACCTATGGGATACAGCTCTGGGGTTGTGCGAAAAAATCAAATATTAAAACAATCCAAACCCGACAAAATATAATATTGAGAAGTATAGTACGGGCCCCCTGGTTCATGCGGAATGATGATATTCATCGAGACTTGAGGGTAGAAACGGTCACCGAAATTATCGCCAAATATGCAAGGAAGCACGAACATCGCCTCCACAAACACGAGAACCTGGAGATGCTCAACGTTTTAAACAACGAAGGAGAGCTTCGGCGACTCAAGAGAAATAAACCTCTGGACCTAATTGTGCTGTGCAAATAGTGCAAGTGTAATCCAGTGTTTTTAACTGTTCTTGATACAAGTATGGGCCAGGTTTTGCTGTAAACCTCCACCCCCCCCTAGTGAGCTTATCATGAAATGAAATATTGCTAGATGAATTGTACTATGTTTCAGTTGCAATAAATAAATCACGAAAAAAAAAAAAAAAAAAAAAAAAAAAAATATCGACTCGAGGGGTTTATTTGAGTTCGAATGGACTTCCAAGAAGAGCAATTGTCGATTCAAATACATCGTGAAAACGAAAAAAAGTTGACTTCATATCGACTCGAGGTGTATATTTGAGTTCGAATGTACCTCCAAGAAGAGCAATAATTCAAGTCGAAGCAATGTATTTGAGTCGACAATAATTTTCGACAATAATTATTATTGTCGACTCAAATACATCGTGAAAACGAAAAAAAGTTGACTTCATATCAACTCGCGGTGTTTATTCGAGTTCGAATGGACTTTCAACAGGAGCAATTGTCGACTCAAATAAATCGAGAAAACGAAAAAAAGTTGACTTCATATCGACTTGAGGTGTTTATTTGAGTTCGAATGGACCTTCAAGAAGAGCAATTGTCGACTCAAATACATCGAGAAAACGGAAAAAAAGTTGACTCCATATTGACTCGAGGTGTTTATTTGAGTTCGAATGGACTTCCAAGAAGAGCAATTGTCGATTCAAAGACATGTGAAAACGAAAAAAAGTTGACTTCATATCGACTCGAGGTGTTTATTTGAGTTCGAATGGACTCTCAACAAGAGCAATTTTCGACTCAAATGCATCGTGAAAACGAAAGGAAGTTGACTTCATATCGACTCGCAGTGTTTATTTGAGTTCGAATGGACCTTCAACAAGAGCAATTGTCGACTCAAATACATCGTGAAAACGAAAAAAAGTTGATTTCATATCGACTCGAGGTGGTTATTTGAGTTCGAGTGGACCTTCAAGAAGAGCTATTGTCGACTCAAATACATCGTGAAAACGAAAAAAAGTTGAATTCATATCGACTCGAGGGGTTTATTTGAGTTCGAATGGACTTCCAAGAAGAGCAATTGTCGATTCAAATACATCGTGAAAACGAAAAAAATTTGACTTCATATCGACTCGAGGTGTATATTTGAGTTCGAATGGACCTCCAAGAAGAGCAATAATTCAAGTCGAAGCATTGTATTTGAGTCGACAATAATTTTCGACAATAATTATTATTGTCGACTCATATACATCGTGAAAACGAAAAAAAGTTGACTTCATATCGACTTGAGGTGTTTATTTGAGTTCGAATGGACCTTCAAGAAGAGCAATTGTCGACTCAAATACATCGAGAAAACGGAAAAAAAGTTGACTCCATATTGACTCGAGGTGTTTATTTGAGTTCGAATGGACTTCCAAGAAGAGCAATTGTCGATTCAAAGACATGTGAAAACGAAAAAAAGTTGACTTCATATCGACTCGAGGTGTTTATTTGAGTTCGAATGGACCTTCAAGAAGAGCAATGTTCGACTCAAATACATCGTGAAAACGAAAAAAGTCTACTTAATATCGACTCGAGGTGTTTATTTGAGTTCGAATGGACCTTCAAGAACAGCAATGTTCGACTCAAATACATCGTGAAAATGAAAAACTCTGCAAATTCTTGACACAACGGTTCATTATCTTCTTTGTACAGATCACCCTTCTGTCTAGATCACAAAATTAAAAAGAAATAAAAACCCTAGAATTATATCGTATTAATTAAATACAAATTATTAATACAGGTATTATTATAATTTATTGTTAGGTCTAACAATAAATTATAATAATTGTCACTAGGTACCTAGTCTAGGTTTAAATGTCTAGATCCTAAATGTTAGATTAATTATTATTATGAATTATCACTAATTATTAATAATTTTATCCAGTACCTAGTGAAAATTATTATAATTTATTGTTAGGTATTAATAATTTGTATTTAATTAATACGATATAATTCTAGGGTTTTTAATTCTTTTTAATTTTTCTATAAAAGAAGTACCTACCAGCAAACATTCGAAATTATCTTCATTTCCGTAGCATGAAACGTACCTCAGAACAAAAAACTCGACATCACTAAAACCATATGATGTTCCTAACAGCTAGTTAGTATGAAAATCGAGTCGACCTGTATTTAATCGACCTGTATTTCAACCGTTTGATTCACGATCGCGACGACAGGCTCAACCTTTGAGCCGTCATTGTGAACGAACGGCTGGTCTTGCAAAGCTGCGGATGGTCTTAAAAAATTCTTAGGAATAAACTCTATCTAAATGTGAACTAAAAAACATACCGTTCTATATGAATATTTCGAGTTTTGGAATTTTCAAAATTTCAACATTCGTTTTGAACCCCTTCCCCTTGACCTAGGGGTTATGAAAAGTTTCGAGGATCATTGTGGGGCTGGTCCAAACCGTTTCATTCACGATCGTATTGACAGGCTCAACCTTTGAGCCGTCATTGTGAACCGGCTCTTAGTTATAATAATTTGAGTTGGCAATTAATTATTAATCTTCTTGAAGGAATTTTCGAATTCAAATAAATACCTCGATTCGATATGAAGTCGACTTTTTTCGTTTGTTTCGATGTATTTGAGTTTACAATTGCTCTTCTTGAAGGTCCATTCGAATTTAAATAAACCCCTCGATTCGATATGAAGTCGCCTTTTTTCGTTTGTTTCCATGTATTTGAGTTTACAATAATGGTTTATTTGAAGGTCCATTCGAATTCAAATAAACATAATATGTTTATTATTATTATTCATATTATGAAGTGTACTTTTTTCGTTTGTTTGATGTATTTGAGTTTACAATTGCTCTTCTTGAAGGTCCATTCGAATTTAAATAAACCCCTCGATTCGATATGAAGTCGCCTTTTTTCGTTTGTTTCGATGTATTTGAGTTTACAATAATTGTTTATTTGAAGGTCCATTCGAATTCAAATAAACACCTCGATTCGATATGAAGTGTACTTTTTTCGTTTGTTTGATGTATTTGAGTTTACAATTGCTCTTCTTGAAGGTCCATTCGAATTCAAATAAACATAGATTATATATTATAGAATCGAGGTATTTATTTGAATTCGAAAATTTCTTCAAGAAGATTAATTGTCAACTCAAATACATCGAAACAGAAGAAAAAAGTCGACTTCATATGGAATCGAGGTGGTTTGTTTCGATGTATTCCAAACCCGTAATCAGAATTTTGTAAATTTAATTATTAAAATTTGATGTTTACAATAAATGTAAACCCGTAATCCAAATTTCGTAAATTTAATTATTAAAATTTGATGTTTACAATTATTAACATCAAATTTTAATAATTAAATTTACGAAATTTGGATTACGGGTTTGGACCAACCCCACAATGATCGTCGAAGCTTTTCATTACATTCGGTCAAGAGGAAGGGGTTCAAAACGAATTTTGAAATTTTGAAAATGTCAAAAATCGAAAAATTCATATGAAACGGTCTAGTTTTTATTTCATATTTAAATAGAGTTCATTTTTTAAAATTTTTTAAGACCATCCGCAGCTTTGTACGACCGGCCGTTCGTTCACAATGAGGGCTAAAAGTTGGAGCAGATCGAACATGAGAGTGAATCGCGAGGCAAATTGTTGGGTCAATTTTCATAATAGCACTTGGTTTTAAATGTAGAGTTAATCAATAATAATTAACAATAATAATCTACTTATAAAAAATTATTAATAACCAAAAATAATTAATAATAATTTACACTACTTACCTGATAATAATTATTAATAATTAATGGTAAATCATAATAATAATAATTAATCTATCATTCAGTGATCTAGACAGAAGGGTGATCTGTACAAAGAAGATAATAAACCGTTGTCAAGATTTTGCACAGTTTTTATTCCATAAACTTCTTTTTTCCATCTTCAGTAGATTATTGGTGATTTATAAAATCACATGTATCGCACTCAAATAACAAAAGTGCCGAAGTTGCTCGAGATTCAAAGTTGTCGATTTCGCGGATATTCATTGACTCCAAAAACGCTCAAAGTATTTTACCATGAGAGGAATTTGGCTGAATGCTGTCTTCAATTCCGTTTATCTCCTTGGACTGGCGTTCGGCGCGGACGGCGAGTGTTCTCTGGCCACAGCGATGTACATGCCGTTCATCGTCAGAGTCGCTGATAAGTCTCAAGTAAGAACATTCTGGGAAATACAGTTTAAAAAGTTTGGTAGTTAAAAAGTACCTATTTCCAAATTAATAATTATTATAATAATTGTAATATTATTATATTATTAAAAGTATTATAATTATAAATTATCTAATACTAATTATTATAATAATTATAAACTTCGGAATTCACTTTTTTTTTTGCCAGATTGAGTTAGAGGTAGTTCAATAATATTGTATATTATACAGAGTGTATCGTAAGTAGATGACAACACGCAAGATGGAGAAACTAGATCAAAAAATGTTTGATCGGCGGCATTTAACTACATTTAATGTAGGCTGTTAAATGCCGCCGTCCGCATGTTTCTACCTCATTCCGTTCCACAGATATATCTGCCATCTGACATATAATATAACATATTATGTTGAAATGGCATATTATGCCCTTTCAAACGTTATTTCGAGAAAACCGTGTTTTTCATTGGAAACCCCAATTTCCTCTGCTTTCCCACATTCTTTTTCAACTTTCCATCCCAGCTTTGAAATCAGGATTAAATTTCAAGTCTAATGCACTTTCAAAGTTCACAAGTTTCTTTTTAAACCGTGATATCAGATCAAAGAATGAACATTTAAAAAAAATTTTAGTTGTTGACAAAGTTTTGAGGATCACTAGGTAATCTTCCAAAAAAAATCCTGCAAGCTGCCGCATCTCACAAAAGTTGCAGTATACTCAAAATTGCAGTTATCCCTCAATTTCGGAATGCACTTAAAATGGGAAGAGGGAAAAACTGATGTCATGCTTATTTTGTTGGATCTTTTTTCCATTAAATTTAATTTATTTTTCATGTAAATTACAAAGATACACTAGGGAGGTGATTGAAACCTAAAAGAACGTGAGGAAACGAGGTGCGCCCATAAACCGGAACCGACCGTATTTTTCATGGCGTCAATAGTTGACGCCATCTTCACATTGAAGGGTCTGGTGAGCACAAATCAGAACAAAAACAAAGTACCTATACTGCTGTTGTCGAATACCCTCTCCTGAATCTCACCAGGCACTCATTCGGTATCTGGCTCTCCTCGACGAAATCAGTCATTCTAGTAGCCATCATGCTCGATAGGAGTTTACAAGCATAATTTATAAAAGCTAGACCTCGATAGTTCGTTGCATCAGCCGGACCTCTGTTTTTGAACCACGGGAATATTATTCCCTGTACGAGCTCGGGACTGCGCCAGTGTCAACGACTGTACAAGGTCAGCAATACCCGCAAAAGCATCATCACGCTTGAAAAATTCAAATATGATGCTATTTTTCTTAGGGCAGGGTCTCAGAAATCATTTCATCCTATTTATTCGTCACATTTGATTTGTTTGGGATAAGGTGGCGAGGATATATATAGTTAGCTAAGCCCATGTCAGCAAATGAGTATCTTGAGATTTTTTTCCCATTTCCTTTAATGTCTTTACAACGAATTTGTACGTGAGATAATAACCATTGACGCTTCTATTTCCTCTTGGTGTATCATGTTACTAGCATAGTTACCGTTCAGAGCATATTTCAAATTACAGGCAGGGAAAAGTCTGACGATAGCGACAGGGAACATCATAGCGCCCGACACCGTTCTGACGACCTGTGTTAATCTTAAAGGTAAACAACCGAAGGATTTGGAGTGTCAAGCGACGCAAGCTCACTACCAGGTCGGAAAAATTGATGAAAACCACTTCAAACAAGCAGATGACCGAGAAGATTCCAAAGGATGTATGGAAGTGAGTAAAAATATGTATGAACTAATTATTTAGATAGATCTTCCACGGTTTAAGATTTTATGGGAGCATTGATATTACATATGATATTATTATGATGTATGCAGGGGCGTAGCGTCAGGGGCAGCGCAGGAAGCGGCGCTTCCCCACAAGAATTGAAGAATGTAGGTAGAAGTTGATGAACAAATTTATTACGAATAACAAAATATTTAATCAAAAGTAAAACTTTCAATTGAAAATTACCTACTGCTACCTTCCTACCCATGGAAGGATTCCTTCTTCCATGCTACCTACCTTTGATAGTTGGTTTGAATCAAGAATCCATGGCTAAAACCAAGTAATCTAAGTAAAAGAAGAAGAAGAAGGTAAAAATCCAAGATCTGAGACCGGAACCGCAGAATTATTTCGGGGGGGGGGGAGCGTGACGTCACACGTACATTGTGTGCGTCCGTCTGTGTGTATTCTGGCGCGGGCGTCTCTGACTGTTTACCGTGGAGCTGGTCACCTCACTTTTTTCGCATATGCCCTTGTTATGCGCAGGCATCGCTTTCGCTGAAATACGGAGGCCAGAGAATTTATAATATCCATCAATTGATAATATCCATGCAATTCTGTTTGTTTTGATGTGTGCTGGTAGGTTTCAGTTGTTCGTTTAGTTTATCTTCCTAAAATAAACGTTTCGCGAAGTTTTGGCAAAAAATTCGACTGGTGCGAGATCTTTAAAGATCTTAAAGGTTCGTCACCGTAGACATTTTAATGTTGAGAACTAAAATAGATACCGACCAATGGTGATCAGGGTGTACCTAGTTCAAAAAACTCTGCAAATTCTTGACACAACGGTTTATTATCTTCTTTGTACAGATCACCCTCCTGTCTATACTACTGAATGATAGATTAATTATTATTATGAATTATCATTAACTATTAATAATTATTAATCTATCATTCAGTAATATAGATAGGAGGGTGATCTGTACAAAGAAGATAATAAACCGTTGTGTCCAGAATTTGCAGAGTTTTTGATGACCAACAATTAATGACCAACAATAAATATTATTTATTGTTGGTCATTGATAATATTTATGCTTCATTTTTAATAATTATTATTAAATATTATTTATTAACTCGATATTTGAAAACCATGTGACAATTGAATCAGCTGGGCCAGTTTAAAAATGGACCCGACAGGCTGCCTTTCGATTCGCTCTCATGTTGACGATTTTCGATCTGCTCCAACGTTGAGCCGTCATTGTGAACGAACGGCTGGTCGTACAAAGCTGTGGATGGTTTTAAAAAATTCTTAAAAATAAACTCTATCTAAATATGAAATAGAAAATATACCTTTTCATATGAATTTTCCAAGTTTTGGAATTTTCAAAATTTCAAAATTCGTTTTGAACCCCTTCCCCTTGACCTAGGGTTATGAAAAGTTTCGAAGATCATTGTGGGGTTGGTCCGAACCCGTAACAAAAATTTCGTAATTTTAGCTCAACGCTAACTGGTCAGAAGTAAAGGCCGTATAAAACTCACACTATCAGTAGTGTTTTCAATAGTTACGTCATATTTTCCCACTAGGTTGCACGCAGAGTGTTAAATGGCTTCCCTAAACAGTCATGTTAAATTTTATGGGGAATGTTACAGAATTCGATTATAACCTAGTTAGTTACACTGGTACATGCATGAACTGAGAATATATTTTGCGTTTCAGAAAAGGGATGTGAAAACTAAACTTGAACATTCCCGCTGCCCAGTTATCTCAGGAATATGGGACGAATGGGGGGATGATTACACGAGATACAACGTCGCCATATTGCTGGTTACTGTAAGTAAGCGAGGGGTCTTCCTTCATTGACTCCTGAGTTTTTCCTTGCAAGCCCAACCTACTATTAGCTACTACTATTAGCTGTACTCAAGTCTTCAGATTATTCAATAATCCATTATTGACAATCCTGGCTATAAAGAGCCCGAGGCAGGTTTGACTCGTAAAACGCTCAAATCCCTCCTGTCCTCCAAACTCAAACGCTCAACTCTCTTGTGCAGGAGCCGTTTAAAAACTACACAGAGGCCGTTCCAACGATGCCGTTCGTATCAGACATATCGACTCAGTTATCGATGGTCGACACCTTCAACACTTTGCGGACAGAAAGATGCGAGATACCCATTTTTAATGGGAACCAGCCCAAGATATGGTTTCAAAGCCACATGTCCTTCAGGTGAGCTTGATGAAGCAGTGATGTTTGGGGGTAATTATTTGACTTGAATACAGACCTTAACAGAAGAATTTTATTTGTGCATGATCACAATGGTTGGTTACACGTGAATCTGAAGGTTGCTGATTTTCCTGACCCTTCAGCATCAGCAAACTATTGGGATTGGCATCGTTGGCAAGTCCAAACCCATTAACAATGTGACCAATGTGTCTGTGTTTGAGATTCAAACTTATCTTTCACTCATATTAAAACTGCCCATTGACAGACCTCTTCTCAGAGAACCTACATTTTTTAACGGAAAAATATTTTTTATGCCTTTAGTACTTACTAGAATTGGATGAGAAGAAGAAATATCAGTGCGGCACTTGTCACAATTTGGGTGACGAAGGGCTCCTTGTGACCAACTGCTGGGAGTTTCTCTTCTCTCCCACTGGCCTTAAATGAGAAATGACATTTTAAATGAGCCACTTCAGAATAAAGTTGTGTGTTCTATAGAATGAAGTTAAGAATAAAGTTGTTGAAAGTTGTGAGTTCTATAGATAGCCGAACCGCTGAACGGATTTTGTGATCAGCAAGTTGCAGGGATGGTTTCTGTCGATATTAGATTTCACACACCTGCTTCCTACATCATGAACAGAGCTTTCCTTAGTGACGTTGCAGATATCTTCTCTCTGTTTTCAAGCACTCCCCATGGTCTCATGAGGCTGTGAACCAAATTTTAGCGTTCTAAGATGAACAGGATAGAAGTTAGAACCGACGTGATGTTTAGAAGGAATCTTCAGGAATCTCTCACGCGAGTAAAGCGAACCACCGTCAAGCAAAGTTGGCTGAGGTTCTAAACATCACGTCGGTTCTAACTTCCATCCTGTTCATCTTAGGACGCTACAATTTGGTACAAAGCCTCGTGAGACCGAGGAGTGATTGGGAGAATGTACCTACGATCAGCTTCTTGAGCAATACAGCTGAATTCTCTCCTGTTCACCCTACGGCACTGAAATACGATACACAGCCTCTTGAGACCATGGGGCAGTGATTGGAAGGAAGTCGTACCTGCTGAGAGAGCGTTAATGCATGTGAACCCGTGTAATGCAAGGGTAACGGCTAGTACGATAATAAAACGGGGAAAATAAGCGAGTGGTTAACTGAATTGAGGGTCCGTCCATAAGGATGTGAGGTGCTAGATTGAGGTCCGTCAGTGTGGTAGACTTGAAAACAGCAGTTGTACTTTTAGTGGTACTTGACGTCCGAACTTCATTTTCAGGTCGATGGCGCTACAATCGGAATGTAAAAACCGTATGTGCAATCAGAAACACAGATTGTGCAATGGAACTGTGGCCAACCACACTGGATTTGTTTTGTGCGCCAAAAGAGTCAAGGTGAGGAGTGAGCAGCCTCGGTATAATCTTACATAACCCCTGCCTATTTCAGGGTGTTCCAATCATCAGCCTATAATATCAGAATGCCCCGTGTTATTTCGACTGCTTGAAAATCGTCTCAGGGCGTGAGGCAGGACTTTCCTTAGGCGGAGGTGGAGCAGCTCGACCCTTGATGTATACAAGAGCCATAATATAGGTAAATTCGACTTCAATACAACGAGGGCTATATAGTGTAGGTACCTAACTAAGATTCATACCTCACCTTTTCAATCCAAAACCATGAAGTTCTGGGTTATGAGTAGGTATGATTTCCAGGTATGTTCTTCCAGCAGAAGGGCTTCCTTCAAGAGCTCGCCAGTGTTTCTGAAATTTTCAGAGCCTGGCGAGCATGTTATTTATCTTCTTCTCCGTCCTTAGGTTCGGCGCCCACGTCCATTTTGTCAGCCAACTTCACGTACCAATGTTCAACTTCTGTTGTTCACAGCAAAGAGAGCCAGGGATAATGTGGAGCGACTACTTCGGTCATGACACTGATCTTTGGGATGACAAAGCGTGTGACACCATGAATTGGGTGGTGGGAGCCCCTGTCATATGTCGGGGGTCGACGGTCGGGATTGTCACAAAGTGTCAACCATTTGGATTGATCATCTCAACAACATACGCTCTTCGCATCTTCTTACATAAAGCGGTTGATGCAGGATATACGGTGAGTATTACCCAAGTATTACTCGAGGAGTAAGTAGGTACCTAGGTATTTTTAAGGTTGAATCCATGTTGAATGGGTTGGCTCTTGGCCATGAGTGTGAGGTTACCTACCAGGCAGTAGAGGAGCGTCAGGGCAAGCGCAGTTCCTTCAGCCGAACGTTGACGAAGACCCTCTTGGACCCGCACTCGACTCTCTTCGTCAATAAAATGGCAACTTTTGACCTATACAAATCCTTACCTTCTTCATTTCTCAAGTTCTGTTTTCGTCCAACAATGTATGTCCATTGTCATTTATTTATTTATTATTTATTTATTTCACAAAACGGGCAATGCCCAATGAACAAAAGTATGAAATTAAAAAATTAGTTGACCAAGCTGGGGGAAAAAATACAGAGAGAGAGTAAATAAAATAATAGTAAAAACTGTAAATTATAATTATTAATATTACCTAATTGTTGGTTATTAACAGAGACGAGTAACTATAGGTCATTTAGTTTCATGATTTAGGTCATTTTTGATAGGTCAATTAGGTCATTAGTTTCGCAGATTTAGGTCATCAATTTTGCCGGTGTTGCACAAATAGGTCATTCATAGGTCATTGCCCCTCATTTTCCAGAAACTAATAATCAGAGACGAGTAACTATAGGTCATTTAGTTTCATGATTTAGGTCATTTTTGATAGGTCAATTAGGTCATTCGTTTTGCAGATTTAGGTCATTAATTTTGCCAATATTGCACAAGTAGGTCATTTATAGGTCATTACCCTCATTTTCCAGAACCTAATAATCGTAATCAGTCGTGATACATTAAAAAATAAACATAGAACTCCAGGAGAATCAAACAGTCCATATGAGGAGCTGAGTTCCAAAAAGTAGGTACTAAACGCCAATTTTTGAAAAATGGAGGAAAGACAGTTCAAGGGGTTTTGGGGGCTGGTTTTTCCCGAATCCGGCGTTATTTTTTCTCTAAAAGTACTCTATCCCTGTTGAAATGAACTCCGAAAAGTGAGTTTGGTTTCAGAAAGTACTAAACACCACTGAAAATAATGGCGGTGATGACGGAGCATTGGTATTGGAGTCAAAAAATACTATATCCCTACTACATAACTTACAAACGAGAGTCAGTGGTTCCAAAAGGTACTATATCCATGTTCTTGTTTCCAGAAGGACAGTTCCTTTTTTTCTTCAAGATGATAATTATATTTTTTTCTTCTCTAGGGGCTTCAAAAATCGTTGAAATGATTATTTAGAATGTTGCTAATCCTGGCC
The DNA here is from genome assembly GCA_963920205.1 of Stenodema calcarata. Taxonomy (NCBI): domain Eukaryota; kingdom Metazoa; phylum Arthropoda; class Insecta; order Hemiptera; family Miridae; genus Stenodema; species Stenodema calcarata. Next base: position 1,808,481 of record OY986060.1, on the reverse strand, counting down.
TAACCTTTCCAGAACCTCCTCTGGTTTTGTGATTTGCAGGAAGGCTTCAAAAGCTGTGTAGTCCACAGTGATATGTGAAAAATAGAGAACTTTTCTCGTTTCTTATAAAATATAATATAAAGTTCGCATAGACCTTTTTGTGTGCTCATGGTGTTCTTTAAAAGTTTTTCGAACCGACAAAATGAGTGGAGATCACCTATCGAGTGGAAGTGACCCTCAGCACATTGCGAATGTTGACCTTCTCCTCAACGATTCATGGGAGACTCCTCGGGAAGTACTCCCCACAAAGCTCGGAAAAAAAGTGTAAACAAGAGTAACTGGGCGAAAAATCAACGAAAAACTTCCAAAAAAGGTAAGGATGCAAACACAATGCTAAGAAAGGAGTGTTTAAAGTTTGTGAACTGACAGCTTGCGACCTGAAAGTGTTCAGAGAAAAGTTCGATCGCTTACCAACTTCGATTGATAAAACCAAATTCATACAAAGAAATATCTGTGTTTCTACAACGAAGAGACTTCGAGTTCGTGAAGACTCACGAAAACGTAACCGACCATGAGTCACTTCGTATTTCATTCAATGTGAATCCGGTCGAGTCCAGGTATGTAAATTATTTCTGTAAATTTAATTCCCATGATCTCTCAAAAGTTTCATGTTTTGTGTTTTTTCTGGGGTTAAGGAAGCTTATAATATAAGCTTCCTTAACCCCAGAAAAAACAATAATATTATTACATTATACCTATTATTATATTGTACCTATTTCTAATGTTTTAAGCAATAAAACTCTGCAAATTCTTGACACAACGGTTCATTATCTTCTTTGTACAGATCACCCTTCTGTCTAGATCAATAGGTCTAAATGTCTAGATCCTAAATGTTAGATTAATTATTATTATCAATTATCACTAATTATTAACAATTTTATCAAGTACCTAGTGAAAATTATTATAATTTATTGTTAGGTATTAATAATTCGTATTTATTGTTAATAATAATTATTAATTATGATTAATTAATACGATATAATTCTGGGTTTTTTAATACTACGGCGGTAATAATTTTTCTATAAAAGAAGTACCTACCAACAAACATTCGAAATTACCTTCATTTCCGTAGCACGAAACGCACCTCAGAACAACAAAATCGACATCACTTAAGCCATATGATGTTCCAAAGAGCTTGTTAGTATGAAAATGGACCTGTATTTCAACAGTTTGATTCACGATCCTGTAGTGAGGCACAATCTTTGAGCCGTCATTGTGAACGAACGGCTGGTCGTAAATAGCTGCGGATGGTCTTAAAAAATTCTACGGAACAAACTCTATCTAAATATGAAATAAAAAACCGTTCTATATAAATTTTTCGAGATATGAAATGTTCAAAATTTCAAAATTCGTTTTGAACCCCTTCCCCTTGACCTAGGGTTATGAAAAGTTTCGAGGACCATTGTGGGGTTGGTCGAAACCCATAAAAAAAATTTCGTAATTTTAACTCAACGCTAACTGGGCAAAGTGGCGCGTACGGCGGACGGACGGATTTTTTTTTATTCGATTTTCTGAATCTACGTATCTTGAAACGTAAACCAACAAATTTTGAGGGGGGGTTAAAATTTTTTTTTCTTTGGGCGATTCCAATGGTTCATTATCGAAGATAATAAACCAAAAAATGCGTAATTATCTGATTTCTTGGCTGACAATCCAGATTATTGCCCTACCCGCTGAAGAAGTACTATATCCAGAGCTTTTGTCTCAAAAAGTACTATATCCGAAAATGTTGTTTCCAAAAAGTACTATACGCCTAGTTTGATTTCAAAAAGTACTATAACCATTTTCAACCGTGTCTGTGGCATTTACATAAAAACTAAATTTACGGAAAAATAGGCAATAAATCCATGTTTCTCGTACAAAAATTTCAATTAATTTCGACGAAAATTACTCAGTGCCAAAGTTTTTTTGCGGTTTCCTAGAAACTGACTAAAGTGGATATAGTACTTTTTGGAACTCAGCTCCTCATATGTACAAACAACTTTTTATTAAGTACAAACTTTTCCATGTAAGATACCTACTCGTACGTTGGAACAACAAATAATTGTTCTCTAAGTAATTGGTACAAATGCTCAGAACTTAGAGTTTCCACAAGGTCTGCAGAAAAGCTTCTCCCCCTCCACTGAGAAGTCTTAAAACCCTCTATCCACTTCCGCTTAAGAGCAGCTTTGCTCGTAATTTTTGACATGGTTGGTAGTAGTACAGACTCGCGAATGAGGAAAGTACTATACGTGGTATACCGTTCCCCAAACTGGTAGTGGGGGGAGGGAGGAGTGGGCCAAGTTTGACGATGACTGGAGTGTCCATGAATAGTTCAACGAACGAGATAACGAGATCTCGAATAACTTTTCCCATGGGATTATCGCAAAGCTCTATATTCGTCACCTAATTAACGGCCGAAGAACGTGAGCAGGTAGAAAAGTTCGTTGAAAAAGAGAGTGGTCATTTCACACCCTGAAAACATCTAAAATATGTCGTTTCCACTTTTTTCGGTGATTTTTTTGAAAAAAGGCACATTTAGGTCATTTGCATAGGTCTTAGGTCATTTGCTCGTCTCTGGTTATTAATAATTTTTATGCTTCATTAATTATTATTAAATATTAATAAATATTAACTCGATATTTGAAAACTAAGTACTGTTTGAATCAGCTGAGCCAGTTTGAAAATTGACCCGACAGGCTGCCTCACGATTCACTCTCATGTTGACGATTTTTGATCTGCTCCAACTTTGAGCCCTCATTGTGAACGAACGGCTGGTCGTACAAAGCTGCGGATGGTCTTAAAAAATTCTAAAAATAAACTATCTGAATGTAAACTAAAAACTATACCGTTTCATTTGAATTTTTCGAGATATGAAATTTTCAAAATTTCAAAATTCGTTTTGAACCCCTTCCCCTTGATTTAGGATTATGAAAATCTGCGAGGACACCTGCCAATACTGTTTATTCCCACTAAATAATGTTAGGTCGTGGATTGATATGAGTGCCGAAGTCGGTATACCGACTTCGGCACTCATATCAATCCACGACCTATACATAAAATCAAAGACCTAAAATAGTACTGTGTAGTATAGGTACACAAACAAATAAGTTGTTCCCGAAGTAATCATATACGTGGGTATACCTATTCGTATTTATTTCAGGAAGAAATTATTTACATGGACACAAGCGACATCCCTACGGAGAAGGATGATCCAGAACCTAAATCAAGATCATCCTTGTATGAAAAGAGCGATCGTGATACACAATGTAAGTACCCACGCCCCTTTTGGAAGGTCCTTTTACGACCTGGACAGTAAAGAGCCTATTTGAGTAGCCCAGTTGCAAAGTGGGTTATCTGGTGCCCAGATGAAACTGAGAAAATCGCAAAAAACTGTCACCTTTGACCCTTACAAGCTAAAGTTTCAATTTTTTTTAAATTAAATCACAAAAAATGCATTCCTTTTTCTTGCAAAATTTTACTACTTGTGCAATTAAAAAAAAAAAGTTATACCAATTTTCAGCTGTCAGTTAACCCGTTTTGCATCTGTAATGGGTTTTTAGACCGTTTTGTTTCTGCATGGTCGGCCATTTGCCTATTTTTTCCAGTTGCAAAATAGGCTAACTTTTCTGTACAGATGCTAAACGGGTTAACTTTATGAACTTTAATCATTTCTCTCAGCTCATTCAACTAAAGATTTCTTTATTACACATGAAAATAATGAAAACGGTAGATGAATAACATGAAGAACAGGACGTTACATAATAATATGTGAAATTAAGTTATACAATTATAAAAAAAGTTATAAACGTAATGAAATTGAGTTATTATGACATCGAAATTACCTCCAGCAATATAAAATAATATGACATCGCCATGAAATAAAAACAAATTAAAGCAATCTAGATCATTTCCTCGGCGTCGCTTTCCATTAAGTCAAAATCAAGTTTAGGTTCGTCTGGATTATTATCTTGGCTTGCGCCTCCCACAATGTGAACCAACGATTTCAAGCTCCATCACGATATTTTTGGACCCTTCCTGGAGATCTTGTTGAGGAAGCTGAGCACAATCAGAAGACGTGCGTGGAGTTAATGGATTTTTTAAAACCTTTGCATAATATTCCAGGCATGGGTTTTTGGCCTTTTTCTGCTGACGTAGGGGTTAAAAATGAATCATTGGATGCTCCCATGATTAATAAAACAAGGCGTTTTTCATATAAAAAAAATCAAAATCAGGAAAAATCGTGACACCCGATATAACCATACACTGGTCTTTTCTGCTTTATTTATCCGGAGATAGTCTTCTCATGGTTGACATTTCGTCTGATATTAATATCATTAACGAAAATAAAGTTAAAAAGAAAGTAGTGATGAAAAGAAGCGCTGGTCGTAGCCATGGAGATATTTAACCTGTTTTGCGTTTGGCACTAATCTGGCACCTTTGTTGTACACAGTTTTAAACCCCTTATGCAACTGGACATTTTTAACTCACTTTGCTTCTGGAACAGGAAGGTTTATAACCCGTTTTGGCACTGCTACCAAATATTTAGCTCGATTTTCAATGGTTTTTAGTCCACTATGACACTGGAAATTATCACAGCATTGCAGCCGACGCCATTCTGAATCCAACGATACCAATAACTCATTTAAAAAAAAAAAACTATTTAACCCACTTTGCAACTGGGCAATCTGGGGGTATCTCGGTATTGGTAAGATCTCGTTGCTCTCAATGAGAATTGATTTTGAGTGTGAAAACCGATTTAGGGGAGAGGAGAGAAAGCGGGGTAATTGAAGGCAAAATGATTGCCGTACAATCATAATAATATTATATTAATAATAATAATGATAATATTAATGATATTAACAATTAATAAATTATTATATAAAAATTATTAAAAATATATATTATAATGTTTTTTATTCTGTTGAAGTTAAAAACCTGAGTGTATCCTTAGTTCACAGATGAAATCTGAAATAGTTACTAGGTACTTTCCTCCAATTACTTGAGTAAATACCAGACAATTGACGTTTGTAATTTTAGTATGATGGTGGCATTTTCCCCTCTCGATTTTCTGTTTGGTATAATTGTAGTGCAGGATCAATATTAATATTCTAATGATAAGTGTGGTTGTCCGGCATATCCATCAAGGACGTTGATATCAATATATCATACTAAAATTACAAATAAGCAGTTTTCCAAACGTACACGATTTATTGCGAACAAGGGTACCATGCTTTATCAAACTTCTGACTGTATAGGAATTTAAATACATTATTAGAAGTGCAGAAAAAACGAAATTACTATAATTAAATAGGTAATATTTTAGGTGCGTCAAACGGGAATAAAAAGACCGTTATGTTTTTACATATCGTCGGTTGCGTGTAAAAAGTAATTGTAATGACCTGTAACAAGATGAATGGAAACAGTAACCCAAATTTTTCCTTGTCCTTTGTCGTGGTCTATGTCCTACGCTCAAACCCGGCACCACCGCGACCGTTTATTCAACTAATCGAATCCGATTCTGACCTCAAGCCACAATTTCCTATTCCCGACTCCTTCACGCCACAATTTTGCCAAAATGTCTGATAGATTCCGATTCTGAACTCCTCTTTCGCTCGGTCTTTTGTCCAACTCCAAATCCGGATCTTTTCTACTCGTCCTCACTCAGAACGCCTCCGTCCGAGCCAGGCGTTTCCAACGCGAGCCATTTTTATGCTTACCTGGTTCTTGACAAATTCTCCCAGAGCATTAACCTAAATTGCAAAAAAAACCTGGCAACTGCCAATTTGTTGCTTAACTGGTAATTGCGAAACTAAATTGAACAGATAATAGAACATCGATAACAAGGTAAGCGCCAATTATTCGATTTGCTGAAGGTTGCACATCGAAAAGAGTAGACTTTGAAAGAAATACCAGGAAAACGCCACCCCTACCTAACCTTCTACTAAGGATGCACCAATAAGAGGTCACCGGGTTCAGTTGGTCATCAAATTCATATAAGTAATCAAACTTGAGGATGATGATAAGAATATAATAGAAGATAAATTATCTTCGAAAATACCCAAGGAACACGAAAATCGTCTTTAAATTTAGTTATATAGATATAAATAGATATATATAAATTTAGTTATTATATTATAATATAATAAGATATAAAGACGATTTTCGTGTTCCTTGGGTATTTTCGAAAAATGTTACTACAGTTATGAAGGCTGCACTGAGGCCCCAAGGTCAAGTCAGTAAGGTGCAAGGTGCAAATAATAGAAATGTCGTACGCTGGTGTCGTGCGGAGTGGCCCGATGCTGCCCATTCTGCATGGACGTATGGCATCCAGCTCTGGGGCTGCACGAAAAAGACAAACATCTCGGAACAAGATACTAAGGAGTATGGTCAACGCTCCCTGGTACATACGAAATGATGACCTCCACCTGGACCTCAAGATGGAGACAGTTAGCGAGGTGGGGACCTTGCGATCAAACACGAACGGCGGCTTCATGAACACATGAACCCAGAAGTTCTTCGTCAACCCTAGACAACAGCAACGTCGCCCGACGTCTTGACAGAACGAAACCTCTCGACCTTGTAACGTGATGCGACAAGTCTTGTGGGAAAGTGATCCTATAGAGTAGTTGCCATTGGACTATGAACTCTACACATTGTCAATATAGTATTAAAGTAAATTAACTTCTTGGGCCAAGTTCAGTTGATATGTTACGTTAATATAGAAATATAGAAATTTTGAACCAAAAAACAAAACAAAAAACTCTGCAAATTCTTGACACAACGGTTCATTATCTTCTTTGTACAGATCACCCTTCTGTCTAGATCACTAGGTCTAAATGTCTAGATTCTAAATGTCAGATTAATTATTATTGACAATTATCACTAATTATTAACAATTTTATCAAGTACCTACTGAAAATTATTATAATTTATTGTTAGGTATTGATAATTCGTATTTATAATTACTAATTATTATTATTAATTATGATTAATTAATACGATACAATTCTGGGGTTTTTAATACTACGTCGGTAATAATTTTTCTATAAAAGAAGTACCTACCAACAAACATTCGAAATTACCTTCATTTCCGTAGCACGAAACGCACCTCAGAACAACAAAATCGACATCACTTAAGCCATATGATGTTCCAAAGAGCTTGTTAGTATGAAAATGGACCTGTATTTCAACAGTTTGATTCATGATCGTGTTGTGAGGCACAATCTTTGAGCCGTCATTGTGAACGAACGGCTGGTCGTACAAAGCTGCGGATGGTCTTGAAAAATTCTACGGAACAAACTCTATCTAAATATGAAATAAAAAACATACCGTTTGATGGGAATTTTTCGAGATATGGAATTTTCAAAATTTCAAAATTCGTTTTGAACCCCTTCCCCTTGACCTAGGGTTATGAAAAGTTTCGTGGATCATTGTGGGGCTGGTCCAAACCCAGAAACCAAATTTCGTAATTTTAACTCAACGCTAACTGGGCAAAGTGCCTCGGACGGCGGACGGCGTACGGCGGACGGCGTACGGCGGACGGCGGACGGACGGATTTTTTTTATTCGATTTTCTGAATCTACGTATCTTGAAACGTAAACCAACAAATTTTGAGGGGGGGTTAAAATTTTTTTTTCTTTGGGCGATTCCAATGGTTCATTATCGAAGATAATAAACCAAAACACAGTTATTCGTTTCGCGTGAAATGGAGTCGAACCATACCGATTTTGAATTTGGTGTCTGTTTGTTGGTCTGTCCTTCAATAACGCAAAAACGGCTCAATGGATCGAACCCTTCTCCCGTATTTTAATGTTTCCGTGATCGGGGAAGGACATAGGGGGGTTCACTTTCGGGGGTAGGAAAGCCAAAATATAAAAAAAACTCTGCAAATTCTTGACACAACGGTTTATTATCTTCTTTGTACAGATCACCCTTCTGTCTGGATTACTGAATGGTAGATTATTATTATGAATTATCATTATTATTATCAAGTAGTGTAAATTATTAATGTTTATTGTTGGTTATTAATAAATATTATTAAATATTATTTATTAACTCGATATTTGAAAACCATGTACTGGTCGAATCAGCTGAGCCAGTTTGAAAATTGACCCTACGGGCTGCCTCACGATTCACTCTCATGTTGACGATTATTGATCTGCTCCAACGTTGAGCCGTCATTGTGAACGAACGGCTGGTCGTACAAAGCTGCGGATGGTCTTAAAAAATTCTAAAAAATTGACTATGCAAATGTAAACTAAAAACTATACCGTTCCATCTGAATTTTTCGAGATATAAAATTTTCAAAATTCGTTTTGAACCCCTTCCCCTTGACCTAGGGTACCTACTTGATTTAATTAAATTTAACCAACAAAATTGAATGAAACCTCTCTAGAATTGTAGATCTTGACGAGCTGAATCCAACGATACCAAAAACTCGATTTTCGATGCTTACCAGGTAAGTCCTACTTGCATAACGCGGTCCAATTCCGGATTGGCCAGCGAGCATGCTGACGCGATCTGTTGGTGGTTGTAGGTACTAGGTCGATGGGAGTAGTTCCCGCACGGCTTGCTATCTTGCTGTGCGGCCTCAGTGGCCGTTCAAATTAAGTGATTAGGATGTTTATGTAGAATAACTTCAATAACCTCTACAATGATTATTATGATACTGTTTGAATTATTAAAGCTGCTTAATTCCTCTTGTAATTTTCTCCTTGACTCATTGCATTACTGACATCGATTTCAGGGGGATTCTCGGACTCATACTCGAATCTGACTCACCAGGGGCTGTTCTCTGCCGGACTACGGTTACTCACAGGGAATTTAATATTTTATAGTTTCTGGATAATAAAGTGTTCCAAGTAAAATTATCGTCCGCCTACTTCCTTTACAAAAAATAAGATGTACCTAGTTAGATTGCTTTCAAACAAGGGTCAACGATTTAAAAAAAATCCAGTCATGAAGCATGGCTATAAGAGCATGCAACTAAGGTTCTTCCAGTTCCCTCAATGTCGTTTGTGTCGATCATAAAATCTTACCACTATAATCATGAAAAATTTGCCGAATAACACCCCAGTGTACAGATTTTTCAACGCAGAAAACGATGGTGAAGTCAGAATTGCGATATCTCATTCAGCTTAGTTATCAGATTAGAGCAGATTACCTACAGGGGCTCTTGATAAAAAATATGTTAGGTATGTATACAGTATACAGTTTATTTTTTCATGGTGATGTGAGCCTACTTCATATCATCAACGCCACGTTCAGGTTACGTTATGTACCTTCCCAGTGGAAAGTAGCGGAAGTCATAATGATCTCCAAACCAGGAAAATCACCAAATGAGAAGACGGGGTACCGACCCATATCCCTCCTCCCTGTCTTAGCAAAACTGTTCGAAAAATTGTTGCTCAAACGGCTTAAACCAATTATTGAAGTCAGAAAATTGATACCAGACCACCAATTCGGTTTCAGGCAACGCCACTCTACGTTAGATCCAGTTCATAGAATCACTAACATAATAGAAAAGGCTTTAGAAGGTAAAAAAAATATGTGCCAGTATCTTTCTGGATGTGGCCCAGGCATTTGACAAGGTCTGGCACAAGCGACTTGAGTATAAACTGCACAGGGATCTCCCAAAACAGTTTTACTTACTCCTAAAATCCTACCTAGCGAACAGACATTTCAGGGTAAAGCAGGGTGACCAGTACTCTCTGTTGGAGGTGACGCTGAAACTGCAACTCGCAATCTACAGACGTCCACTAACAAGGTTGTCAATTGGACCAAGATGTGGAGAATGAAACTGAATGAAACAAAGTCAGTGCACATCAACTTTACTAATAGAAAAATCTCAGCCCCAGAAGTTGAGATCAATTCAAATAAAATTCCATACTCTGACACTGTAAAATACTTAGGGATGCACCTTGATTCCAAACTTAACTGGAAATACCACATTGAAAAAAAGAATCAGGAACTAAAAATCAAGTTCAGAAAGATGTACTGGATGATGAGAAGGAACTCCCATCTCTCACTACACAATAAATTACTCATATATAAACAGATACTGCGCCCTATCTGGACCTATGGGATACAGCTCTGGGATTGTGCGAAAAAATCAAATATTAAAACAATCCAAACCCGACAAAATATAATATTGAGAAGTATAGTTCGGGCCCCCTGGTTCATGCGGAATGATGATATTTGTTGTGGGACTCGATTAATTATTATTCCTGTTACTACGGTTCGATGTTGTAACTATCGCTGAACGTATGACGTGGCAAATAAAAGTTAGTTCTATGCAAAGCTTTCAACGAAATCTTGTGCTCAATATTATATCACAAACTATAATAATATTACATGGTGGCAGCGTAAATCGGAAATCATGGTAAATAAAACTCTGCAAATTCTTGACACAACGGTTCATTATCTTCTTTGTACAGATCACCCTTCTGTCTAGATCACTAGGTCTAAATGTCTAGATCCTAGATCTCTGCTATGTAACGATAGGAAAGGGGTAGGGAAATTAGTGGGATTTCTGCAGACTGTTTTACGACAGCGGGCATTTACTGTAAACGAAGGTTTTCTCGTCTAGACTGATTTTGATGTCGTGCCTCATCTAGTCATCTTTAATTTCTCTCTTTGTGCCTTACACTATTGGCTGTTGAGCTAAATTTTCAAATCAGAATTTATTTTTTTCTTTCTACTATGTACCTACTTTATCTGAATTTAAAGAAATTTGTATTTCATTTATTAGTATTAGTAATTTATTTCCATATATGTGAACTCTTGTGAAAAACTTGTTTTTTAACACAATAAAACATCTATCTATCTAGATCCTAAATGTTAGATTAATTATTATTATCAATTATCACTAATTATTAACAATTTTATCAAGTACCTACCTAGTGAAAATTATTATAATTTATTGTTAGGTATTAATAATTTGTATTTATTATTAATTATGATTAATTAATACGATATAATTCTGGGGTTTTAATACTACGTCGGTAATAATTTTTCTATAAAAGAAGTACCTACCAACAAACATTCGAAATTACCTTCATTTCCGTAGCACGAAACGCACCTCAGAACAACAAACTCGACATCACTTAAGCCATATGATGTCCCAAAGATCTTGTTAGTATGAAAATGGACCTGTATTTCAACAGTTTGATTCACGATCGGGTTGTGAGGCACAATCTTTGAGCCGTCATTGTGAACGAACGGCTGGTCGTACAAAGCTGCGGATGGTCTTAAAAAATTCTACGGAACAAACTCTATCGAAATATGAAATAAAAAACATACCGTTCTATATGAATTTTTCGAGATATGGAATTTTCAAAATTTCAAAATTCGTTTTGAACCCCTTCCCCTTGACCTAGGGTTATGAAAAGTTTCGAGGATCATTGTGGGGCTGGTCCAAACCCAGAAACCAAATTTCGTAATTTTAGCTCAACGCTAACTGGGCAAAGTGCCACGGACGGCGTACGGCGTACGGCGGACGGACGGATTTTGGTTTATTATCTTCGATAATGAACCATTGGAATCGCCCAAAGAAAAAATTTTTTTAACCCCCCCTCAAAATTTGTTGGTTTACGTTTCAAGATACGTAGATTCAGAAAATCGAATAAAAAAAAATCCGTCCGTCCGCCGTACGCCGTACGCCGTACGCCGTACGCCGTCCGCCGTACGCCGTCCGCCGTCCGCCGTCCGCGCCACTTTGCCCAGTTAGCGTTGAGCTAAAATTACGAAATTTGGTTTCTGGGTTTGGACCAGCCCCACAATGATCCTCGAAACTTTTCATAACCCTAGGTCAAGGGGAAGGGGTTCAAAACGAATTTTGAAATTTTGAAAATTCCATATCTCGAAAAATTCATATAGAACGATATGTTTTTTATTTCATATTTAGATAGAGCTTGTTCCGTAGAATTTTTTAAGACCATCCGCAGCTTTGTACGACCAGCCGTTCGTTCACAATGACGGCTCAAAGATTGTGCCTCACAACACGATCGTGACTCAAACTGTTGAAATACAGGTCCATTTTCATACTAACAAGCTCTTTGAAACATCATATGTCGAGTTTGTTGTTCTGAGGTGCGTTTCGTCCTACTGAAATGAAGGTAATTTCGAATGTTTGTTGGTAGGTACTTCTTTTATAGAAAAATTATTACCGACGTAGTATTAAAAACCCCAGAATTATATCGTATTAATTAATAATAATTAATAATAATTATTATAAATAATAAATACAAATTATTAATACCCAACAATGAATTATAATAATTTTCACTAGGTACTTGATAAAATTGTTAATAATTAGTGATAATTGATAATAATAATTAATCTAAAATTTAGGATCTAGACATTTAGACCTAGTGATCTAGACAGAAGGGTGATCTGTACAAAGAAGATAATGAACCGTTGTGTCAAGAATTTGCAGAGTTTTTTTGGTTTATTATCTTCGATAATGAACCATTGGAATCGCCCAAAGAAAAAAATTTTTTAACCCTCCCTCAAAATTTGTTGGTTTACGTTTCAAGATACGTAGATTCAGAAAATCGAATAAAAAAAAATCCGTCCGTCCGCCGTACGCCGTCCCCCGTCCGCCGTCCGCCGTCCGTGGCACTTTGCCCAGTTAGCGTTGAGCTAAAATTACGAAATTTGGCTTCTGGGTTAGGACCAGCCCCACAATGATCCTCGAAACTTTTCATAACGCTAGGTCAAGGGGAAGGGGTTCAAAACGAAATTTAAAATTTCGACGATGTCATATCTCAAAATATTCAACTGAACCGTGTAATTTTTAGTTCACTTTTGAATGACCTGAAAAATTACGAATCTTTTAAGACCAATTGGATTTTTGTGCGACCAGCCGTTCGTTCACAGTGAGCGCGCAAATGTTTAGGAAAAACACTAAACTTTCGCGTCGAAAACGGCCGTTATGTGACCCAACCTCCAGACGCCCAGAATAAAACTACGTTTTTCATCTTCCCGGTAAACTACAGTCTAGAAATTTTAACCGTGAGTCAGGGATAAACCACATTGCAATATTCACTCGGTTTCTCATCTGTAAAATTGTTTAAATAATACCTTTTTGTAATAATACAAATTTAATTTTGATGATGAGCTGTTGACTTGAAATTTTAAAAATAGTTCAGAACTGGATCACAATGCAATATTCACTCGTTTTCTTGTCTGTAAAATTGTTTAAATAATACCTATTTGTTTAAACAAATTAAATTTTGATGATGAGCTAGATACTTGAAATTTTAAATATAGGTCAGAAATGGACGACATTTCAATATTCACTCGGTTTGTATGACATGGTATGAGTATGGTATGGTATATTATTGTATGTATGATTTGGTATAGTACAGTATGGTATGATAGGAAAGAAATTCGTATGGTATGGTATGAGTACGGTGAGAATATGGTATGGTGCCGATTTGCAACACAGTCTGGTGTAGACAGAAGGGTGATCTGCACAAGGAAGATAATAAACCGTTGTGTCAAGAATTTGCAGAGTTTTTTTTTATTCGATTTTCTGAATCTACGTATCTTGAAACGTAAACCAACAAATTTTGAGGGGGGGTTAAAAAATTTTTTTCTTTGGGCGATTCCAATGGTTCATTGGAATCAATATCGAAGATAATAAACCAAAATCCGTCCGTCCGCCGTACGCCGTAGTTCTGTGATCCAGTTCTGACCTATTTTTAAAATTTCAAGTCAATAGCTCATCAAAATTTAATTTGTATTATTACAAAAAGGTATTATTTAAACAATTTTACAGATGAGAAACTGAGTGAATATTGCAATGTGGTCTATCCCCGACTCACGGTTAAAATTTCTAGACTGTAGTTTACCGGGAAGATGAAAAAAGGTAGTTTTATTCTGGGCGTCTTGCGGTTGACCCACATGACGACCGTTTTCGACGAGAAAGTTTAGTGTTTTTCCTAAACCTTTGCGCGCTAACTGTGAACGAACGGCTGGTCGCACAAAAATCCAATTGGTCTTAAAAGATTCGTAATTTTTCAGGTCATTCAAAAGTGAACTGAAAATTACACGGTTCAGTCGAATATTTTGAGATATGACATCGTCGAAATTTTAAATTTCGTTTTGAACCCCTTCCCCTTGACCTAGGGTTATGAAAAGTTTAGAGGATCATTGTGGGGCTGGTCCAAACCCAGAAACCAAATTTCGTAATTTTAGCTCAACGCTAACTGGGCAAAGTGCCACGGACGGCGTACGGCGTACGGCGGACGGACGGATTTTGGTTTATTATCTTCGATAATGAACCATTGGAATCGCCCAAAGAAAAAAATTTTTTAACCCCCCCTCAAAATTTGATGGTTTACGTTTCAAGACACGTAGATTCAGAAAATCGAATAAAAAAAAATCCGTCCGTCCGCCGTACGCCGTACACCGTACGCCGTACGCCGTACGCCGTCCCCCGTACGCCGTCCGCCGTCCGCCGTCCACGCCGTTTTGCCCAGTTAGCGTTGAGCTAAAATTACGAAATTTGGTTTCTGGGTTTGGACCAGCCCCACAATGATCCTCGAAACTTTTCATAACCCTAGGTCAAGGGGAAGGGGTTCAAAACGAAATTTAAAATTTCGACAATGTCATATCTCCAAATATTTAACTGAACCGTGTAATGTTTAGTTCACTTTTGAATGACCTGAAAAATTACGAATCTTTTAAGACCAATTGGATTTTTGTGCGACCAGCTGTTCGTTCACAGTGGGCGCGCAAAGGTTTAGGGAAAACACTAAACTTTCGCGCCGAAAACGGCCGTTATGTGACCCAACCACCAGACGCCCAGAATATAACTACCTTTTTTCATCTTCCCGGTAAACTACAGTCTAGAAATTTTAACCGTGAGTCGGGGATAGACCACATTGCAATATTTACTCGGTTTCTCATCTGTAAAATTGTTTAAATAATACCTTTTTGTAATAATACAAATTAAATTTTGATGATGAGCTATTGACTTGAAATTTTAAAAATAGGTTAGAACTGGATAACAATGCAATATTCACTCGGTTTCTTGTCTGTAAAATTGTTTAAATAATACCTATTTGTTTAAACAAATTAAATGTTGATGATGAGCTAGATACTTGAAATTTTAAATATAGGTCTGAAATGGATGACATTTCATTATTCACTCGGTTTGTATGACATGGTATGAGTATGGTATGGTATATTATTGTATGTATGATTTGGTATAATACAGTATGGTATGATAGGAAAGAAATTCGTATGGTATGGTATGAGTACGGTGAGAATATGGTATGGTGCCGATTTGCAATACAGTCTGGTATAGACAGAAGGATGATCTGCACAAGGAAGATAATAAACCGTTGTGTCAAGAATTTGCAGAGTTTTTGGTTTATTATCTTCGATAATGAACCATTGGAATCGCCCAAAGAAAAAAAATTTTTAACCCCCCCTCAAAATTTGTTGGTTTACGTTTCAAGACACGTAGATTCAGAAAATCGAATAAAAAAAAATCCGTCCGTCCGCCGTACGCCGTACGCCGTACACCGTACGCCGTACGCCGTCCCCCGTCCGCCGTCCGCCGTCCACGCCGTTTTGCCCAGTTAGCGTTGAGCTAAAATTACGAAATTTGGTTTCTGGGTTTGGACCAGCCCCACAATGATCCTCGAAACTTTTCATAACCCTAGGTCAAGGGGAAGGGGTTCAAAACGAAATTTAAAATTTCAACAATGTCATATCTCCAAATATTTAACTGAACCGTGTAATGTTTAGTTCACTTTTGAATGACCTGAAAAATTACGAATCTTTTAAGACCAATTGGATTTTTGTGCGACCAGCTGTTCGTTCACAGTGAGCGCGCAAAGGTTTAGGAAAAACACTAAACTTTCGCGTCGAAAACGGTCGCTACGTGGGTCAACCTCCAGACGCCCAGAATAAAACTACCTTTTTTCATCTTCCCGGTAAACTACAGTCTAGAAATTTTAACCGTGAGTCGGGGATAGACCACATTGCAATATTTACTCGGTTTCTCATCTGTAAAATTGTTTAAATAATACCTTTTTGTAATAATACAAATTAAATTTTGATGATGAGCTATTGACTTGAAATTTTAAAAATAGGTTAGAACTGGATAACAATGCAATATTCACTCGGTTTCTTGTCTGTAAAATTGTTTAAATAATACCTATTTGTTTAAACAAATTAAATGTTGATGATGAGCTAGATACTTGAAATTTTAAATATAGGTCTGAAATGGATGACATTTCATTATTCACTCGGTTTGTATGACATGGTATGAGTATGGTATGGTATATTATTGTATGTATGATTTGGTATAATACAGTATGGTATGATAGGAAAGAAATTCGTATGGTATGGTATGAGTACGGTGAGAATATGGTATGGTGCCGATTTGCAATACAGTCTGGTATAGACAGAAGGGTGATCTGCACAAGGAAGATAATAAACCGTTGTGTCAAGAATTTGCAGAGTTTTTTTTATTCGATTTTCTGAATCTACGTATCTTGAAACGTAAACCAACAAATTTTGAGGGGGGGTTAAAAAATTTTTTTCTTTGGGCGATTCCAATGGTTCATTGGAATCAATATCGAAGATAATAAACCAAAATCCGTCCGTCCGCCGTACGCCGTCCCCCGTACGCCGTCCGCGCCACTTTGCCCAGTTAGCGTTGAGTTAAGATTACGAAATTCGGTTTCTGGGTTTGGACCAGCCCCACAATGGTCCTCGAAACTTTTCATAACCCTAGGTCAAGGGGAAGGGGTTCAAAACGAAATTTAAAATTTCGACAATGTCATATCTCAAAATATTTAACTGAAACGTGTAATTTTCAGTTCACTTTTGAATGACCTGAAAAATTACGAATCTTTTAAGACCAATTGGATTTTTGTGCGACCAGCTGTTCGTTCACAGTGAGCGCGCAAAGGTTTAGGAAAAACGCTAAACTTTCGCGTCGAAAACGGCCGTTATGTGACCCAACCACCAGACGCCCAGAATAAAACTACCTTTTTTCATCTTCCCGGTAAACTACAGTCTAGAAATTTTAACCGTGAGTCGGGGATAGACCACATTGCAATATTTACTCGGTTTCTCATCTGTAAAATTGTTTAAATAATACCTTTTTGTAATAATACAAATTAAATTTTGATGATGAGCTATTGACTTGAAATTTTAAAAATAGGTCAGAACTGGATCACAGAACTGGATTCACTCGGTTTCTTGTCTGTAAAATTGTTTAAATAATACCTATTTGTTTAAACAAATTAAATTTTGATGATGAGCTAGATACTTGAAATTTTAAATATAGGTCAGAAATGGATGACATTTCAATATTCACTCGGTTTGTATGACATGGTATGAGTATGGTATCGTATATTATTGTATGTATGATTTGGTATAATACAGTATGGTATGATAGGAAAGAAATTCGTATGGTATGGTATGAGTACGGTGAGAATATGGTATGGTGCCGATTTGCAATACAGTCTGGTATAGACAGAAGGGTGATCTGCAAAAGGAAGATAATAAACCGTTGTGTCAAGAATTTGCAGAGTTTTTTATTCGATTTTCTGAATCTACGTATCTTGAAACGTAAACCAACAAATTTTGAGGGGGGGTTAAAAAATTTTTTTCTTTGGGCGATTCCAATGGTTCATTATCGAAGATAATAAACCAAAATCTCTTTCGTTCTTCTGAAAGTGAGGAGGAACCACAAGAAGCCCAGCTGAGGAGCTCCAGTCAAAGGATGGTACTCCAGCGAGCTAACTTCCGGATAGACCCTCCGCGGAATTTTTCCTTCGTACCCGCTGAATGGACTTCCTGGAAGAATCGCTTCGAAAGGTTCCGATCTGCATCTGGTTTAAGCGAAGAAACTGATAAAAAAACAGGTAGATACCTTGATTTATACAATGGGAGAAAAAGCAGACGAAATATTTTGTTCATTTAAGATCCCTAGTAATATCCAGCCGAAATATGAGGAAATAATGCTGAGGTTCGAGAACTATTTCATCCCTAGAAGGAACCTAATCTATGAACGGGCAAAGTTTTTAAGGCGCCGTCAAGCGAATAGTGAAAGAATTGACGACTTCATCACTAGTCTCCACTCACTAGCAGAAACTTGCAGTTGGGGTGACCTTAACGACGAAATGGTTCTCATGGTTCTTGTTCGGCCCCCAGAGTTCACCTCTGGAGACCTCAGGCCACTGTACCACAACTTCCCTAGTTCCCATTATTCCCGCTACTAGCGTCTTTCCACCTACCATGGAGTTCTCCATCCTACTCAACACAACTTCCTCCATACCGACTTTCTCCACACCGACTCCATAACACTTACCTTCATTTGCAATATTTACCGAATAAAGACAATTACACGATTTCCCCGACACACAATAATTTCCGAATATTATTTACCAAATTATAAATGCCAGTTGGGGTAACATGCTGAGAAAACGGGCAATGACGTACCTACATAAATTACTTAGCAGAACTGCGTCGTGTGACGCCATTTTTGTCTCCCCCCTGAACGACCAGTCAGTCTTCTGCTCTTCCCAGTGTTACTTCGCGTTCCCGAATTTCCTATGTTTTACCAATAATATTTCCAAATAAAACACCGATTTCCCGACGCAATTGTTTCGTTGACTAATCCCGAGACTACTTTACAGTTCTGATTTTGGGGTTGATTGATGATAGGATGTCCGACCGTCTCTTACTTGACACTGAACTTACCTTAGGAAAAGCAGTTACCGCAGTTCGTCAAGCAGACAGGGTTAAGCTGGAGAAATTAGAGTTGAATAGTTCAGAAAAGCAGGAGATTGAAGCTGTTAAGGCAACTTTCCATCAAACCTCATCTACTAACTCGAAAGGAGGAACCGATCGGAATCTAAATTTTAAGTTTGTGTATGGTGTGGAAAAAGACCGTCCCATAGGAAAGGTCTTTGCCCAGCCCGCACATCATCTTGTAAGGCCTGTAATAAGATAGGTCATTATGCCAGCGTTTGCAAGTCAAAAACGCTACAAGAAGTTATGGATAGCAACGCTCCTGAAAATAATGAAAAATATTTTGTTGGGAGCATCTTCGATTATCCCAAAAAATATGATCCTTGGGTTCTGACTATAGAGCTCAACGGGCACCCGATTCAGTTCAAAGTGGATACAAGAGCCGATGTCACTGTAGTCCCCCCTGATCTAGTAGATTTGACTTCGATCTCCAAGACGTCTCACATTGAATTGTATAGCGCTGGGAGAAACAAATTGGACATTTTAGGCACGCTTCAAGCAAAATTATCTTACAATAAGAAGATCATAAGCCAAAACATTTACGTGGTCAAGGAACTTGTGACACCTCTTCTAGGACGTCCTGCTATAGAAGAATTAGGTATTTTGTCGTTTGTGTCAAGTGTTGACGATAAAATGATAAATTTTTTTAGCGAGTACAAACATCTTTTTACTGGATTGGGCACTATACCCGACCCATACACAATAACTATGAACGGATCTTGTAAGCCTTATGCAATTACCACGCCTCGATCTGTCCCGATTCCCTTATTGGACAGTGTTGAAGCTGAACTGAAGAATATGGTGACTTGCGGGGTAATAACTCCTGTAGAACATGCAACTGAATGGTGTGCTCCTATGGTGGTGGTTCCAAAGCAGAATGGAAAAGTAAGAATTTGTGTCGATTTGACTAAGCTTAACGAGTCTGTTCAACGTCCGTATCATCCAATTCCAAAAGTCGAATTTTCGCTCAGTTCGGTAGCAGGAGCTAAATACTTTTCCAAACTTGACGCCAATAGTGGTTTTTGGCAAGTCCCCTTGTCTGTTGAATCTCAAGACTACACAACGTTTTTAACTCCATTCGGGAGGTATAAATTTCTCAAACTCCCTTTTGGAATCACAAGTGCTCCGGAACATTTCCAGAAATGTATGCATAAAATTTTGAAGAACCAGAAAAATGTTGCCGTACATATGGACGATGTGTTAATTTGGGGCAGAACAATTGAAGAACACGATATCCATATCGTTCCGTTATAACGGTCCGCCAAGTTCTTGATAAATTCACTTCTGTTGGTCTCACCCTAAACAAAGACAAAAGTGAGTTTCACAAAACTACTATAAAGTATCTTGGCCATTGGATATCGTCAGAAGGTATATCACCGGATCCAGAAAAAATAAAAGCAGTGTTGGACATGGAACCCCCTAAAACTGTAAAAGAACTTCAAAGAGTTCTAGGGATGATAAATTATTTGTCAAAATTTATTCCAAATAAATCTGAAATATTGGCACCGTTAAATTCATTATTAAAGTCAAGTGTAAATTTGGAATGGAAATCAGAAGATCAAGACGCCTTTACTAAGCTCAAGACCTCTATAACATCTTGTCCTTGTTTAGCTATTTTTGATAAAACATTGGAAACTATAATAACTTGTGACGCATCAATGTCTGGGTTAGGAGCTGTCCTTCTTCAAAAACAGAAAGACCAGACAGTTCGACCAGTTTTCTACGCTTCTAGATCACTTTTACCTGCAGAGAAGAATTATGCCAATATTGAGCGGGAGGCTGTCGCGGTAACTTGGGCTTGTGAAAAATTTCGGGACTTCATCATTGGAATGCAAGTAGAAATTCAGACAGATCATAAACCGCTGGTTCAGCATCTCAAAACTAAACATTTAGACGACTTATCACCAAGAATTCAAAGGATCCGACTAAGAATGATGAGGTACGATTACATTATAACATACATTCCAGGTAAACAACAAGCATTGGCAGACACACTTTCAAGGGCACCTTTAAAATCCAACGTTGATAAAGAATCACAAGAACTCGAAGATGAAACACTCGCTTTTATTCAAATGATAGTTGGATCAATCAACCTAAACGACACTACCTTAACAAACATTGTTACTGAACAAAACAAAGACTCTGTATGTGATACACTGAAGAAGTTTATATTGGAAGGTTGGCCTTCAAAAAGTGACGTTCCTCTCCACATCAGAGTGTTCTATTCAATTAAGGATGAACTCAGTGTGAGTAACGGATTAATACTCAGAGGTTCTCGCATTTTCGTACCATCCTCACTTCAACCAGCAGTTCTACAGACGATTCACGAGGGTCATCAAGGGATTACTAAGTGTCGGTTGAGAGCGAGACAAGCTGTTTGGTGGCCTGGATTGTCAACATCAATCGAAAAACTCGTGAAATCATGCCCTTCGTGCATACAAAATTCAAAAAATCACCATGAGCCGTTGATTCCATCAGAATTTCCCGATCGACCCTGGAAGATTTTGGCTATGGATCTTTTCAAAACAGAAAATGTGTGGTTTCTTACAGTAACTGATTATTATTCAAGATACTTTGAAATAGCAGAGCTGAAATCTTTGCGAGCTCAAGAAGTTATACAGAA
This sequence comes from Stenodema calcarata, assembly GCA_963920205.1. Lineage (NCBI taxonomy): Eukaryota > Metazoa > Arthropoda > Insecta > Hemiptera > Miridae > Stenodema > Stenodema calcarata. Next base: position 1,787,054 of record OY986060.1, on the reverse strand, counting down.
GTGTAATTTTACACGTTTTAACGTTCTTCTGTCGACACGGTATCCCAGAAATTGTTAGATCGGACTGTGGACCCCAATTTCAAGCTATTGAGGGTGCGGAATTCAATGAATTCGCGAAACAATACGGCTTTCAACATGTAACCAGCAGCCCAAAATTTGCTCAAAGCAATGGAGAGGCGGAAGCCGCTGTCAAAATCGCAAAAATGGTATTAAAAAAGAATCCTGATGATCCATATTTGGCACTTCTCGCTTATCGAGCTACCCCGTTAGCCAATGGATTCAGCCCATCAGAGCTACTGATGAACAGGAAACTGAGAAGTCGTTTACCACAGACGGAAGATGTTCTCAAACAAATTCAAATCTCCAGATTTCACCCATCTATTAGAAGAAGAGAAACGCTACAGGGATACATACAAACATAATTACGACACACACCACAAAGTTTCACCGTTGAAAAAAGGAGACAGAGTTTGGATTATAGACCTCCGTCGTCATGGAATTGTTGTTGGAATTTCGGAAAACCCTCGTTCATACATCATTGACACGGAAAAGAGAACTGTGTGCCGCAATAGATTTCATCTAAAACTGGCTCCATACTTGAATTCCCAAAACGAAACAGGTGACCTTGAGGAGTCGGCACAGTAACCGTCATCTTGAACATGAACTTCAACGTTATTCACTGTTACTACGGTTCGATGTTGTAACTATCGCTGAACGTATGACGTGGCAAATAAAAGTTAGTTCTATGCAAAGCTTTCAACGAAATCTTGTGCTTAATATTATATCACAAACTATAATAATATTACAATATTCACCGAGACTTGAGGGTAGAAACGGTCACCGAAATTATCGCCAAATATGCAAGGAAGGACGAACATCGCCTCCACAAACACGAGAACCTGGAGATGCTCAACGTTTTAAACAACGAATGAGAGCTTCGGCGACTCAAGAGAAATAAACCTCTGGACCTAATTGTGCTGTGCAAATAGTGCAAGTGTAATCCAGTGTTTTTAACTGTTCTTGATACAAGTATGGGCCAGGTTTTGCTGTAAACCTCCCCCCCCCCCCCTAGTGAGCTTATGAAATGAAATATTGCTAGATGAATTGTACTATGTTTCAGTTGCAATAAATAAATCACGGGGAAAAAAATGGTGATGTGAGCGATAGTATAATAATTATTTGAAAACAACAGAAAGAACGATTATTGTTCTCAAACCTTCGACTTCTCTATTTCCGCCTTCATAACCACCACTTTGTTATCAAATAATTATTATCAATTATTGTAAAACAAAGTGTAGGTATTTGAAAAAAACCCAGAGATGGGTACAGTTTTACAAAAAGAAGTGACCAAGACTACAGTCAGTTACGCTATACAAAATATAAATTCAAATTAAATAAGTCTGCAAAACCGGCAAACGGTCATTTTTCTAGTCTTGTACAGGCCAAACTGCTGTTCCTACAAAAAGGTCATGAGAGAATAATTTGAAGACAATTTAATCAAATGAAGACAATTGAAGAGAATCGAATCGTGGTGATCATTTGCAATCGAATGGACCTTAAGGAAAAATATTTGTCAACTCAAATACGTCGCTATACGTGAAAAAAGTTGAAATCGAATCGAGGTGTTTATTTCAAAATCGAATGGACCTCCAACAAGAGCTATAATAATTGTCAACTCAAATATGTCAAGAAACTCGAGAAAAGTAACTTTTCGCGAGTTGTTTTCAACAACTGCTGTTTTGAAATCGATTCGAGGCGATTATCAACTCAAATAATATTTATGTCGTAAAAATCAAAGGAATTCGACTTTAAATCGACTCGAGGTGTCTTTGTGTAAATATGTTTCTATGTTTTGTTGTAATTACGATAACAATTCCTTGCCTTTTTATTACAAGCGTCAAACTCTATTGGTTGAGAGAGCGAAATGCAACGCCCCTCCACTTTTATAGACTGACGCTCAAGCGAGTAGTGTTTTTTGTTTTACCCCTCTTTGCCTGAGCGTTAATCAAAAACCAGATTGGGGAAGAAACAGTAGACGAAGTAAAAAAATGATAGTTTTTATTGACGATGATTTTATTTTATTGACATAAGTAGTTATTCTCATTTTTTTTAAAGCAGTTTTAAAAAAGACTTCGTCTAAATTTGGACGAAGTCTACATTAAAACTATTACCAGTTTTATACCGCCCTCGATAGTACGAAATGAGTGTTTTTTCTTGTCTGTAAAATTGTTTAAATAATACCTAGTTGTTTAAACAAATTAAATTTTGATGATGAGCTTGAGACTTGAAATTTTAAATATAGGTCAGAACTGGATGACAATGCAATATTCACTCGGTTTGTATTACATGGTATGAGTATGGTATTGTATATTATTGTATGGTATGATTCGGTATAGTACAGTATGGTATGGTATTCATATTCATATAAAAAATGAAAAATACATAATGAAATAGGTATTGTTCATAAACTATAATTAAAAAAAAGACTGACGTAGAAAATCAGACTTAGAAATGGAAGACACCTTGGACGAAAATTGTTATTTTATCACAATTTAGTATTCGGTACCTACATAATAATATTATGTAACTTCTTATATTATAAGAAGTTAATACTTATAAATAGAAGAATCGATAGTGCTGGAACAAAATTACGAACAAACCGTTTACCTAGGTCTCCTCAACATCGATAGCCTCATTGAGAGAAAATACGACTTTTCGATTCTTTATGATTAAATTTGGTGTGGACAGCACTCTAACCACATAATAATATTATGTACTTACCTACAAAAGATGTGGTTAGCCCACACCAAATGCTTGTGATATATAGGTAGTATTGACACATTAAGTTAAACTTTTGACAAATATAGTTTGACAGATAAATTTAAACATTCGACAAATAAATTTCAACTTTCGACAAATAGATTTCAACTATTGACAGATAAATTTAATCTTTTGACAAATGGACTTCAACTTTGGACAAATAGATTTCAACTATTTATACATATTAGCGATTTCAGGGCTGCGTTCTTGCTATGCAAGGCACCTACGTTCGTCGCATAGGTAACCTTCGCTGTGCCTGCGGGCTAGGGGTTTGAATCTCTTCTGCATGGGTGGCATAATCACTAATCATAGCACTTTCAAGGTCTCACTGTGTTCGTATTTTTTGAATAGTGACGTGTTCATCACAAAACAGCCGTGATGAGTGATTCAGATTCTGTTTTCAGTTTACTTACCTGTTTTAGGGCCTTCCAGTAGATACCGTCGTAATGTGAGACCATTTGAAACAAGTGATTCGGATTCCTCATATCCACCCCCTGTCATGCGCGGGGCAGTATCAAGAAGGAGAGGCAAGTATGAGCGTATGAGAGTATTTGAAAAGAAAAAAAATACCAATTAATCTGCACGAGGAACGGTTCACAGTAAAGGAAGCTTTTGAAAAGGCGGAAGTGAAATATAACACTGGGAGGAGTAGGTATAATCAAAAAGTATTTGGGAAATCAGTGCGTACATCGCAGTGGTGCACGACGCGGAGGGAACAGACCGAAAAAACGTATGCCCAATGTCCTTGAATTAATAGAAGCAACTGTTGAACAAGAACCTGGCATAACAGTTCGTGCAATAAAAGCTAAACTTGGCAATCAGGCAATTTCGCAGAGTGAGAGTACCATAAAAAATGGATTGCGAAAATTGAAAATAACCCTTAAGAAGGCAAGTATTGAGATTGATAGGATGAATAGTGAAGCAACAGTTACCCACAGAAGACGGTACGCACAACGCTTCACAGAAACCGTCCCATAAAACCGTGAACACTTGCTGTTCATAGATGAAAGTGGGTTGGTTCAATCTGCACTTGAGACGGTCTCGAGATCGCTCAAAAAGAGGGACTAGAGCTGTAGTGACAGTGCCTACTATTAGAGGTCGAAATGTGTCGTTTATCCTAGCGCTCAACTGCATGGGAGTGGTACAAGGGTGATTCCACTAAATGTGGCGAAATTGTGTCCACAATGTTTTTTTCAGCTTCATGTGGGAATTTCGTGGAGGGGAAAAAAGCATTTGGTTTAGAACAACTTTCTCTACACCAGGCACTCTTTCTTATTTGGAAGGGTCTACCAATTAGCTCAGGAAAATATGCAACGTGCCCGATTTCTCAGTCCCCTGGCGTGTCCCCAGTCATAACACAACTTCTCGTCGTTACCTCAGTTATCCAGTTCGATATTTTGAAAAAAGCTAAGACTCATGTTCTCTCCATGTAGTCTAGTAACAAACCCTTTACTGTTGTGATTTTTAAAGTGCTAGCTTTTAGAGTTATGCATAAAGAATAGTGTGTCCACGAGTTTTCTTCTCATCCCCCTGCAAAATCTGGAAAGTGCTGTGGAGCAGACACTTTTTGTGTTGGGGAAATTTTGAAAACACAGGTTGGCATCCCTGATCCTCTAGATTCCTTATCAACCTCGCTCTCAGCTCAGTTGTGTTTGTGATGACCAACGGTGAACTTGAAGGTTGAATTTTTGGTGAGTATTTTAATTCATTATCATTCCCCTGGTACATATAACTTTATTTTTGAAACTAAAATTTTTTTTCTTCCACAATTGTCTAGCTTAGCTGGTAAGCAAGCATTCATAATTTTGGTATATTTTTACAAGCGTGCATGGAAGAAGAAGAAGAAGAAGAAGAAAAACGTTTATTGAAAATAAATTATACCTGTACATGGTTAATAATGCCTAACAAACAGTACGGCATGGTTCTGTGAACCGCCTGTCGGAAGCTCCGGGATTTTGCCGACATACTATGGCGAATATAAAGGAACTCAACAGCATTCGTTATGACAAAATAAACAAATTAAAAAAGCAATGGCAGAGCAAAATTGGTAGAAATAGAGTTAAATATAATGGGCGTAGTGTAGTATTCACACATTTGGGTCTTCATCAGGTCATCATTGCTGTTCAAAGTTAAATTCTCCGACGAGCATCTTTCTGTATGGCCATGCTGAGGTACAGAAAAGGATGACTCTTCGCCAATCTTGTGGACTGTTAAGGTATCGGACAGCCTCTTCTCGCCCCAATACACCCCTACGAAATGCGGTCCTCCTGAACTCTGCCAGCACCGGGCACGTGCACAAAAAGTGGAAGGTGCTTTCAAACTCTCTCCGATTGCACAATGAACACTGTTCTGCTGAAGAATGGGTGTCGAGGTATGGTTTGAAATTCAGATTTAATACCTCGGAGCGCAGTTTGAATAACCATCTGAGTGTGCTCATTGGGTGATTTGAAGCTCTGAGTAGGCTGGCAGGTTTCACATTAGGGTCCAGTTCTCGGTATAGAGTATAAGAATTGGAAGTCTCTGCTCTTTCCCTGTAACTTGCTCTCTTGTCATTAATTAAGTTGGCCAATATTCTGTCCGCGTCAGCTTTAAGAAGCGAGCCATCGAATGAGCTTAAGTTGTTGGCAATGCCATATTTTGTAACAAGGTCTCCCCACTGCTGAGCCCAGAACACCCCTGCACTCGCGACCTCTTTAGCAACGATCCTTGGTAAGCGAGAACTTGGCATCTTTGCTACCTTCGCTATGTAGTTCAAGTGCAGTTGCAGGGTGAACACCGAGAGTGGGTTCAATTCTATCTCAAGGTATGCAATATAATTTGGGGCATGCATCGGGAGGCGGAAAAGTTTCTTAATGAGCAGCAACTGAACGCCATCAACTCGAAAACCCCAAACCTGGGCTGAGTAACACAAAATGGCTCGGACAATGGCTTCAAAAACCTGCATCTTAGCAGTTAAAGGGATCCTAGGATTCCCAAATGCATCTCTCCACACATAATTCATTGCATTTTTCGCTGATCCAACTTTCAGCTTCAAGTGCTTTGAAAAAGAAATCCGTGGAGTCAGCGTGACACCCAGGTAGCAGTATTCATTTACTATTGTCACAACCTCATTGCCATACGTCCATTTTTCAGTTGCTCTGCGTCTTCCTCCTTTCTGGAAAATCATTGCCTTGGATTTTTCCATATTGACTTTTAGTCCCCATTGGTCACAATAGGACTTCAGGACATCAATGTTCTCTTGTAGCTCCATGGGGTCTTCTGATAAAATCACCAAGTCGTCGGCGTAGAGGAGGATCTTGACAACTGTTTCGCCGACTGCTACTCCATTAGCTAGCTCAACCGCTAGATCATTAATAAAGAGTGTGAACAAAAGAGGGCTTAGTGGACATCCCTGCTTTACACCACTCGCCACTGGGAATGACTCTGTTTTCCCATCGACAGTCCAAACTGAAGACCTGGAATCGGAGTAATAACTGCGAATCACGGCTATAAATTTTGGCGATAATCCCAGACTGAACAGCTTACAGAACAAAAAGTTTCTATTCACACGATCAAAAGCCGCACTAAGGTCTACAAAAAACGCGTAGACTTTGCCACGTGGACGGCATAGAGAGTCAGCTCAACCAGGCATGTGAGAGTAAAGATTGAGTCGACCGTGGAGTATCCTCTTCTGAAACCAGATTGGCACTCTGACAAAATGGAGTTTTGGTCTACATAAGCCATTAAGCGGTTTGATAGCGCGCATGCTAATATTTTTGCCAAACAATTGATGAATGATAGCCCTCTATAGTTGGATACAATCGAAGGGTCACCCTTTTTGAGAAGAGGAAAAATAATGGCCTCCCTGAATGAGTCAGGAACACACCCGGAGTTGAGAATGCCATTAAAAAGCCGCAACAGCACCCCTTGAAACTCAAAGCTCACGTACCTACTTATAAAATTCAAAAGGTACCCCGTCAGACCCTGTGGCCTTGTTGTCTTTAACAGCACCTAGGGCTCGGCCCAGTTCGGCAATTGTAAAGTCATCATCAAGCATGGGACAGTAAGAATTGGGCTCCACAAACAGCATCAGTTCATTTGATTCTTGAGCATTCAAAAGAGCATTGAAGTATGTCATCCAATCGGAGGCCAACACAGCCGGTCTTGGACGCTGAGCTCTTTTCTTAAAAACGTTTACCAGCTGCCAAAACGCCTTGCTGTTGGCGACCATCTTGAACTTCATCGATATACCCATAAAGAACTCTTTTTCTTTGCGCGCCAATAGTTTCTTGTTACAAGCGTGCATGGAGAGGGGAGATTAAAAAAACACGTGATTTCTCATTCCCCTGTGTCTCATCCCCCTAGTTATTGAGGCTGTTGGGTATTCCAGGGGAATGATGAAATCACAGGGGAACGATAATTCTCAATGCATTTCCTGCATGTTTATGAAATACTTAACATTTCTTTCATTATTATTGTTCTTTTAGCTGATACATTATTTCCACGTTTCATAGCTTGAAGAATGGCACCAAGGAAGAAGGCTTTGCGAGAGGAGGAGTTGAAGGAGAAGAGGGAGAAGGAGCGTGCAAGGTATCAGCGAATAAAAGAGGACCCTGTATTAAGAGCCCGCCAAGCTGAAAAGGAGAAGGCAAAGAACCTGAAAAACTCAGCGACATTATTGCTAAATTGCCTCCTCCAAATGTGAGTCGGGGAAGGTTCGATTTCAGGGCGGACTTTTCACAATTTAGTGTCCGCTAAATTATGTTCACCTCCAATTTTTCCTTAATTCTTTTCTATAAGCCAGGAGATTCATTGTCCAACTTGAAAGATTTGCACAATTTTTTAGTATAATGCTGTTCAATTTCATTTTCCATTTTTCGAGATTCGTCGTCCAGGTTGAAACATCAGCTGCACTTTTCGAGTTCAATTATGTTAATTTTTATTCACAACATTTCTGAAGATTTATTTCTTATTTTTTTCTTGTTCGTTTGTATTTTGACTGTTTGATTGCCGTTGACATTCCTGATTTAAGATTTTCCTGTTTAATTTGTTCACTGAATTTTATTTCTTCTGATTACTCTTAAGAAAGTTTGATGAAAGAATGAAGTTACTGGTTAGATTCTACTACGAGTAGTTTTAAGCAAGGCGAAAGACTGCTTCTTCAAAAAGACTGGGGTAACCAACTCGAAAGACTTCATTTGTGGTTGTGTGATGTAATTTGTGCTGTTTGATATCTAGTTCCTGGTTACCTGAATAAACATTGTGATAGATACAGGTATCTATATAGAAAAAATATATTATATAAAATGTACAGTAGGTCTACTGTACATTTTATATAATATATTTTTTCTGATCTCTTAAATTTAAGACCAACTAGTTTCAAGCTAGAAGAAAAGACTGCCTCTTCAAAAAGACTGGCGTAAACTATTCAGACTCCTTTTGTGATTGAAGTGATGTAGTTCCTGGTTACCTATGAGTACTAATTATTTACCAAGCTCGTATTTTGCTAGAGAGTTGGCTACACGCCGTTAAATAAAAGTTGTGAGAGGTACCGTATGCACTTTATTTTATCATTCCCCTGCTTGGTTTCTCATTCCCCTGAATCACTGATTTCTATTGATGGCTGTTTACACCCCCCCCCCCCTATGTCAATATTGAGAGCTGCTCGTATATGGGTTCCATTGAGGCATGAACACTGACCCATTTAAACAAAAAAAACTTTCAGAATTCGTCAAAAAAATTTCAAGAGTTGCTTAACCAAAATTCGCCACTTTTAGTGGAATCACCCACAAACCAAAATTATAACCTCTGGTACCACGAGGGCCTCACAGTTTCGTGATTTTCTTCGAGAGCTTGAGAGCAAACTGTCTACTTCAGCACGAAACACAATGCTGATCATGGATAATGCTCAAATTCATAGGGCTACTGAAGAGTTTCTGCGTTCATCTCAAATGAAAATTACTTTCTTACCACCGTATTCTCCAATGTTAAACCCATGTGAGAAAGCATTCTCGAAGATCAAGAACAAAGCCAGAGACATTTTGGGCGGTGAAGGGGAACATCAACTGGTGGACGTTATATTGCAAGGTGTGGCCTCCTTAACTCAAAATGACTGTTCCAATTACGTCATGGATATGTTTTAACGTTACCATCCGCAGCAGCTGGACGTCCACTTCATTGAAATTCGTTTTCAGAACTCGTTAGTTTTGTGATTTGGTTAATTTTCTTATTTCTGTCTATTTGTCCAAAGTTGAAGTCCATTTGTGTTGTATCCATGCTACCAAGCAACCACCACCAAGTTGAGTTGAGAGTTATAACTAAGTTCACCAATGAAACAATTGTGCGTGCTACTTATTAAATCACCACCATAAGATTGGCGACGAGTTTGAAACGAAGATATTCGAAAAAGCCGGTGAGTTTGTTCTAAGTATGTTATTTTCTAAGCCACTTGAGTTCTATTTCGACTGATTCAACCTTTTATTCAAATTCAATCAAAATGGACAGTGAACAGTTTAAAATGTTCATGGACCAATTCGCAAGTCAACAAAATGCTTTGATTAGCATGGTGGAGAGGGTCACAAGCGTAACCTCTACTCATGCGCTCTACTCTAACCTGGCTCGTGTCGGGTTTTTTGTGCCGCGCCTCTCTTCCCGTTCTGTCACGCCGTTTGCCATCCCCTTCTAAGTATGTTATTTTCTAATCCTTTGATGAAAGGACCAGATTTTATGAGAAAAACACAATTTAATTGACGGAGTTTAATTAGAAAATGAACACACGTTTTTACTTTCTTACGGCGTAGTCATAAATCGATATATCAGTCAGTATCGATTTATCTTATCAATCGCATAAACATCGATCATCGCAGTGTCGCACATATAATCGAATTTACCAAAAATGAACAAATTATTATTTTATCAAATTAACATTTCAACACACCCCCGTAATTTTTACATTTTTGAATCTAATATTAATCGTCAGAATTTAGAATTTTTGTTGAACAAAATTAAACATTATAATCTTAATTTTAAAATAAAAATGTCTAAATCAAAATAAACTGTAAAATTTTATAAAAGGAATTTTTACCCTGCATATTACAATAATTGTATTGAAATCATTTCAAGTAACTAATTTCTTTTGAAAGAAGTTAAATTTCGTCGGCCCAAGTGGCTTAGTCAAAAGATCTGCTATCTGAATATCAGTAGGACAGTAAGATAATTTCATCAAACCTTCTACATACTTTTCGTGCAGGAAATGGTACTTTACATCGATATGTTTTCTTTTTCGGTTCATCACTCCAGTCTTGATCAACTCGATGGTGCTGGCATTGTCAATCAGCATTTCAGCTTCAATGGTTTCCTTTGTGAGTTCTTCGATGAATGCTTTGACGTAAATCAGTTCCCTGCAGCTTTCAGCGGCAGCAACGAATTCTGCTTCAGTGCTGTGATCTGCAGTCGTAGGTTGTTTTCTTGATCTCCAAGAGATAGGTCCGCCGCCGTAGTACATCACATATCCGGATGTACTTTTAGTTGTAGCGGGGTCACCGGCATGATCTGAGTCACAGAATACTTTTAGTTCATTGGTGGAGTCGGCACTGTAGGAAATTCCGCTTCCAACACTTCCTTTAAGGTATCTCATGATACGTTTCAGATTGATTACGTCATGATCGTCAGGATGTTCCATTTGTCTACTGCAGTATCCCACGGCGAAGCTTATGTCTGGCCTCGTTTTAGTAGAGAGATAGAGCAGACTTCCTACTGCTTCACGAAATGGAAAATTCGGTGATTTGTCTGGTTTTTTTAGGTCGGCAGGTTTGTAAGCAGACAATGGCGTCGACATTGGTTTGGCATCTGTCATGTTGAATTTCTTCAAAATATTTTCAATGTAGGACTTCTGTGTGATTTTGATGCGACCTTGGGAAATCTGGAGTTCCATACCCAGAAATGAATTAGGATTATTCGTCGTAGTTATTTCAAATTCTTTTTCAAGACGTTTTAGTAATTTGCTCATTTTTGTCTTATCTTCTCCCAGCAAAAGTCCGTCGTCGACATGAATAGCTAGGATCAATGATATGTCCTGGTTTAAGAACACACATCGATCTGTTCTCATTGAAGTCAATCCTTGTTCCTTTAGAAAAGTCACAAGCCGTTTCTGCCAGCTTGCTGAGGCTTGGCGCAACCCATACAACGCTTTGTTCAACTTGCAGATTTTACCACTATGTTTTCCGTAGCCTTCAGGTAAGGACATATATATTTCTTCGTCGACGAATCCGTGAAGAAACGCGTTTTTGACATCAAAAGTGTTAATTTTTAGGTTGTTCTTGACCGCATGAGCGAGGAGCACACGAAGGGTGTCTGCGCCTACCACTGGGCTATAAGTGTCAAAAAAGTCGATTCCAAACCTCTGTTGGCACCCTCGTACCACAAGCCTTGCTTTATATCTGCCGTCTTCTTTGATTCTAAATACCCATCGGCTTGTGAGTACTTTTTTACCTTTTACTTCAGAGACGTCGATCAAACTCCAGGTTTTATTTTTTATTAGGGCATTTTTTTCCTCTTCAATTGCAGCAAGCCACTTTTCCCGGTCAATTCCACTGGTAGCTTCAGCATACGTCAGTAGAGCTGATTCATTCAAGCTTTCGTCAGAATCAGGGGTCATTACATAATCTTTGAACTTTTCTGGAACTTTAGTCTGTCTGGTAGATCTTCGTTGATGTGGCTCAAGCTCATTTTCTTCATCATCTGTAGTCTCAGGAGCATCTTCCAAGTTGTTTCTTGCGTTTTGTTCTATGGTGTTTTCACTTCTTAGTTCTTCTTCTTCATCTTCTTCACTATTACCATCTTCGTTGACTTGAGAGAAGATAGAATGAATTCTTTTCTTGGTGCAGTTTGGGGTTTCTCCAGTGAATTTCACATCTCTTGAAACGACTATTTTACGCTTCTCCTCATCCCACAACCGGTATCCCATTCTAGTATAACCAATGAAGGTATACTCCTTGCTTCGGTGGTCAAGTTTTTTAAGAAAACCTTTTTCGCGGACAAAGGCACGAGATCCAAATATTTGAAGGTTGTTAAGATTAGGAGGTTTTCCATTCCACATCTCATATGGAGTCTTATTGGGTAGTGCTGACGTTGGTGAGCGATTTAGGAGGTAGGTGGCAACATACAACGCCTCTCCCCAAAATTCCTCGCGAAGTCCAGAGTCATAAATTAGGGCTCTTACTTTTTCCATCAAGCTTCTCAAAAGTCGCTCACTTTTTCCATTTAGTTCAGGAACGTAGGGTGGAGAGAAATCAAACATTATCCCTTTTTCTTTAGCCCATTCTCTCAATTCCCTCGAGGAATTTTCTCCAGCATTGTCACAACGCATCATGTGAACTTTAGTGTTCCATTTCGCCTCAAATTCAGCTACAATACTTTTTAATTCGCGAGCAAGTTCTGACTTGTGATGTAGCAACGCTACAACAGAATAATGAGTATAGTCGTCCAACACGGCGAGGAAGTAGGATTTATTATCCCAAGTCTCTTGGATAGGTCCACACAAATCAAAATGGAGAATTTCGAGTGGTCGTTCTGCTTTTTTACGGTTGTTGTTGAATGGAAGTCGAGTTTGCTTTGATTGGGCGCAAACTTCACAAAATTGTTTGTCATCTGGAAGTTTGAGCTTTTCCATTCCTTCACTGCACTTTTTTAACTTTATGATGTTTTGATGGCCAAGATGTCCCAGCTTTCGGTGCCAGTCAGCTGTGTATGCATAATCTTCTTCAACCACTAATGCAGAATTTTTCGGGTCGGGTATCAGTTTTACTTCAAAGAGATTGGACTCGTTTTTATGACCATGCAGGATCAGATCCCCACATTTGATTACCACTTTGTTTTGTTGAAAAGTTGCTTGTCCACCTGCTTCAATGATTTTGTTTACTGACAGTAAGTTTGTTGAAAGTTCGGGAACATACAGAACATTCTTTAAAGTGCAGTTCACAAAACTTATATCACCCTTTTTAACAGCAGCCATTTTAATTCCGTCTTTGGCAATGGTGATCTCACTGTGAATCTTCATTGCATTCACAAGGTAGGTGTCGTCATTACACATGTGACTGGAAGATCCAGAATCAATTGTCCAAATGGTATAGTCAGTCGTGTTTTTAGCATCATCGTTGTCTCCACAGGTGAAAAATGCAGCCTTATCTGTGTATGTGTTTTTACTTTTCTGACCCTTCTTTGAGTAGTTAGAACTTTCCGACGTCTTTGGGGTATTCCAGTTTTTATTCTTTCTGAAGTAACAGTCTTCCGAGGAATGGTTGGTCTTCTTACAAATCTTACAACGAATGTCATCTTTCTTTGTAGAACAATTTCTAGCGAAGTGCCCTATTACACCACATTCATAGCACTTGACGTCGCATTTCCGAAATTGAGCAGTCCGGGCAGCTGTAAAGGCAACATTTGTTTCTTCAGTTTTGGACGAGCTGGCTTTACTTTCTTCCTTCATCAACCTGGCGATCAAGTTTGTTGATGTTCTTTCTTCTTTGGGGGTAGAATCCCATGACACGGCAAAACTGTTGTACGACTCGGGCAAGGCCGATAATATTCGCTGAGTAAGTTCTTCGTCTTTTATTTCGTGACCAAGACCATTTAATTGTGTTACGATGTTTTCAAGTTCAGCGATTCCTTTTGCGATATTTTTGATCCGGAAACCAAAATACTGAGCCAACAAGTTATCTTTTAGTCTGTCGTTGTCTCCTTCATAGATGCTTGTCAGTTTCTTGTACATCTCCGCAGCAGATTTACATGACATCACCAGCTGCTTATTCTTTTTACTGATGCTCATTATTATGGCTTTCTGAGCTTTTGCATCCTTTCTAGCGTGCTCCGAATCCTTATCTCCGTCCTTGTAAGATAGTGCCTCAAGAATGTTTGAAGCGTTCAGCATTATTTTTAGTTCAAAACGCCAAGAAGCAAAGCTTTCGGGTCCTTCGAGTTTTTCAATATTAGCATATTCTTCAATATTCGACATTTTACTTACTTATTTTTACGGGAAACGATGAGATTGTGATGATTTGGGGTTGGGATAACCTCACTCGGCGATGTTGATGCTTGGTTTTTACGCGACTTTTTCGTTTTACACTTCACAATTTCACAATTTTACTTATCACCGCACTATTCTGGGCCCATAACCTGATGAAAGGACCAGATTTTATGAGAAAAACACAATTTAATTGACGGAGTTTAATTAGAAAATGAACACACGTTTTTACTTTCTTACGGCGTAGTCATAAATCGATATATCAGTCAGTATCGATTTATCTTATCAATCGCATAAACATCGATCATCGCAGTGTCGCACATATAATCGAATTTACCAAAAATGAACAAATTATTATTTTATCAAATTAACATTTCAACAGTATCCATGCTACCAAGCAACCACCACCAAGTTGAGTTGAGAGTTATAACTAAGTTCACCAATGAAACAATTGTGCGTGCTACTTATTAAATCACCACCATAAGATTGGCGACGAGTTTGAAACGAAGATATTCGAAAAAGCCGGTGAGTTTGTTCTAAGTATGTTATTTTCTAAGCCACTTGAGTTCTATTTCGACTGATTCAACCTTTTATTCAAATTCAATCAAAATGGACAGTGAACAGTTTAAAATGTTCATGGACCAATTCGCAAGTCAACAAAATGCTTTGATTAGCATGGTGGAGAGGGTCACAAGCGTAACCTCTACTCATGCGCTCTACTCTAACCTGGCTCGTGTCGGGTTTTTTGTGCCGCGCCTCTCTTCCCGTTCTGTCACGCCGTTTGCCATCCCCTTCTCTTCTACAAACTATTTGTACCACCGTCCATTGTGCCGTATTCCTCGCCAAGTAAACCTCCTCTCCACGTCTCCCCAGCATATTGACATTCTTTCTACGCCCCTCTCTTCTATACGAACTATACTCGTCCGTCATCTATGCTCGGTACCTCTCGACGACCCTAGTGCCTAGTGTGTGTTGGGAGTATCCCTGTGTAATCTATGCACTTACATTATCCCTGTATTACATTACTTCTACTTCTATATATTCTGTAATTGGGCTCGCCCCGTATAAATAAATAAATAAATAAATGCGTCGGCATCTACCAGCCAAGTAGGTTCAGCGTCAAGTTTGAAATCGGTAAACCTAGCCCTTGTACAACCCTTCGAAAACTTGGACTACAAGAAAGAGCCGTTCACATATTACAAACAACGTTTTGAAAATTATCTAAAACTAAAGAATATTTGGACTAATAAAACTCAACTTCTTCTAAATTCTATCGGTTCGTCAAACTACAATACACTTGCAGCCCTAGTCGCGCCTAGAATTCCGACAGATCTTCAATATGATGAAATAATTACTATATTTGATACACACGTAAGTCCACAGCGTAATATATTGGTGGCTCAACATCAGTTTTTGTCGACCTATCAAAATGAAAACCAGTCTATTTCTGATTATATCACCACACTTCGACGTATAGCCATCGATTGTGACTTCACATCTCCTTGTGCTTGCAATCAATCTATTGTTAATATTTTCTTGCGCGCTCAATTTGTTCGAGGACTTCGTGATAATCTAATTCGTGAACAACTCTTGCTGTCAGATGAGAATGATTTGGATGCGATCTTTAAAAACGCACTAGCAATTGAGGCTTCAAAAGTGGACTGTCGGGAAATTTCACAACAGCAACACTCAACTTCTAATGAATCTGTGAGCAAAATATCTCGTTCTCGCTCATCACATCATAATTCTACTACCAACTACGGCAGAAATTATTCTAAATCCAATTCGAGAAACAAGAAAAATGACAAATCCTCTTCGAAAATAGATTTTGTCAAATTGGGACTTCAAAATATGTGTATCCGGTGTGGTCGAAATAATCATGTTTCTATGGATTGCAAAACTGACCCTAGCAAATTAAAGTGTGGGTTTTGTTCCAAAGTAGTTCACGTTAAAAACGTTTGCATCAAAGCGATCCTAGAATCTCAACAAAAACCCAGAAATAATTCAACACATCAAGTTGAAGATGATGAATATTCTTCAAGTGATGATGCATTCAGCCATTACAGTGTTAGCCGCATCATTGATATTTTTCAGCATAAGAAGATTTCAGCCCCGGACCTCGAAAAATATTTTGTTATTGTCAAGTTGGAGGGTCATCGCCATAAGTTCGTAGTCGATAGTGGTGCTGGATTCTCTTTCTTACCAAGGGACCAATTCCACAAACTCAAAATTGCTGCTCCTCTCCAACAATCAACTGTAGCTTTTCGCTCTTACACAGGGGATGTGTTTCGCCCTGATGGGTATGTAAATATCAAAGTTACCTATAAAGGAAAAACTTCTATTTAACAGTTGTACATCGTGCCTGAAAATTACGACGCACTTTTGGGACGACTCTGGATTCGTCATTTGGGTATAAATCTTCAAGATATTGATTCAAAAACTACTAACCAATGTTCGAAAGTTCAACAAATCAAATCTCTTGAAACTATGGAAAATGTTATATCAAGGTATATTGACATTTTTACAGAAACGGTTGGATGTGTTCCAGGAGTCACTGTGTCATTGCGACTTCGGGACAAAGCTAAACCAACGTAATTCAGGGAACGTGAAGTACCCTATGCGCTCCGTGAAAAAGTTGACAAAGAATTAGACACGCTTGAGGCCCAAGGAATAATATCAAAAGTGACAACTATTGACTGGGGATCACCCCTGGTAGTCATTCCCAAAGCAGATGGATCAGTAAGGTTATGTGTGGATTATAAAATGGGAGTAAATCAACAATTGGTAAATTCAAATTACCCCATTCAAAAAGTCGATGAAATCTTGAACAGCCTTCGTAATTCTAAATTTTTTGCCGTCTCGACTTATACAAGGCTTATTTACACATTCAAGTTGATAAAGAAAGTAGTATAATCCAAACGCTGACAACGCATAGAGGGACGTACTCTATGAATCGACTTTCATTTGGAATTAAAATAGCACCAAGTGAATTTAATCGAATAATTCAACAAATTCTCAGTGGGTTGCCCAAAACGCTATCGTATTTTGACGATATTGTTGTCTATGGTACCACAAGACAGGAATGCCAGGAAAACTTGGAATTATGCCTTCAAAGACTTAGTAAATATGACTTGCACTTGAACAAACGGAAGTGTTCTTTGTATCAAGTGAAAATCGAGTGCCTAGGACATGTTGTAGAGTATAATAAAATTTCGAAAAGTCCAGAAAAAATTGTGGCTATAGTTGATATGCCTAGGCCAACCAATCAGGATGATCTACGTCGATTTCTAGGTATGAGTACATACTACTCACGATTCATACCAAATCTGTCAAGTATCACTTTTCCTTTGCGCAATTTACTAAAGAAAAATTATAAATTCAAATGGACAGCCAGCTGCGAAGCAGCCTTTGAAAAGTTGAAAAGTGAGATAACAAGTGATCTTACCCTTACCCCTTATGATCCATCCCTTCCACTCACTCTGGCATGCGACGCTAGTCCATATGGAATAGCTGGTGTTCTCTCGCATGTCATCAATGACCAGGAAAGACCTATTGCATTCGCCTCCAGGTCATTGACTGTTGCAGAACACAATTACTCTCAACTGGATAGAGAAGCTCTTTCTATTGTTTACGCTGTTGGTCACTTCTTCAATTACCTGTATGGACGTAATTTCAGGTTAATAACAGATAACAAACCGTTGACTCGTATATTTCATCAACACGCAAAAATTCCACCCATGACTTCGGGTCGTCTGCTACGATATGCCACATTCCTATCTGCTTTTGACTACGAAGTAATTTTCAAGGACGGACATCTCAACACCGATGTAGACTGCTTGTCACGGGCACCAATAACTCAAAAGCTACCATCTAGTGACATGACCATCAATGCGGAAGTTCAAGGGGTGTGTATGGCTACAGTGAACCTCATTTCGACCGACCTTCTAAATGCTGAGACAATCCGGAAAGAAACAGCAGCTGATGAACATCTTCAGAAAATTATTCATGAAACAAACAAACCCCAAACTAAATTACGAGTATACTCTTGACAGTGCTATTCTTTTCAAAGGACAACGAGTGATTATCCCTAAAACCCTTCAGAAACCTGTACTGGACGAACTTCATCGAACGCACATAGGAATCACAAAGATGAAACAGCTTGCAAGACGTTATGTCTATTGGCAGGGAATAGACAGGGACGTTGGCCGTCTCTCAAGATCTTGTGAACCCTGCGCCATGAAAAAATCCAGCCCTCAAAAAGTACCATTGCATCCATGGGATGAGCCAGAACAAAATTGGGATCGTATACACTGTGACTATGCTGGGCCATACCAGGACAACTTCTTCCTAATTGTGATTGATGCGAAATCTCGTTGGGCTGAGGTCAAAATCACCAAGAACGCACCAACATCAACAGCAACAATTGAAATGCTAAAAGATCTATTTGCAATTCATGGGTTCCCCAGTGTCATGGTGTCTGACAATGCGTCAATTTTTGTAAGTGAACAATTCAAGCATTTTTGTTCCAAAAATGGAATATTTCAGAAGCTAATTGCACCCGGACACCCTTCTACTAATGGATTGGCCGAAAGAAATGTACAGACTCTAAAACGAAGATTGGCAGCCATGCGTGATGACCCTGCTCCTATACACGCCAAGATTAGGGAAATTCTCTTCAGATATCGAGCCACCCCGCTTGCTTGTAATAAAACTCCAGCTGAACTTTACCTGCATCGTGAATTCCGTTGCCAGTTGGACGCCTTGAGACTTATGAAACATACCAAGAACATCGACAACCCTACAATGGCCAGACAATTAAGCGTGGGAGATATAGTACAAACGCGACACTACTCAAACAACAAGGCAACGTGGAAATTCGGCACTGTAGTCCAGAAGTTTGGTAAGCTACACTACCAAATCAAGGTGGACAATGAGGATGACAGTATCAAGCGTCACATTGACCAGCTACACAGAACAGAAGTTCCCAAGAAAACTCCTTCAATTGCTCCGGAGCCATCCCTCAATAAATCAGCAAATGAAGACCTGCTAGCTATGTCATTGTTAGAGTTTACACTACAGCCTGAGCCAGAAAGTCTGCAGCATACATCAGACAACCAACCAGAAGTACAATCTGAGCAGCTTCTACAACCTCAGCAATCACTTCAGCCAGAACTACGACGATCTGTGCGTTCCCGGAAAGTGCCATCTTATTTGAAAGAGTATATTACTTAAATTGTAAATTGAATGAGTTCAAATTTGAACTCATTCAATTTACAATTTAAGTAATATACTCTTTCAAATAAGATGGCACTTATTTATAAGCGTGGGAGAACTGTTGTATCCATGCTACCAAGCAACCACCACCAATTTGAGTTGCATCCATATTAATTATTATTCATCCTTCAATTCCGTTTCGATTATCAATAAGTTATGTTTCAAGTTCATCAATAAAACATTAATTGTGCGTGCTACTTATTAAATCACCACCATAAGAATTTGTCAAAAGATTAAATTTATCTGTCAATAGTTGAAATCTATTTGTCGAAAGTTGAAATCTATTAAATAGATTTCAACTTTCGACAAATAGATTTCAACTATTGACAGATAAATTTAATCTTTTGACAAATTCTTATGGTGGTGATTTAATTTATCAAAGGTTTTTAATTTAATTTATTTAATTTATCAAACAAATTTTGTCGAAGGTTTAAATTTATCTGTCAAAAGTTTAACTTAATATGTCAATACTATATCACAAGCATCATTGTCTTTCACAATGAACTTCGCATTGGATGCATCATTACATTTAAAACCATTTACAGTGGTGGAGACCAAACATACAAAACGAAAATGCGATTTTTTAAAATATTGTTCAAATGCAACAAGGATGAATGTTCCAGGGACGAGCTGTGACTCTTCTTCCTCATTTCCTGTCTGGATTTTCTCGAGATGAATTGGTTTTGTTTCCTTTTGAGGTTCCAGGTTCCAGATTTGCAATAGGTTCCTCAGCCTGTCCTGCAATATGTCCTAGTTCAGAGAAAATTCATGATTCTGCGGATATTGGTGAATCGAAACAACTAAGTTTCCTCATCGTGACTTGATGTGGGTATTTTGCTCTGAATACCACTTGGACCTACATTGGACCTTCATTGTCCTCATGGATGTTTGCCAAGATTACAGGCCTCAAAGCAGTAATTTCTTCAGCCTCCACTACAAACAGCTTTACGTTTCTGGTATGGTTCTGGAGGACTTCTACTAGAGTAGGCAAACTGTCAATATCATTACCTTGAGCCACAACCTTATCAAGGGTCCGTGCTCCGTCCGGAGCTCCCTTACTGTGTCCCATCTCAATATATTTGCAGGGACCCACATCTACATCTAGCGAGGCTTTAAAGTTTGAGTTAGCAAGTAGAAAATAAATTTGTTACGTTATTGATGAGAAGGACTGCCAGATAAGAAGTGAAGGGTTCCAGGAACGAGGTACTTGTTTGATGAAAGTGAAAATGGGTTCCGGGTGAGCCCACACTGCAGGAGGACCATGATCCAAACTATCAGAGATGGTGCAAAATGACTGGGAGCTAACGGTGCTGCAAGGAGTTGTCTTGTAGTACATCTGCGAAGTGTGGAGGGTGAACTGCTTTCGGCTGCCATCAAAGTGGAAGGCTTGGTTTTCGTTAGCGTATCTCTTATTAGCTGCAAGGACAGGGTCATTTTTTATTTTCTCTCTTCTCTTCTCCTTCTTTCTTGCATTAACCTCTTCAATAGTCAACTTTTTCCTGGGAGTCATGATGGTGTTCCTGCAGCAGGAAACGAATTTTCACATAATATACATGTGACCTATATAATATATAGGTAAGTAATTAATCTTCTTAAATTTATTTCATTAAATGAACAAATTTTGTAGCAACTGACCTATCTGCTAGTAATGTTATGATTAATTATTACGATATCCGGCTGTTGGAATCGACTGGGTTCCTTTGTGCAGAACCTGAATGATAGAGATGACGAATTAATTACAAATAAAATGTACCGATATAATTCTGGGGTTTTTAATACTACTAATATTAGATAGGTAAGTTGCTACAAAATTTGTTCATTTAATGAAATAAATTTACGAACATTAATTTTTCCAAAATATCGTTTTAGGAATACATTTCCTTTCATTTTGAAAATCTAACAAAAAACTCTGGAAATTCTTGTCACGGAAGACGCAAGACTTCATGTGGAAGTTCATTATCTTCTTTGTACAGATCACCCTTCTGTCTAGATCATTAGGTCTAAATGTCTAGATCCTAAATGTTAGATTAATTATTATTATGAATTATCACTAATTATTAATAATTTTATCAAGTAGGTACCTAGTGAAAATTATAATAATTTATTGTTAGGTACCTATTAATAATTTGTATTTATTATTAATTATGATTAATTATTACGATATCCGGCTGTTGGAATCGACTGGGTTCCTTTGTGCAGAACCTGAATGATAGAGATGACGAATTAATTACAAATAAAATGTACCGATATAATTCTGGGGTTTTTAATACTACGTCGGCAATAATTTTTCTATAAAAGAAGTACCTACCAACAAACATTCGAAATTATGAGAACTCCCTAATAACAAATGTTTGTTATGTTTCATAGTTACACAATTCTAATGTTCATTTTGATTCTCAATTCTTTTACGGTGTGCATTTTTGTTTATTAAAGCCTTCTAATTGGGTATGAACTATTCACGTTGTAATTCCATTTCAATTCCGGAGCACGAAACGTACCTAAGAACCAAAAAATCGACATCACTATAATACCATAATATGGTTTTAGTGATGTCGATTTGGAACATCATATTATGATGTTCCAAACAGCTCTTTAGTATGAACATTGACCTATATTGTTCTATATGAAGATATGAAATTTTGAAAATTTCAAAATTCTTTTTGATCCCTTTCCCCTTGACCTAGGGTTATGAAAAGTTTCGAGGATCATTGTGGGGTTGGTCGGAACCCGTAACAAAAATTTCGAAATTTTAGCCCAACGCTAACTGGGCAAAGTGCCGCGGACGGCGTATGGCGGACGGACGGATTTTGGTTTATTCAATATCTTCGATAATGAACCATTGGATTCCAATGATTGGAATCGCCCAAAGAAAAATTTTTTTTAACCCCATCTCAAAATTTGTTGGTTTACGTTTCAAGATACGTAGATTCAGAAAATCGAATAAAAAACAACGGTTTACTATCTTCTACGTGCAGATCACCCTTTGTCTAGATCACTAAATGGTAGATTATGGATTATCATTATTTGTTATTAATTATTATGAAGTAGTGTGAACTATTATTAATAACTATTAGAAATTATCGTTTGATAAGATGAATTTATATCAAATTCATTTTGAATTAACGTTTGCGGTCTGAATTGAAGACGTTTTTCTTTCAAGTACAACATCCCCCCCCCTCCTCACCACCGCGGACCACTGCAAAACCCCCCAACCCCTTCCGCCCTACCACACCGGTCACCACTGGCTTCCCCCGCTCTCATCTCTGCACCCCACGTCCATTTAGCGCCCACAATTTCAATTTATGTAGTAGAAGTCAGATCATGAAAGAAGGACAACATGTTGTGATGCATTAATACTTCCGCCCCCTTTCCTCATGCATGTTGTGATGCATTAATACTTCCGCCCCCTTTCCTCATGCATGTTGTGATGCATTAATACTCCCGCCCCCTTTCCACTTTTCACCAACTACCTACCGCCCACTCCTTCACCTAACCCCCCCCCCCCGCCATCATCCCCCACCGACCTCCCCTGCTCTCATCTCTACACCCCACACAGAGTAGGGCGTTAATCGATTACATACACGATTACAAAAGTAATCGTCAAACTCCGCAAATTCTTGACAATGGTTTATTATCTTCTTTGTACAGATCACCCTTCTGTATTTTTTTTTTTTTTTGGTTTATTATCTTCGATAATGAACCATTGGAATCGCCCAAAGAAAAAAAAATTTTAACCCCCCCTCAAAATTTGTTGGTTTACGTTTCAAGACACGTAGATTCAGAAAATCGAATAAAAAACTCTGCAAATTCTTGACACAACGGTTCATTATCTTCTTTGTACAGATCACCCTTCTGTCTAGATCACTAGGTCTAAATGTCTAGATCCTAAATGTTAGATTAATTATTATTATGAATTATCACTAATTATTAATAATTTTATCAAGTACCTAGTGAAAATTATTATAATTTATTGTTAGGTATTAATCATTCGTATTTATTATTAATAATAATTATTATTAATTATGATTAATTAATACGATATAATTCTGGGGTTTTTAATACTACGTCGGTAATAAGTTTTCTATAAAAGAAGTACCTACCAACAAACATTCGAAATTACCTTCATTTCCGTAGCACGAAACGCACCTCAGAACAACAAACTCGACATCGCTTAAGCCATATGATGTTCCAAAGAGCTTGTTAGTATGAAAATGGACCTGTATTTCAACAGTTTGACTCACGATCGTGTTGTGAGGCACAATCTTTTTGCCGTCATTGTGAACGAACGGCTGGTCGTACAGAGCTGCGGATGGTCTTAAAAAATTCTACGGAACAAACTCTATCTAAATATGAAATAAAAGACATACCGTTTCATATGAATTTTTCGAGATATGAAATTTTCAAAATTTCAAAATTCGTTTTGAACCCCTTCCCCTTGACCTAGGGTTATGAAAAGTTTCGAGGACCATTGTGGGGTTGGTCGAAACCCATAAAAAAAATTTCGTAATTTTAACTCAACGCTAACTGGGCAAAGTGGCGCGGACGGCGTACGGCGGACGGACGGATTTTTTTTTATTCGATGTTCTGAATCTACGTATCTTGAAACGTAAACCAACAAATTTTGAGGGGGGGTTAAAAAAATTTTTTCTTTGGGCGATTCCAATGGTTCATTATCGAAGATAATAAACCAAAAACTCTGCAAATTCTTGACACAACGGTTTATTATCTTCCTTGTGCAGATCATCCTTCTGTCTATACCAGACTGTATTGCAAATCGGCACCATACCATATTCTCACCGTACTCATACCATACCATACGAATTTCTTTCCTATCATACCATACTGTATTATACCAAATCATACATACAATAATATACCATACCATACTCATACCATGTCATACAAACCGAGTGAATAATGAAATGTCATCCATTTCAGACCTATATTTAAAATTTCAAGTATCTAGCTCATCATCAACATTTAATTTGTTTAAACAAATAGGTATTATTTAAACAATTTTACAGACAAGAAACCGAGTGAATATTGCATTGTTATCCAGTTCTAACCTATTTTTAAAATTTCAAGTCAATAGCTCATCATCAAAATTTAATTTGTATTATTACAAAAAGGTATTATTTAAACAATTTTACAGATGAGAAACCGAGTAAATATTGCAATGTGGTCTATCCCCGACTCACGGTTAAAATTTCTAGACTGTAGTTTACCGGGAAGATGAAAAAAGGTAGTTATATTCTGGGCGTCTGGTGGTTGGGTCACATAACGGCCGTTTTCGGCGCGAAAGTTTAGTGTTTTCCCTAAACCTTTGCGCGCCCACTGTGAACGAACAGCTGGTCGCACAAAAATCCAATTGGTCTTAAAAGATTCGTAATTTTTCAGGTCATTCAAAAGTGAACTAAACATTACACGGTTCAGTTAAATATTTGGAGATATGACATTGTCGAAATTTTAAATTTCGTTTTGAACCCCTTCCCCTTGACCTAGGGTTATGAAAAGTTTCGAGGATCATTGTGGGGCTGGTCCAAACCCAGAAACCAAATTTCGTAATTTTAGCTCAACGCTAACTGGGCAAAACGGCGTGGACGGCGGACGGCGGACGGCGTACGGGGGACGGCGTACGGCGTACGGCGTACGGTGTACGGCGTACGGCGGACGGACGGATTTTTTTTTATTCGATTTTCTGAATCTACGTGTCTTGAAACGTAAACCATCAAATTTTGAGGGGGGGTTAAAAAATTTTTTTCTTTGGGCGATTCCAATGGTTCATTATCGAAGATAATAAACCAAAATCCGTCCGTCCGCCGTACGCCGTCCCCCGTACGCCGTCCGCGCCACTTTGCCCAGTTAGCGTTGAGTTAAAATTACGAAATTCGGTTTCTGGGTTTGGACCAGCCCCACAATGGTCCTCGAAACTTTTCATAACCCTAGGTCAAGGGGAAGGGGTTCAAAACGAAATTTAAAATTTCGACAATGTCATATCTCAAAATATTTAACTGAAACGTGTAATTTTCAGTTCACGTTTGAATGACCTGAAAAATTACGAATCTTTTAAGACCAATTGGATTTTTGTGCGACCAGCCGTTCGTTCACAGTGAGCGCGCAAAGGTTTAGGAAAAACATCTTTCTCGTCGAAAACGGCCGTTATGTGACCCAACCCTCAGACGCCCAGAATAAAACTACCTTTTTTCATCTTCCCGGTAAACTAGTCTAGAAATTTTAACCGTGAGTCGGGGATAGACCACATTGCAATATTCACCCGGTTTCTCATCTGTAAAATTGTTTAAATAATACCTATTTGTTTAAACAAATTAAATTTTGATGATGAGCTAGATACTTGAAATTTTAAATATAGGTCAGAAATGGATCACAATGCAATATTCACTCGGTTTCTTGTCTGTAAAATTGTTTAAATAATACCTATTTGTTTAAACAAATTAAATTTTGATGATGAGCTAGATACTTGAAATTTTAAATATAGGTTAGAAATGGATGACATTTCAATATTCACTCGGTTTGTATGACATGGTATGAGTATGGTAAGGTATATTATTGAATGTATGATTTAGTACAGTATGGTAAGGTAGAAAAGAAATTCGTATGGTATGGTATGAGTACGGTGAGAATATGGTATGGTGCCGATTTGCAACACAGTCTGGTATAGACAGAAGGGTGATCTGCACAAGGAAGATAATAAACCGTTGTGTCAAGAATTTGCAGAGTTTTTTTCTTTGGTCAAGAATTTGCAGTTTTTGTATTCGATTTTTTTAATCTAAGTACGTATTTTGAAACGTAAACCAACAAATTTTGAGATGGGGTTAAAAAAAATTTTTTCATTGGGCGATTCCAATGGTTCATTATCGAAGATAATAAACCAAAATTGCCCCCCCCCCCCCCCCTCAAAATTTGAGGGTTTACGTTTCAAGATACGTAGATTCAGAACATCGAATAAATGAAAAGAAAATAGGTACCTATATCAAGAAAGCGATATAAGAGCATTGTCAGAACAGCTTGAGTCGGATGATGAGGATGGGACTTTTGTTGTTTATGATAGCGATGCTGAAGGTGAAGATGACCACGAACTGTAGGTATATTTAGCTCACTATTTGCCGCATTTTGTTCAACTACAATTCCTATACCTTTTTTACAGTAATAAATCATTTTTACTCGACGTTTCAGGTTTTCTGTGAAAATTATGCTTTTCTGATGAATAACCGCAGGTGAACCCCGCTCAACTCACCGGCGTGGGGCCGTCCCACATGAGGGAAACTACGAGTAATTGCACTCTAATCAGGTAACTACGGTATTTTGGCCACTATCAACGCATTTTCCTAGATCTACAAAACCAAATGGTGTGGTGAAACGGAAAAACTCAAATCAAGTAGGCCGGGAATTTTCCGGTCTATGGTTTGCACTCAATGTGTTACATAAAACACCATCATTCGTCCTATCATTCGTCCCTGTAATTTTCGGCCAACTCAGGGTCACCCCTCTTCAAAAGAGGATAAATTATAGAGTTTGCAACGTCCTGCGAGTCATAGGTCAAAAATGCAAGACTACCTCGGTTGTACAAGCATTTAAAAAAAATGTATTTAACATGATCCCATCAACGTTTGCTTTTTACACTGTGGAAATACTAGCTTTAGAGACCTATTTACAATGGAATTATTCCGGTTCCCTGCTCTAGGAGACATTGTTGGATCAACTGACTTCCTTGATCTTGGTCTTCATTTTCAACTTCCTTTTCCTCTTCTCCTCTTTGAGTTTCTTTATGATCTTGTCTTGCAGAGCCTCGGGATTAATTCCATCGAGGATCTGTTGCTTCTTTTTGTTGATCTCCTTCCGCTCGTAGAATTCAGACTGATCGACCTGGATCTCGCATTCTCTCCGAGTGACGGAGATGTGAGTGAAAATCTTGGCGACTTCCTTTGCATCCACTTTGTACTCTTCCAGTTTGGTATTGATCTCCCGTTCAACGTTCTAAAAAATAAACAATTAAATTCTAGACTATGTAAGGATGTAGGATGGGTAGAATCATTAGAGAGTTCCTAAGAGATAAATCCATTCAGATGTCGACTTGATAATATCTAGTGGACACATCTAAGGCGAGCAACTTCTGGATGCTAACCAATATGGCGGAACTGCTCACATGTTAAGTAACGCCAAGTCACCTTAGCACAACGCGAAATCCATCCCTTAGGCGCTGCACTGTTATGATAACAGTGTTATCCCGGAGTAAGGTTACGCGCATGCGCAGTTGAGATAAGTTCAAACTTGTGTCCGTAGGAATCGACTTATGTATCTGTCCGGTTGTGATCGATTCGAGGCGATAAGTCCGGACTTAGCCGACGCGCATGCGCAGTTGAGATAAGTTCAAACTTGTGTCCGTAGGAATGACCCCTTAGGAACTCTCTAATGTATGGAGTTTTTGAGTATTGGCGGAAAACAGTTGTCATGATAGTGGTGGGTTAGGCTAGTTGCCAAGAAAACGAGGAGATTATTCTGAATTGTGTCGTCAAGAAAAAAAATCAAATGGTACTGTGTTCTCCGATGAAAATTGCTTTTACATAATTTCAAGTGTTTTACAAAAAGTCCCAAGTTGTTTGCGAAGTTGAGTTCAACGTAAATATATTGTGCAGTTAAAGTCAAGCGTCTGGCTATTGTCGTCAATCCAAGCAATCCCACAAGGACAGTAGGCAAAGTATCACCATCCATCCATTGCTGTAAATTCTAATGGATTACTCAAATGAGCATTGTGAATGTATTTAACAATAAGCTGACTCGAAATAACGTACTTGAACTAGTTTGACGTCGACAGGTGTGACAAGAGTCATGGAATAGCCGACTCTCCCAGCCCTGGCAGTTCGACCAACACGATGTATGTACACCTAATAAACAGACAAGCCACATCAATGAAACAAGAATGTCAATTAAACAAAAAATGTTTAAGATTTAGATGACACCCAAAATAATAATAGATACAATAATTGTACCTATTATTATTTTGGGCAATTATTGCTGCTCAGGTAAAATAGAACGAACTTTAAAAACTCTGCAAAGTTTACTCTGTCTAGATTACTGAACGATAGATTAATTATTATTATGAATTATCATTAAAATTTAATATTAAAGCATTATTTAATATTTAATATGAAGCATTATTATTAATATTTAATATTAATAATTATTATCAAGTAGTGTAAATTATTAATATTTATTCATAGGTCATTAATAATTTTTATGCTTCTTGTTTAATAATAATAATTATTATTATTAAATATTATTTATTAACTTGATATTTGAAAACCATGTGATGTTTGAATCAGCTGGGCCAGTTTGAAAATGGACCCGACAGGCTGCCTCACGATTCACTCTCATGTTGACGATTTTTGATCTGCTCCAACTTTCAGCCGTCATTGTGAACGAACGGCTGGTCGTACAAAGCTGTGGATGGTCTTAAAAAATTCTAAAAAATAAACTCTATCTAAATATGAAATAAAAAATAGACCGTTTCATATGAATTTTTCGAGTTTTGGAATTTTCAAAATTTCAAAATTCGTTTTGAACCCCTGCCCCTTGACCTAGGGTTATGAAAGGTTTCGAGGATCATTGTGGAGTTGGTCCGAACCCATAACAAAAATATCGCAATTTTAGCTCAACGCTAACTGGGCAAAGTACCGCGGACGGCGTACGGACGGATTTTGGTTTATTTTTCAAAATCCGCACTTATGCAGCACGGCTATAAGTGCGAATTTTCGAAGAAATAACTGTTTTCATGTGAAAAGTTTTACGGTTTAATAGTTTTATAACAAATTTTGTCTCCTATTTTTGCCGAGTAACACCTCACTTCGAGATGAAGGATTGAAGGATGAAGGATCTTGGTGAAATTTCAAAATTCATCGGTATGAATCACTTGGGACCGTGCAGCCCATACTCTATGGATTGACCAAACGGACTACATCACCAACACTCTAGAGAAGTTTGGAATGAGAAATTGCAATCCTGTCTCTACCCTTCTAGAAGTGGACCTAAAAACCTACCTAAAGGTAAAATAGAGTGTTCAGTGAACTAGTGAACAATTATATTTTTTCAAGTTAATTTTTCTTAACAGAACATAGAACACTCCCAACACACCTGTTGACATACAATATTGACAAACTGTAGTAACTTCTTAATCTCAACATCAAGTAGGTAGTTTGTAATCTTCAATACTTCCCCTTGAACTATCTACTATAGTGTTCCGTCCAACTCCCAGTAACTTGGTGAAGTGTTGATGCTTCGTGCTTGGTAACGCTTTCGTAATTCTTCGTATTATCTATGTTTTCTAGTTTTACAAATTTACTTTTTTTCGTAGCACATATGAGCTGATCAACCGCTATCTAGGCACCACCCAGAACTTGAAATGTTCAAGGCGACATGTGGATTTTCCGTGAGAAGATAGCTTCCCTCTTCAGCCTTTTGAGTTTGGTTGCGGTATCGGCACTGTGCTGCTTTATGTCCTTTTCTTTTACAAACGTTGCAATGGAATTTGAAATAATTTCCAGTCTTACTCTGCTCCTTTTTCTGTGGTCTGGACTCAAAATGATTCTGTCTGGATTCATAGTTCTGTTTGTTACCATACTTCTACGATGATAACATGGCATCATCAGGATGATTTTCAAATCTCTTCTCATTTCTCAAATCAGCTTGTTCTATTATTTTTATTTTCAGTATTTCAGGCGTAGGTAATTCATCTCTGGTTTCTATAGCGCATCTGAAATTATCGTAGCTATCCGGTAAGCTGTACAGAAGCATTATGGCCAACAAATCTTCATTTATTCTGACTTCCATTGTTAGCAATTTGTCAACGGCTTCAAAATACTTCGACAAATGCTCTCTAACATCTCCTTCTTCACTGAGTTTATTGAGCATGAGTTGTTTAAGAAGTGTGGCTTTGCGAACAGGTCCTTTAGATTCATAAATGCTCTGCAGCTTTTCCCAGAGTTCTTTGGATGTCTTGCTATCTTTAATTTGTCTTATTTCAGACGGAGATATCGCTAGAATAATGTCAGCTCTCGCCTTCTTATCTCCTGTTTCCCAATCTCCCAGGGAAATTCTTGGTCGGCCGTCTCCGGCAGGACCATCAGGATTTTCTTCCGGTTTCTTTATTTTGCCATTTACTACCCAATCAATTCATTTTTCACGAGTAGGGCTTCTATTCGTACCCTCCAGGAGTCGTAGTTCTCCTTATTCAATTGCTGAATCTTCAAGCTCATGGTTGATAACCAATTCAGCCGTATCTATTTGTTATCGTACCTACTTACTTTTTATTTTTAACTTCAACGTGCTTCGCACATAACCTAAAACAGAGTGTTCAGTGAACTAGTGAACAATAATTGTTCACTAGTTCACTGAACACTCTGTTTTAGGTTATGTGCGAAGCACGTTGAAGTTAAAAATAAAAAGTAAGTAAAAATAAAAATATAATTATTATATTATAATTATTATATTATAATATAATATAATTATATTATAATTATAATATTATAATTATTATATAATTATTATAATAAAATTAATAATTATAATAATAATTAATTATTATTATTATAATTATAAAATTAATTATTATTATAATTATTATAATAATAATTATAATAATTATTATTATAATTATTATTATAATAATTATAATAATTATTATAATAATTATTATTATAATTATAAAATTAATTATTATAATTATAATTATAAAATTAATTATTATTATAATAAAAATATAATTATTATATTATAATTATTATATTATAATATAATATAATTATATTATAATTATTATATTATAATTATTATATAATTATTATAATAAAACTAATTATTATAAGTAAAAATAAAAATATAATTATTATATTTTTTCGAGTTAATTTTTCTTACACAGAACATAGAACACTCCCAACACACCTGTTGACATACAACATTGACAAACTGTAGTAACTTCTTAATCTCAACATCAAGTAGGTAGTTTGTAATCTTCAATAAAAGGTCGAAGAAGGAGCAAAACCGTATGGTCCAAAGGTGCCATATCAAGAAGCTGTGGCATGCCTACTCTACCTGTCACGTCAAGACCAGACATAATATATCTGGTCTTGACGTGACAGGATTGCATAACATATGTTATGCAGTCGACACCCTCTCAAGGTTCAACCACTGTTACCAGCCACAGGATTGGAAAGCCGTGAAACGGGTCTTTCGCTACCTGAAGGGAACTGTGAGCACAAAATTGTGTTTCAGGAGTCTGAAACAAATCCTGAACTTGTAGCGTTTTGTGACAGTGACTAGGGAAATGTGTTGACTGATAGACGATCTGTTTCAGGTATGTATGTTGCCTACAATGGTTCATTGATTTCTTGGTTTTCTAAGAAACAGCCAACTGTTGTTCTTAGCACTGTAGATACAGAATACATGCAACATCCTCCTGGCAGAAGCAAGCGAACCACCCATTCGTTTGAGAAGAAAAGTTCTATCTGACAGGTTTACTGTTAGGACCTACAGTCAGAACCCACGAAACTTCGACTCTGTCAGACAACCTACAATAGATGACCTCACCTCACCATACTGGCGAAAAAACCCTCTCCATTACTGTGCTCCAGATTCATAGTTCTGTTTAACGACCTGCCTTGGGTTCAACAATCTGTTGTCCCATTGAAGTATGTCATCTCATACAACACCTACATTCACAAACCTGCTATAACTCGGTTATAAACAATAACCTGAATCAGAGATCGTGCGAAGAGATCATCCAAGAAAGATGGCCAAATAGTTGCTCCATATACACGGATGGATCACTTATTGGAGGCAAAACCGCCAGTGCTTTCTACGATGCAACAAACCATCAACTCCGCATAGTATTGCCATACTCTCGGCCCTTGAGTATTTCGGCAACCAGGTAGATTACCCCAGAGTGGTAATATTCAGTGATTGTTAGAGCATTATAAATACATTTCAGAAGCTATCTCCAACAAATCAACTGTCACCAATCGAAGCTGGAATCCTGCAAGTGACATAACAGCTGCGTACCCAAGGAGTGAATTTCTGCTGGGTGAAGGGCCACAGGGGGGTAGCTAGAAATGAAATAGTAGATAGTATCGCCAAAGAAGCCACTAACCTCTCACTGCCTCAGCCTACGGCGAGTTACCCCCACTCTGATCTGAAGCGAAAAATTGCCATTTCTTTGAAACGTCCCTGGGCTGCTGAATATCTCTCTTATCATGCTGGAAACAGGTACAAATCCCTGTTCCCAAAGCTTGATAGATATCCCTGGTTTCATAATATCACAGATGCTCTACCAAAAAGATTTTATAAAACAATGACCAGGCCCAGAAGCGAACACAGCAACACGAACTTGTCACTGTCCCATAAACAGCTGGTTGAATCATCTGATTGCCCCCACTGTCCAGGTAAACCCGAATCAATGCAGCATGTTTTTCTGGAGTGTAGCCGTTACACAGCCGAGAGTGCAGCATTAATGTCCACCATCGTCAGTCTCATTCATCACCCATTCAACGAGGATACCATACTGGCAATCAAAGACATGAAAGTTTATAGTGAAATATTCAAATTTGTGTCAAAAATAAACATGTCCTTCTAAAGGAACATTCTAATGTAAATTAAACAAATTGTATATAATATTATAAAATCCAACACTATTTCAAACTCAACAACTTGTATATTTTTGGAACCGACTCAGTTCAAAAACCAGAACACAATAACAAGATTTTTGTACAAGTCAACAAAACATCAACAAACATCAACACATGATTTTGTTGATTTTTGTAGTGGATTCCTACAATATATACAATTACACATATTACACATATTATGTCCTGTATGTAATTAACGCAGAAGGCTGTATTTAATTTTAGAAGCCAACAATTGAATCTCTTAAAAAAAACCGGTCTCGCCTTCCCCCTCGCCCGCTGATCTTGAAGACGCTGAGTTGCTTGTACTCGTAAATAGCGTAGTAATCCATCCATACTTATTGGGGGTATGGTGGATGCCCTACTACAACTCCTTGACTTGACACAAGACATCGAAATAACTTTTGTAAATTAAGGAAACTCCACCCTAGCCTCAAACTCTACTTAAAGTCCTTCATACCTTAAAAACCTATTATCGAAGTAAATTACCAGACTTTCAAGGAGAACCGCTATGGGATCTTCAGACCCATACGAAAGTTAATTGTTTTATTGGAACCAATGAAGTAGTTTATTTCCTAGATACAATCTTTATCTTAAATGAAGAAAATTCGGAACTACCTACTTCTACTGAAGTCAGTCCCGACGCTTCATGAAGGGATTTACGAGTACGTTACGATAATACCTT
Organism: Stenodema calcarata; assembly: GCA_963920205.1. Classification (NCBI taxonomy): domain Eukaryota; kingdom Metazoa; phylum Arthropoda; class Insecta; order Hemiptera; family Miridae; genus Stenodema; species Stenodema calcarata. The sequence continues at coordinate 1,753,585 of OY986060.1, read as the reverse complement.
CAGCCCAGGAGAAGTGTGCTCACGCGTCCATCTGTGTCTCCCAAATAAAGGAACTGTGTGAGAGTATTACGGTGTTATCTATCATGCATTCTACACGATCCTTCTTTACGTATGCCGTATCTGGGATGGGGAACCTCTCTAGTCTGGTTTTGAGACGCCATATGACCATTGATAATTTCTAGTGAAGTGAGGCCAGTAACGATTATATAGACTTGTTATAGGCTAGAAGAGCATAATATGAACCCATAGAAATTCTTCTCGAAGATGGAGAAGCTTGATATTTTCTACTAGGGTTGAGTGGAACCTTTTGCACTTGGGATGTTGACTGGAGATGAAATGAATTTCAATGTTATGTAATTGTAGGAGTTCTTTGACGAGGGCTGAATTTAATTTGACACCACTATCAGAGATGATTATCTCCGGGGTACCATGAGCCGAAAAGTTCAAGACTGTTCACTACTTCAAGACTGTTATTAGATTGGACTCGATAAAGTTGAGCAAATTTGGAAAAGGGGTCAAGTATTGAGAGAAATTTTCTTTTTTCTGAAGCAATTTGGTCGATGTGAAGGGTATAGAAGGGTCGTGATGGCTTAGGAGTTTCCATGCTAAATAATGTTTCAATTTCTGGGTTACGAGCAATATTATTGACGAATTTGAGGATAATCTGATTCTGTCCGTGATTTACGGCTTCCTCTCTAGTACGAATAGAAAATTGGCCTGATTCTGAAGTTTCAGGAATTGAAATTAGGGATACGGAAGTAGTTGGATTTGTCTCGTTTGGGTATCGAGATTTATCGATAATATCCTTGCGATTAACGAATTAGTTCCTGCATATTATTGTTCTCTTTCTGGTTGCATGGGTTGTTGGATGAGACGATCTAACAGATTTTCTTCACCAACAATTAATCGATAGGGACTGTTGCTTCAGCTCTTATTTGATCTATATCCATCTGATTAGCTAATGAGGGTAAGTCAAGGTCTAATAAATCAGTAGTGGTAGGTTGTGGACTGTCGAGAGGACTTGGCTCGAAATTGAACAATTCTACTCGGGAGAGGGCATCAGCAACATGATTTGATGTTCCTGGTTTATAGACTGTGTTACAATTAAAATTACTCATTTTTAATCTCCAAGGGAAGAGTTTGGAATTTTGAACTTTCAAACCAAAAAGCCATTGAAGTGTAAACAATGTAAACATTTGACTGTAAAAGTATGGCTAAAATATTTCAAGTGCGAATGATGGCAAGAAGTTCCTTTTCTATCTTTGAATACCGTCTCTCGGTTTCACTGAGCGTTATACTGTCCTGTGCAACAGCGAGATCGTTACCTCAGAAGTTTTGAGACGATACTGCGCCAGTTGCTACGTTACCACAGTCAGAGGTTACGCAGAAACGATTTTCGAAATTTGGGTACCTGAGAATCGGGTCATCGGTAATGACTCATTACACAGGAGGGTTCGGCACGTTTCGAATGACGTTTTGAATTTAGGATCATCGAGATCAACTACAGCATCTTGTTTAAGAATAGGAGTCAGGGGCTTGGTAGGGGCAGCGAAGGTTTTGATAAAACAACGGCAGTATCCAAGGATACCAAGAAATCGTCGAACCTCAGATTTGGTTTTGGGTATGGGTTTCACCGCAGCTACACTCAAAGGCAGACTGGCGAGCCCTGCGTTCAGAGACTCTGGGCGCTGCATCAGCAGACCCAGTGGGGTCGGGCATATAACTTATATAACTACATATTATTTTTTGTCTTTTGGCAGTGAATTCAGGATGGTCTGAAATTTGGTTTTTCGTATTTCTGTTCTGAATTTTGATATAAAATGTTTTCGGAAATTCGAGTTTTACAAATTTTAGGCAAAGAACAATAGCTTCCTTTTCTTCAAAAATTCGCTAATGGATAGAAGTAGCAGCAAACATACGTTTTTGCATAAGCTAGATTCAATGCGCTACTGTAGTATGACAATTCCACTAACTTACTTTGGCAGCGTTGGGAACATTATAGTTGATTACGAGTTCAACAAGGGGAATATCGAGTCCACGTGATGCCAGGTCAGTTGCAATGAGTAGATTCACCTGGTTCGACTTGAATTTGGCCAGGGATCTTAGTCGCTCCTTTTGGTGCATCATTTTATGCATAGCCACGTTCTCAAATCTAAGAAACAGAAATTAGCATATTAAATCGATGATAAACATTGCATCATTAGAACAGCTGCCACCCTTGAAGGGCAGGGACTGACACAGGCCTGGTTCTTTCATTGACACAGGCTTGGAAAAAGCAGCAGTCATTCATGATATTAAATAATCTATGACATTACAAAGCACAGCATGAGCCTCCTTAAAAACCTCAATGTTTTGTGTACGCCACTATTTAAAAACCAAAGTTTTTATTGAAAAAAGTTGACACTGTTGACTTCAACTTCGCTTCAAATATACGTTCATTCGAATTTGAGAACCTTTACCAATTTATTTTTTATTTGTTTGAAATTTTATTGCATAACATTGCAAGGACAACTCACCCGACCAAATTAAGCATCATGGAGAGGACTTGACAGTTCTTGCAAGTATCGGTGAAGATTATGATGGATGTGTCTGGACGTTTCTCCATGAACCTTCTCATGGCCTCCACGAGGTAGCCGTCTCTGACGTACTGGGGGCATAGGACGTAGAACTGCCGCAGCTGCTCTACAGTCTTCACGGCGGATGGCTCCATCCACAGGAAAACCTCTTTCCTAGCTACCAGTTTTACCTTGTGCAAAAACAAGAGGATATTAAATTTTACTATGTGGAAATGGTTTTACCAACTCCAAGCTGTCGGAGTTTCTAGCTGCTAGAGCCAACTATTGTAATGGAAACTAGATGAAGTTGAATGGCCTCAAGAACATGTCATTTTCGATCAGTTATAAGCTTTCTATAGTTGAGAGCATAATTTACCTGATCGAGGACGTCAGTCATGGTGGCACTAAACAGCAGAGTCTGTTTGTTTTGGGGGACAGCCGCAAATATCCCTTTCATTTCATCGTCGTAAGGACCTCCTAAGAGCTTATCAGCTTCATCAAGGACGAGATACTTCATACGACGGAAATGGAAGGTATTGCAACTGTTAAGGTGGTCATAGAGTCTGCCAGGTGTGGCTATCACTATGTGAGGTCGCCGAGCCAGTACTTGTCCCTGCTCGATCATTTCCAGCCCTGAAACGGGTATCTCTCGGTATTGAAATATTCTAGGGTAAGCGGATGGACTACAATTGAGAAATGAGAAGCAGAATGATTTTGTATTTTAGAGAAAAAAACTTGTCCATGAGGGACAGAAACGAGTTTCAGAAGAATTCGTCGTACTTCTATAGATTTGTTCGGCTGAGCGTTCACAATCGATTCTGAACGGAACCGAGTGGAGGAGACCTTCAGGAGTATACATATTGACTAATGTTGACATGTTGACTAATTTTCGAAAAAATTTTAACATAGACGGTTGTTCGGCAGCGGTCTTTACATAACAACATACTGGCATTACGTAAATTACGGCATACACCATTATACCTTACAGAGGAAATCTTATCAAGACATACCTACTAGGGCGTTCTAAACATTCCCTCTAACATTACATTACTGGCTAGAAATAAAAGTGCACTTTACCACCAACGACGACGCATTGCCTGAGGTTCATAGACTTGCCTATGACGGCAAAGGATTCTTTAATTTGATACGCCAGCTCACGGGTTGGTGTGATGACGACAGCAAATATCCCGTAGGGTTCCTGGGCCAAATCGTGAAGGATTGGCAGGGCGAATGCCAACGTTTTTCCACTACCAGTCTTGGCAACTCCGATGACATCTTTCCCTAAACAAAGTTAATTTTGACGCTTGAGCTGGACGGTACAGCCAAATGTATGTACTTGTATTTCATTCAAGTGTATTTACCGACCGAAATAACCAGTAAAGAAGCAGCTGTTAATACCAACCTTCCATGACTTGGGGTACGCACTGCTCCTGAATAGGAGTCGGTTTCGTTATTCCAACGGCTTTCAACTGTCGGACGATCCAAGGGCTCAATTTTAAATCGTCGAACGTTTTGGGGGACATTTTCAAGAATATTTTCTAGCAATATAACGTGCTCACAACTTCAGAGTAAAACTGGAAAATGTTCATTCAACACGGTGAGACTTGTGTCGTTGTTGATTAGCCATTTCGCAGAATAATCCTAGGTTTCATAGAATGAAAGGTTGCTGTACTTCTAAACAAGAAATTTGCACAATAAATTTTTTTGGTCAATATGATGAATTATGAACGAAGTACACTTTGGGTGAGACAGAAATCTAAGAACTTTTTAAACCTGTGCCCAAACCACATGCACAGAAAACCCTACTATACTATGTATCATGGATAGTATCCATTGGATACTTCTAAACGTTATCTTGTTATCCACGGAAGAAGGAATTCTTCCAGGCTTGCTATCTTGTTTTGTAGGTTCCATCGGTGTATCGATATTATTATATCGATAGTGCATAGTCCGATAGTATCGGGTATCGATACATGAGCAACTGATAGTTTCTGACGATATTTTGTGTTATATTCCGATGTATCGAAAATTTCCAAAATTCTTTAGTCAAATGAAAAAATGTTTAGTGTTGTGGGTGAACTAGTAGAGCTTTCTACTGGACGTTCTAAATTCAAGGCGGGTTCACATGGAGCGAAAAGTACGGATTGCATATTGCTGGATCGATTGTTGGTGTGGCGTGGGGGCTGAATTGGATTATATTTGACTGTTCCACAAGATTATTTTAGGTTTTACTAGAGAAAAAAATCGTAAAAATACTAGTTTTTTGTTATTTATCGAACGGTGTACATTAAAACACGTTCAAAAAAGGACTCATTTGTTGTTATTTTCAAGAGAGACATTGCAAGACAGTATGGAGTGACTCATAAGTAAAGACCGGATTTCTGTGCTATTGCATAATATGCAATAGTGGATATTATACACTTTATAAAGAGGCGGCTGGTACCATTTGACGCAGAATTTATCTGGAAAGGTTAATGAAACCTCCGCGTTTAAATCTGTCTATCCGCTGAAACACTATGAATGAAATACTACTAAAAAACGTGTTAAAATCTGTCTGACGTTTTGTTTGTCTCATCATCAATTGAGGCTTTCGACAAGCTCTCTCACCAGCACTTCTTGTCCCTATTGGAATCATTGGGAGTTCACGGCCAGTTTCTGCGTTGGATGGCGTCGTACCTCAGCCTAAGGAAACTCACAGTCAGGGTTAGGGGTGCATTATCCTTGCCCTTTACGGCTACATCTGGGGTGCCACAGGGAAGTCACATTGGTCCGCTATGCTTTCTGCTGGCGATCAACAGCGTGGTTTGCCAGCTTGGGCCAAACGTCGGATGTCTCCTGTTTGCTGATGACCTGAAGGTGTTTTGCCACATTGAATCTGATTTGAGCTGTCATCTTCTGCAGAGCGCACTGCAAGACCTTGAGCACTGGTGTCTTGGGAATAACCTTTTCCTAAATCCCTCTAAGTGCTTTTGATACAGTAGCACATGCCAAAATAGTACAAACTTTACTGGAGACAGGTGCCCACTGTGGTTTGGTGGCTTGGATTAAAATAATATCAAGGAAACCACGTAGATTCCCAACAGTTGATCTTTACAACCATATAAAAGTATTTTCCGTTCATCAGCTATACCTGAAATTATCTCTAACCTTTTTTCACAAACATCCGAATTTCTTTGATTTCTCTAAACCAAATTCTTATAATTTCCGCCTTACCTCTCAAGCTGTAGTACCTGCACCAAAAACGCGACTCTGGAGTACTTCAAAGCACATCTTTTATTCCCTTCCATTTTTAATTCGCCACCTGCCCATAGCATTGAGGACACCCTCAGACTTTGCACGATCAGCATACAAGAAGAAAATTTTCTCATGGCTAATTTCCGAAGGCCTGGATAATTGCCAACAATTTCTTAGTAGTATATATACGTAGATGAACTTTTTTTTGTTTTTTTTTCTGTCTCTCTCTCTCTCTCTTTATACTGTTTGATCTCAGTGAAACATAAATGAAGAACATAAATTTCATGTTCATTAGTTGTAGCCACTTAGTGCAAATTTACCCCCGGAACGAAACGTTTACTTATTATCGTTTATATTAACCTTATTATAATTCTCTATTGTAATGTGTCTTCAACAAACAGCACAATGAAAAATGATTCAACTCCCCCTAACCGCACAGGACCATCCTATGGTTAGGGGTATTTCCAGCTTCTTTCTAAGTGAGCAATGCATTTTTGTATTTCTATTATTACTATGGATAGTATTATTATTATTATTTTTATGGAATAAATTCTTTCATTCATTCATTCATTCATTGTGAGCCAGTTCTGACCTAGGTATTTTTAAAATTTATAAGTCAATAGCTCAGCATCAAATTTAATTTGTATTATTACAAAAAGGTATTAGGTATTTAAACAATTTTACAGATGAGAAACCGAGTGAATATTGAAATGTGGTCTATCCCCGACTGACGGTTAAAATTTCTAGACTGTAGTTTACCTGGAAGATGAAAAAAGGCAGTTTTATTCTGGGCGGCTACCCGGGACCCACCTAACGGCCGTTTTCGACGCGAAGTTTAGCGTTTTTCCTAAACCTTTGCGCGCTCACTGTGAACGAACGGCTGGTCGCACAAAAATCCAATTGGTCTTAAAAGATTCGTAATTTTTCAGGTCATTCAAAAGTGAACTAAATCTTTGTACAGATCACCCTTCTGTCTAGATCACTAGGTCTAAATGTCTAGATCCTAAATGTTAGATTAATTATTATTATCAATTTTATCGAGTACGGTACTTGATAAAATTAATAATAATAATTAATTAATTAATAATTAATTACTTGAAGTACCTAGTGAAAATTATTATAATTTATTGTTAGGTATTTATAATTCGTATTTATTATTAATAATAGTTATTATTAATTATGATTAATTAATACGATATAATTCTGGGGTTTTTAATACTACGTCGGTAATAATGTTTCTATAAAAGAAGTACCTACCTACCAACAAACATTCGAAATTACCTTCATTTCCGTAGCACGAAACGCACCTCAGAACAACAAACTCGACATCACTTAACCCATATGATGTTCCAAAGAGCTTGTTAGTATGAAAATGGACCTGTATTTCAACAGTTTGATTCACGATCGTGTTGTGAGCCGTCATTGTAAACGAACGGCTGGTCGTACAAAGCTGCGGATGGTCTTAAAAAATTCTACGGAACAAACTCTATCTAAATATGAAATAAAAAACATACCGTTCTATATGAATTTTTCGAGATATGAGATTTTCACATTTTCCAAATTCGTTTTGAACCCCTTCCCCTTGACCTAGGATTATGAAAAGTTTCGAGGATCATTGTGGGGTTGGTCGAAACCCATAAAAAAAATTTCGTAATTTTAACTCAACGCTAACTGGGCAAAGTGCCGCGGACGGCGTACAGCGGACGGACGGATTTTGGTTTATTATCTTCGATAATGAACCATTGGAATCGCCCAAAGAAAAAATTTTTTTATCCCCCCCTCAAAATTTGTTGGTTTACGTTTCAAGATACGTAGATTCAGAAAATCGAATTAAAAAACTCTGCAAATTCTTGACACAACGGTTTATTATCTTCCTTGTGCAGATCACCCTTCTCTCTAGATCACTAGGTCTAAATGTCTAGATCCTAAATGTTAGATTAATTATTATTATCAATTATCACTAATTATTAACAATTTTATCAAGTACCTAGTGAAAATTATTATAATTTATTGTTAGGTATTAATGATTTGTATTTATTATTAATAATAATTATTATTAATTATGATTAATTAATACGATATAATTCTGGGGTTTTTAATACTACGTCTGTAATAATTTTTCTATAAAAGAAGTACCTACCAACAAACATTCGAAATTACCTTCATTTCCGTAGCACGAAACGCACCTCAGAACAACAATCTCGACATCACTTAAGCCATATGATGTTCCAAAGAGCTTGTTAGTATGAAAATGGACCTGTATTTCAACAGTTTGATACACGATCGTGTTGTGAGGCACAATCTTTGAGCCCTCATTGTGAACGAACGGCTGGTCGTACGAAGCTGCGGATGGTCTTAAAAAATTCTACGGAACAAACTCTATCTAAATATGAAATAAAAAACATACCGTTCTATATGAATTTTTCGAGATATGAGATTTTCAAATTTTCAAAATTCGTTTTGAACCCCTTCCCCTTGACCTAGGGTTATGAAAAGTTTCGTGGACCATTGTGGGGCTGGTCGAAACCCATAAAAAAAATTTCGTAATTTTAACTCAACGCTAACTGGGCAAAGTGGCGCGGACGGCGTACGGCGGACGGCGTACGGCGGACGGACGGATTTTTTTTTATTCGATTTTCTGAATCTACGTATCTTGAAACGTAAACCAACAAATTTTGAGGGGGGGTTAAAATTTTTTTTTCTTTGGGCGATTCCAATGGTTCATTATCGAAGATAATAAACCAAAACTCTGCAAATTCTTGACACAACGGTTTATCATCTTCCTTGTGCAGATCACCCTTCCGTCTATACCAGACTGTATTGCAAATCGGCACCATACTATATTCTCACCGTACACATACCATACCATACGAATTTCTTTCCTATCATACCATACTGTATTATACCAAATCATACATACAATAATATACCATACCATACTCATACCATGTCATACAAACCGAGTGAATATTGAAATGTCATCCATTTCTGACCTATATTTAAAATTTCAAGTATCTAGCTCATCATCAAAATTTAATTTGTTTAAACAAATAGGTATTATTTGAACAATTTTACAGACAAGAAACCGAGTGAATATTGCATTGTGATCCAGTTCTGACCTATTTTTAAAATTTCAAGTCAATAGCTCATCATCAATATTTAATTTGTATTATTACAAAAAGGTATTATTTAAACAATTTTACAAATGAGAAACCGAGTGAATATTGCCATGTGGTCTATCCCCGACTCACGGTTAAAATTTCTAGACTGTAGTTTACCGGGAAGATGAAAAAAGGTAGTTTTATTCTGGGCGTCTGGGGGTTGGGTCACATAACGGCCGTTTTCGACGCGAAAGTTTAGTGTTTTTCCTAAACCTTTGCGCGCTCACTGTGAACGAACGGCTGGTCGCACAAAAATCCAATTGGTCTTAAAAGATTCGTAATTTTTCAGGTCATTCAAAAGTGAACTGAAAATTACACGTTTCAGTTAAATATTTTGAGATATGACATTGTCGAAATTTTAAATTTCGTTTTGAACCCCTTCCCCTTGACCTAGGGTTATGAAAAGTTTCGAGGACCATTGTGGGGCTGGTCCAAACCCAGAAACCGAATTTCGTAATTAATAACTCAACGCTAACTGGGCAAAGTGGCGCGGACGGCGTACGGGGGACGGCGTACGGCGGACGGACGGATTTTTTTTTTATTCGATTTTCTGAATCTACGTGTCTTGAAACGTAAACCAACAAATTTTGAGGGGGGTTTAAAATTTTTTTTCTTTGGGCGATTCCAATGGTTCATTATCGAAGATAATAAACCAAAACTCTGCAAATTCTTGACACAACAGTTTATTATCTTCCTTGTGCAGATCACCCTTCTGTCTATACCAGACAGTGTTGCAAATCGGCTCCATACCATATTCTCACCGTACTCATACCATACCATACGAATTTCTTTCCTATCATACCATATTGTACTATACCAAATCATACATACAATAATATACCATACCATATTCATACCACTTTGCCCAGTTAGCGTTGAGTTAAAATTACGAAATTCGGTTTCTGGGTTTGGACCAGCCCCACAATGGTCCTCGAAACTTTTCATAACCCTAGGTCAAGGGGAAGGGGTTCAAAATGAAATTTAAAATTTCGACAATGTCATATCTCAAAATATTCAACTGAAACCCCCTGTTCATCATAATGCACATTAAAAGAAAAAGAATTCTCCACTCAACATAAGGAAAAATACGTTGAACAATTTTTTTGAAGCATTCATTTAACTTTCAAATTTCTCATAGGTGGATCGGTCAGTATGGACCCGTCCGGTGGCCCCCGCGCACTCCTGACCTCACTCCGACGGACGATTACCTCTGGGGGAATCTCAAAGCAAAAGTGTACGACGTCAGGATTGAGTCGAGAGATCATCTCATTCAAAGAATAATGGATTGCGGAGATCAAATGAAACAAAACCGAAGAGAGCTTCGAAGTGCTGTTGATGCAATGTGCAAAAGGCCACATTTGTGCATTCAACAAAATGGAGGCCTTTTTGAACATTTACTGTAATTACGTATTAGAAAATGCTTGCACAAATTTAAAACAGATTAATTTTGTTCGTAAAACTGCCTACTTATTTGAAACCCATTACCAAGCGTCAAAAACCTCGACTTGCTTCGCTGTTTTTTGCATTCAAACGAGGTTTTCTCGACCAAATAAAATAGTAAAAAGTTTTTTTGATATACCATTCGAAAGCTGACCTTTTGGTGCATTTTTTAAGCTACAGGCACCTGATCAAATGCAGATTAGGGTGGAGTAATGAACGTTTTAAAAACCTTCTTTTTTCAAATTTTCTTGAAGTTAGCTTTGTAGAGTGATTTTTCACCAACTCGATGTGAGCAAAAAGAATTGGTTTGGCGCTTGAAAGATAGGAAATTTAACGTACTTTCCAACGGTATCCTCAACTTTTACTTTACATAATACTGTAAGTGAGTTATAGCCGTTTTGCTGAGACAAGGTCGAAAACACGAAAAAAATCAAAATAACTCAAAAAAAGTGAAATAACTCTTAAAGTTAAAATGAAAAGTTTAAATGAAAAGTGAAAATAACTCGAAAAAAAGTGAAACAACTCAAAAACTAAGCGAGATAAAAAAAATTGCTACGGGGCACTTTTTGTTGGAAATTGGTTGTAGAATACGTGGGTGAAGTACTGCGCACCTTATCTGATACACCCTGTATAACGAATTTATTGTAGAATGGAAAATAAGATTTTCTTAATTAACAGCGGAAGAACGAGGAAAGTTACAGGAAAACAGGGGAAAAGTCCATAGGTAGGTACTGAGCTAGGCGCCTTTCTTGGAACCTTTCTTGGCATTTTCGTGACGGAGGTGAGAGTAATATCTCCGAGCTTTTAGGGTCGTGCAAAACTGCCGAAGATGCAGAAGATCCTTATATTTTTCTCTTGTGATCTTACGTCTGGCCTGGTAGAGACGTGGAGGCAGGAAGAAGTGCCCATCAGGAGGAATTTCCATATTTCGTCGTCGCTTCAGCTGAGGAGCAATCGTGGTGAACACCATCTCGCCATCGAACGTGTCGCGATGCTGGACTGAGCGCGAGTGCATGTTCCTAAAAAGGATTTCACGTATAGGGCGTGACTTGCAAAGTAATTTTTTTAAGTAGCGGGGTCCAGAAATCCTGCCCAATTGCGGATGAGAGCTTGGTCAACTGCAACGACCGTGAAAGGCTTATTTGTTCGGCATGTTGCGATCTCTTCCATCCAATCCTGGGGTAGTTCTGCGGGTACCTTTTGATTGACGAGCGCCATGTCCCTGTCACACTCCAAATAGGAATGCCCTCTCATCGGGAACGTCATTCTTACCGACTCCAGTCTCCCGGTGAAATTGACCACATAATGCAGGAATCGGAAAACTGTGAAGTTTTTATTTTGTCCTCCGCAAGAATCACAGAATATCTCCAGGTGACGAACACTTTTATTCAAGACGTTGAAAATATAATGGTGAAGGAACGATACAACCTCGTTGGCTCCTTTTCCTCCAACTGTTTCGTCATAACAATAGAATAAGGCTTCACCAGATGAAAGTTCGTGAATATTGAAGGAATGGAAAGTCAACTGACGTCGATAGTATACATCATTCGTTGTCACGTTTGGCATCGGAAGATTTTTCTGAAAATCCATTGCAATGGCTTCTTTACCTGGTTCCGTGCGGGCCTCGACTCTGGCGTTCCTTTTTCGAGCATAGAATGCATCAGCCTTACTTTTGTGAAGTTGGTTGGCAATGGAGAGTTGTCGGATGGTTGTTTCCAGTTTAAGCTTCTCGGGTTCGTCCTTAGCCTCAGAGATTTTTTTTGAGAGAATCTTTTTTTCAGCCAAGAACTTGTCGCAGGCAGAGCACGTATCACTCCTGGGAGCTGATGTTATATTCTGAATTGAATATAGTCCTGTATGTTTCGTACGACACTGGTGGCTTCCTCAATTCTTTGTACATTTCGTACATCTTCTTTATGTTCAACGTTGAGGGCAAATAAAAGCGACCTGTTTTGCCTTTGCTGATCTTCCCTTGAAAACTGCCAATATGTTCCACGATGGCCTGAAACGTTTCAGCAGTAAGACCATGTTTTTTCGGAGCCTTACCCCTTTTATCAAGAAGGGCTGTACCATCGTTCTTCAAGCTGGCCTGAATCCCCTCAAGACGTTTTTTGCCAATTCCATGAAGGCTGATGAATGCCCTCCAGCATATTGGTACATCCTTACCGAAGTCCTCATTCTGTTTTATTCGTACACGATAGCAATACATAGAGTCTCTCAGATTCACGGTATCTTCGTCGGTTCGAGGCCGCCTCCGGGACACCGGCACAAGACCCACCAAACCCGCAAGGTGAGCATTTTGTCGATTGAACTCACCGAGATTGTTGAATTCTTTGATGATCATCTGCCGTTGAGTTTCGTCAACTTCTTGAAAACACTTTCGTTTGCACAGACAATCAGGACCAGTTTCGAAGCTGGATGCTCGCATTTTCTTCATTACATCTTTCATGCGACCATGGGATTTGCGCTTTCTTGACCCCGATTGACGCCGCTCAGAATCGGATTCTTCGCCTGCACTCATTTTTTTGTCCACAAAACTACAATTTTATTAGCAACAATCAAGTTCCTGTCAAATGCCCACTAAACGAAGGTATGAACACACTGCACACATCTACACGCCTGTAGACTGTGAATACCAGGAGGTTACCGGTGTGATATCTCTGTTATCAGTCAGGGCTGCCAAGCCTCAAATATCCTCATTATTCCCCAGTTTCTGCAAAACTTTCCTCGTTTTTCCACTTTTCTCGTTCTTCCCCTGTAACTCAGAACCAGATTCGCCGTTATGAGCGGTATTCTCCGCGTTTTTCCCCTGTTTCATGGTCTCAATAGAAACTAGACCTCGTGTGGAAGTTGTTGCCAACCTTAACTCTATTTTCACAAAAACTGGACTTTCCCCGTTTTTCCCCTGTGGTCTTCAAATGTAAATGGTTGCAAGATTCTGTGGTGTTTTTGGGGCACAGGTTTGATAAGAATGGAATCCAGTGGATTCCATCCACCCAACAGAAGAACGAATCAAAGCTATGAAGCATCTACACGTGCCTACAAATGTCAAAGAATTGAGGGCGTTTTTAGGATGCATAAATTATTATCAATGATTCATGCCAAACTTACAAGGAGACTGTGCTGTTTTGCATGAGCTGTTAAAAAAAGGGGTTAAGTGGGTTTGGACAGAAGAGCGTCAGCAGAAAGTGGAAAAGCTGAAGAATGTGTTGACGTCGGCAGACACTCTGATTCACTATAATCCAGAACTGCCCCTTGTTTTATATTCGGATGCCAGTCAAACAGGGGTCGGCGCAGTTTTGTGTCACCGGTTTCCAGACGGAAAAGAACGCCCAATCGCCTATACGTCGCGCAAGTTGAATGCTGCTGAAACCAAGTACTCGGTGATAGACCGAGAAGCTTTAGCAATCATGAACGGGGTGAAGAAATTCGAAAGGTACTTGTATGGAAGGAGGTTCATACTGCGAACAGACCACAAGCCCTTGGCTTATTTGTTTGGTGAAAATGCGGTACTTCCACGGGTGGCCTCATGCCGGGTGAGTAGATGGGCGTTGATGCTTGCAGAATTTGATTTTTCGGTGGAATACATTGCAGGGAAAGACAATTGCCCGGCCGATGTGTTGTCAAGGTTGCCTTTGGAAGAGGAGGGTACAGCGGGAAAGGATTTCGGCTTGAAGATAGCGCAAATTCGGCTCAAGGACGTGGCCATTTCAAAAAAACTGTTGAGGATGCGCTTAGTGGCTGACCCTGTTCTAGGGAAGGTGATTCGCTACGTACAGGACGGGTGGCCACAAAAGGAGGTGGTAGGAAACGACTTACGTACGTTTTTTGAGAAGAAAGACCTTGAACCGTCTTTTGAAGAAGGGATCCTGTTATGGACGGGTAGATTGGTGATCCCTACTTCTTTGAGAGATAGGGCAATGGAAATTTTGCATGAAGGTCATCCAGGATCATCAGCTATGAGATCGGTCGCGCGGTTACATCTGTGGTGGCCAGGAATGGACAAGCAGATTGAAGAATTTTTGAAGTCGTGCGCGTCTTGCCAACGGAACAGACCATGGGACCCAGAATCGCCAATTTACTCTTGGAACGTGCCTGCTGAGGTGTGGTCTCGACTTCATATTGACTTTGCAGAGGCATTTGAAGGACATAGTTGGTTAGTGGTTGTGGACGCCACTAGCAAATGGCAGGAGATAGTAGCCATGAAGCAACATACTGCTGGGAAGACTGTGACTGCGTTGGAGGAGATGTTTGCCAGATTTGGCCTCCCTCGTGTTATTGACAATGGGCCCCAATTCACGTCTAAGGAGTTTCAAGAATTTTGTACCAATCGCAACATAAAGCACGTTACCTCGACACCATATCATCCGCGGACGAATGGCCTGGCAGAACGGGTAGTAAGGACCTTCAAACAGAGAATGTTGTCATCAAGGAACGAGGGTTCTGTACAGGAACGGTTAATGAAGTACCTTTCCTCCACCAATCGGTCCCCAGCCATGATGATGTTGGGACGGGAACCCCGAACGCGCTTATCGCTCTTAAAGCCAAACTTTGGGGCGCACATGGAAGATACGGTGCAGCAACAGCAGCGCCGGGGTTTCTATTACAAGGAGTTTGCGGTAGGGGAAGATGCCTGGGTAAAGAGGAAGAAGGACGACAAAGGCTTCACCAAGGCTCAAGTAATTAAGTGCACAGGGCCCTTATCGTATGTGGTGGCTACGCGCGATGGACAGGAGTGGAGGGTACACGCGGATCAAATGAGGAAAGCGCCAATGTCAGCCGGAGGGGGAGGAATGTTGGCACCCAACCTCATTGAATCACCTGGCTAGCAACTCACATCTTATGTTGAAAACAGGATTATAAAAATAGATTCATTCTATTGCTCACCACGTATATTCCACGTTATTACAAGGAGCGTAAGCTGATCCCAAATCATCAGTTTGGCTTTCGACAGCAGCACTCCACCATTGACCAGATACACCGAATAGTCAACATCATCGAAGAAGCGCTGGAACAAAAGAAGGTATGCTCAGCCATCTTTCTGGACGTGTCTCAAGCATTCGACAAAGTCTGGCACGAAGGCCTGAATTACAAACTGAAGAAGATGCTACCTTATCAGTATGTTGAGCTGCTTGAATCCTACCTATCTGACCGGTACTTTCGCATCAAACAGGACGATGCGTACTCAGAGCCAATGAAAATAAATGCTGGTGTGCCGCAAGGAAGTGTATTGGGCCCACTCCTGTACCTTCTGTACACCAGCGATTTACCAGAAGTCGAACATAACACCACAGCAACATTTGCAGACGACACTGCTGTCCTGGCAGTTGGTCCTGGCAACGTGGCAATTCCCTACGCGAATGAAGCCAAATACCTGGGCATGACGCTAGACGCCAAGCTCAGGTGGAAGGAACATGTAAAAAAGAAGAGGACAGAGCTCGCATTAAAACTCAGAAGGATGTATTGGCTAATCGGCCGACGATCCACCATGACCATTGGTAACAAGCTGCTTCTTTACAATCAAGTACTCAAGCCAGTTTGGATGTATGGAGCGCAGTTGTGGGGCTGCACAGCTCCAACCAATAGACAGATCATTCAACGTTTCCAGAATTCTGTACTACGATATATCACTGATGCGCCGTGGTACTTCCGAAATGAGGCACTCCACCGTGAACTTCAAGTTGACAGTGTGGATGTGGTGATCAAAAAGCGAGCAACGGCTCATCTTGCCAGACTAAAAGATCATGTGAATGAGGAAGCTGTAAAGCTGCAAGATCTAACTCGACGCCTTAAGCGTTTGAAACCGCATGAGCTTGTGTAGGAAGTGAATGTGATATGTTCGAGAGACAAGGGACAAAGTTATGCATCTTAGGTCCTGAATAGTGTGTTGTAGTAATGTAAGTCAGATTTGTATTGTTAATGAGATTACTCGGTGCAATAAAAGCTTTAAAAAAAATGTTTTTTGGTGTGCTGAATCCGAAAATAACCTCCATTTTCGTCCATCACGTACAGTTTTCTTGCAAAATATGAGGGATGAGCACGTAGGAAACATGAAAATGTAGAAAAAAAGTCTTTATTTTTATTATGTAAAAAATTTAAAAAAATGAGTTTCTGGTTTGAATAAACACAACATGAGTGGAAATTCATTCTGCTTGCTTGTGGAACCTTTCCTTTTTTTCTTTCATACTTCTGCGCACACGTTTCCGGTCTCCAGCATTGTCCGTTGAATTGAGCCAATTGAATCATGATCTGACCTGTCTGTGAGCTGTAAAATCCCCTTTCTTATAGCTCTTAATATCCACTAGAACATGCTGAAACCTGTGCAATCTGTGTGGATCTTGATATCCCAGCTTTTCAGAGGAGCAAACAGACGACATGTTACGACATGCGTACCTACCCCAACTCCCTCCACTCCTAACATATCTCTTTCATTTCGTTTCATTCTTGTTAGTGATATGGGAAAATATGAAAATGAAAAACCCTATGTGATTCATAAAGTTCCCAACATGGTAGAAAATACCGAATGGAGGTTTAACTCTGACTAGCACTACAAGCGATACTGAAAAAACTTGTTTTGCAAGAAAACTATATGTGATGGAGTTTTTTGAGTATTTTTTTCGGTTTCAGCATGAGAAAATCCATGGGAAACAGTCACAAAATCCCACGCAGTTTTTTGGTTGCAGACCTGTGTTATTGGTACCTAGTCACCGCGCTCAAAGATTTGCCTCTGATACCTAGACATTAGAAAACTACGTAGAAACTTGAAGAGTAACAAGACGTTAGGAAGAAATGAACAACGCTTTCAGAAAGAAAGAGGAATTGACTTTTATTGAACACAAAATCGGGAAATGTTTACATCATTATTCCACAAAACAGGGTAATAAGTTAATGTCACTAGTAAAATAATTGAAAGTTTTATTATTTCATCTTCAAGAAACTAGACGTTACAGCGTTTAAAATAAATTTTTTTTGTGCTCATTCGATTTTCAATTTTTATTTTGGTCATCTCAAAAGATAAGCAAGAAATAAACGTTTTGGGTGTTTCGTTATTTTCGTTCGTAGTTTTGGATTCCCGAAAAAAAAAAAAACAATACTTTGCAGGAGATCAATTGAAAAACACAAACATTGTTGGTACAATCTACTGGAAATGTGAAGGGAGATTAACGTAAACGTCAGTATTAGACATCGAGTTTCGTCCATCGACGAAGCCTCTGCTGGAGAACTGAAGAGAAATCAATTAGAAGTTGGACAAAAAGAGGTGGTACAGTAAATTGCAAAGTATTAAAATACCTCCAAGGTATTGACTTTTATTTCAATAGTAAATCGTATTAAAGCTAAATTCAATCAATACCTCAAAGTAGAATCACAATGTTTTTGAAATGTAAAAAAAAAATTACACAACGAAATTATCCCCTCACGCTATAGGGATGGATACTAAATAAATTGCACACCTCTTTTTTGTTGTTTCGATAATTTCGTACTTTTCGTTCTAACATCATGATAAAAAAAAATAAAGTATATTGTATGCGCCAAGTACATAAGAACGGAGTCGCTCAGCGAGAAATGTGATATTACATTGCAAACAAAGTTAAGATCTCTTGTTTACAGAGGACAAAAAACAAGCTTTCAGAGTTACCAATATGGTGTGAGCGAATAACATTTAAAAATTGAACCAAAAATTGTACTCTCATCCCTTTAAAAAAAATGTATTACTGAACGCTCAAAAAAGGGCCTAAATGATGAAATATCAATCGATTTCAGGGTTCATGCATGCACAACGTAATTTTGTCCAATAAAAAATTACGCTATATATATATCAGTAAAATCGCTATGAAACATCGTCTCCTTTACATTTCAACACAAACGTTTGTACTCGAGTAAAACCATATATATCTTAGTACAATCTAAACTTATCACTCCAACAGCGTTAATTTCAAGCGGGTTTTTATGATTCACAGAACGAAGTTGTAGTTTTTTTCTAAAACATAATTGTTTTTTAAGGTAAGGTACACGTAAATATTTCATCAATACCGTCGTTCTAATAGGGGTCTTTAGTCCATCTTCTTCCTTGACATCGAAGGATACAATCCAAAATCTCATCCCTTAAATCTAAAATAAGTGTTAACACGAAAAAAGCCCTACGGTAAATCCATTCTAAATACATCATTCCAAGTGTTCCAGCCCCGTTCAAAACGGACGGTATTACTAAAAAATCAACAATTGGAGTTTTTTGTAACAATCGTTCTAAAAGAAAATAAACCCACATACATCTTCTAATCACGTGTCCAATTAATAGTAGAAATAAATGTAATTATCTACTAGAAGATCAAAAAAATTTAATCTCTGTTTAAAAAAATATTGAAGATCTAATAAAATGATCAAGTTGAGAAAAATTAATACGGTTTACATTTTATTCCTTTCTCTAGGTAAATCAACAGTCACTTGTTTCAGTATGTATGTAAATCTGCCGGTTTGATATAATAATTACATAGTTTGAGTCAAATTAAAATTTGCCAAGACCTGGACATTTTCTTCTGAATAATTAGAAAGAAAAAGTGAACGGTGAAAAATAAATAAATTCCTTTAAATATGCGCGATGTTGCTGGTTCAAGGTCCAACTGGTATCAGTTGATGTTGAAGAACGTTGAGTACTTTTTTCTGTGGCACGGGTTAAGCGTTGGCCACCTGTAATGTAGAATAAGTAGCGTTAGTCTCCGTTGAAGTTTGCATTTCACAGTACATTTATATAGAAGTAAAAACGAGTTTTCGCGATCAATGCACAAAAAAGCAGCATAAAAATTGATATAATCATGTTTTAACACGCAAACCACGCACGAGCACATCGGAACTTCGTGACTTTTGAAAAACTGCGTAAGAAACGAGTTGGGTTTTGTGAGGAGACAGTTGTCGTGGCCGAATTTGATGAGCTCAATTGAAGAGAAATGGACTATCAGTTCGTGAACAAGTTCGGGGTATTCTAGTGTATAACCTCCCAAAATTTTCTTCGTTCCCTTTTTCTGGTGCTTGGCGTTCGTTGCCTGTTTTTTAACAGTGCAGTGGACCATGGATAATTCGAATCTTTTTCTCGATCTCAAAAATTAACGACCTAACAAGGTAAACAAATCGCTATTACGATAAACAAATCGTAATTCGAATAAAATTTTGAATAATTCGAAGTGTTGACCATCAAAGAATTACCGCCACCAAATAACGTAGAAGTCGCCTCAGCATAGTCCACCAACCCTTTATTTCTAACTAATTTACAAATCAGTGTGCCTAGACCAGAGATCCGTGTACAGAGTAGTTTTCGCGGTACTTAATCGAAGATCTGAAATTCACCCACCTTACCTAAACCAGAAGTTACCTAAAAAAGTAAAGAAACAATTCTTGCCACAGAAAATGATACTGCGAAAGACCAAAAAGGACGAGAACCCAGAAAACCCAGATTTAGACAGGAAGATTCCAGGGAAGGCCGAGGCACACCTGTCCGGTCCAACTCCGATCATACAGGCCGACGAGTATCAGAGATGGGAATGGTATGTGATGCTGAACGCTGTCGTCCACTCCTTTTCCGCACTCGTCCGATCCTACTCCCAACCGACTCCGCTCCCGCACCGATTCTGCTCACCATTCGTTTCCCGGCTGCAGGACGCGAAGTGTTCATTTTGTAAACTATTGTGGCCAAAATGATGACTATCAATATCCGAGGAGCTCATTGAAATGCTAAAAAAATGTGGCCTCATCATCCAAAAGATAAGGAAGAACAGAGTGATATTCTCCTTCCACGTATCTTTGTCTCCAATCAAATTGTCATGGCCCAATCACTGGTACTAAAACTCGCACACATGTTGTGTTTGATATGGTGAACTAGAGACGGAAATCGGGGAGGAGTCGGAGGCGTGCATGACATGACACATTGTGTGATCTCAAGGCCAAATCTGGTCTGAGTCGGATCGGAAAGGTGTTTTCCGTCCTTTATAAGGAGTAAAGCTGAGCTTGTTCATGTAAGTTATTTTGTTTTAATTAAAGATTGTTGGGAAAATGTGAAGTTTGATTGCTTACTTTTTGTGTGGGTAATTCGAAATTTTTAATGGCCTCTAAGGGATTATCCAAGTTCCATTGTACAGATGAGTGATTTTAATCAATTTTGTAACTCAAATGAAAGTTAGTGGACTGCACCTGCACACTTGCAAAAAGCTTTTAGTGAGGTTTAGATAGAGCACTTCCATGTTGTGTTCCAACGACTCAGTTCATGAACTCTTGCCAGGCCTGGAACAAATCTAGTGATTGTTGACTGAGAGCTTTGCAATTTTTTTTTTTTTTTTTAAAGGCAAACTGCATTTTTTTACGTGTTGTGGTTAATAACTCACATCATTTGGTTGAAGTAATTTGTGTTGTGAGGCGTGCGTTAGTGTACATGGGGAATGGATAAGTATAACAAGAATGTCATGGCCGGGTTTAGGCAATGAGTTTTCCTCGCGAAACTCAATAGCCAATATCCCACGCGAGTCAACACGAATCAAGGGAGAGCCGACAGTGTGTAAATGTCAAGTTTTTGCGTCAAATAGCCCAAAAACGTTAGTGCAAAAAAGGGCTCTAACCTCCAAAAAATGTCTCGCGAGCTGGAAATAGTTTTAATCCCTCTAGGGGGTCCTGAATAAAGGTATATGAGTTTGCTACGGTTTCTAGTTTGTGTTTCAGATTTGCTAGAAACCCTCACAAACTCATGTACCTACTCGTTATTTAGGACCCCCACGAGGGATTTCAACGATGTCCAGCTCTCGACCCATTTATGGAGGTCAAAGCACACCCTGGACTAAAATCGTAGTGAAGGAGTCAACTGGAGTGAACTTTACTCAAGGAATCGAACCAGACCGAAACTGTCTAGTTTTGTATAGAATTTTAAAGATTGAATAAGTCGTCGTAAATCAATGATTCGATTTCGAGATATTCGGCATTGAGCTTGAGTAACCACATATCAATCCGTTAGAGGAAGCATAATTGATTTAGAAGAGTAAGCAAAAATTATGAGGGAATAAAAAAACCGAGGTATAGAGTGAGAGAGTCTATTTCCACGAATGAGTACAATTGTTAAATCGATTTCGATTATTAGGTCATCATCAGTAACACACATGAACTGAAGGTACATCATGAAATACAGCTTACATAGTAGTAGAAGTGAAAGGTATCATCCAATCGGATTGAAGCAGGTTACATTGAAGGGAGAACTTAAATCCTATTGGCACAGAGAAGAGAAAGGGAATGGGCGGATCAACAAATGACAATTAAGGCAGACAAAGTGAAAGGGGGCTCAAACAATGGTGAGGGTAACATTGTGAAGGGGGGGGGGGGCAAGCTATTGCAGGAATGAACCTATTAACGGTGAAATATGTTGAGGGATCACCTCATTTAGATATTTACCAGAATTATCACTATAAACCTTCTCACTCTATATACCTCCGTTTTTTTTATTGAAATGGGTTTCCACCACCTCGTCGCGAGTGATCTAATTCGTATTATGAGGGAAGTGAGGCTACGCACAGGTAAATTGGCCGGTATTCGATATTTCTCAAGCTGATGAGCATTTCTGGATGTCCTACAGAAGATGAATGGTACTTGATTTCCGTCTTTTAGATAATGCTAGGAATTATTGGATGCTGGTATTTGGTTGGGCAGCATTGTACAGAAAAAGATGCATAACTCGTCCTCACATACGATCACTAATGGGGCGCGCAACTTTCCTTTCAACTTTGATGTCAACTTACTTGTGCTTGATTGTGGTTTTGGGGTCGGTTCTGGGAGCGCTGCCTGTACATCATCATGGGCTGTCTGAAACCACCTCGGTTCATGTAGCCGTAGCCTCCGCGGTTGTAGTGGTAGCCGTAGCCTCCCCTCATCCCTCCCCGTCCGTAGTACATTCCCCGCCGAGCGGATGTCACACCGAATGTCTCCGAGTTCAGCTTCCTCTCCTTCCGCCAGTCTGTCCTCTGGATACTGCTGTAATGGGTAGTATCTCATTCAAACGAGAGCAACCACGGTACAGGGTGTATTTGGCAAAGGCCTTAGGCTGAACATGAGTTCCAACCACCCACGGGCAGATAGCAAAGGTCTCCATTCAGAACGCGCCATAAGATGCCAGCCAATTAGTACGAGTACACAATTCGAGGGAAATAGTTACGATCATGGATCATCAACATCAATGTTACCAAAATGAACCATTCTTCCTTTTATTCAGATCACCACAGGCTCCAATATAGCAATTGTCCAAATAACAGTTTACTGATTGAACAGAAAAGCTACACACATGAGCTCATAAAACTCAGGTTTATGAAAGATTCCAAGGCAGCTGTTGGCTACTTACATTAATGGGTCGTTTTCAAAAAAATGTCCGTTTTCTCAATATACTGTGTCCCAAAGATTTGAAACAGAGTTCTGGAGCCAATTTTCAACTTATAGAAATGGGGTATGAATCAAAATGTTCTTTAGGTTATCCTTTGTAAAACCAACAATTCTTTTTGTTTTTATAATCTTTAAAATGGAAATTACGGTTCAAAACAAACGTCTTTGGATCATCGTTGAGGTAGTTAGATTGAGTTGTGATAATATCAATTTGCGTATATTATACTCGTAGCATTGATGGTGGAGGTAAGCAAGGAGAAAATCCGGTGTTTTACTTTTTTTCGACAAAGGGGAAAACGAAAGTCAGGCGGCTGGTCATTGTCAATTGGTGTTTCGTCGGTTTTGTAAAAGAAATTTTGATGTGAAAGACCCCATGCTCAGGAAGGCCTACCGTAGAAAATATCGATGAAATTCTGGAGGTGGTTAGGAATGATCGGCATGAGAGCTGTCGCACCATTGCCCAGGAGCTAAATATCTATCACAAAACTGTGCTGAACCACTTACATAAAGCTGGACATAAAAACACTTGATATTTGTGTGCCTCACGAGCTGGCGGGCCAAAACCGGATTAGCCTCGTTTCAATTTGCGAATCCTTAGCCAAAGGAAAAGAGATCGACCCATTTCTTAAAATATTGGTACTGGCGATGAGAAATGGGTCACGTATGACATTCCAAGTGACAACGATCATGGTCGAAGGCTGGTGAACAGCCCCAAACGGTAGCAAAACCAGGATTGCCTTACTGTGTGTTAGGAGGGACTGGAAGGGGTTGATTCATTATGAGCTGCTCCCGTATGGCCAAACCTTCAATTCGGACCTCTACTGCCAGCAATTGGATCGATTAAAAGCGGCTATCAACCAGAAGAGGCCAGAACTGGTCAATAGGAGAGGAGTCATGTTCCACCAAGACACCGCCAGACCTCACACTTCGATGATGATTCATATGAAGCTCAGGGAACTAGGTTGGGAGGTTGTGATGCACCCATCTTCTAGTCCAGGCCTGGCAAAAGCGACTACCACCTTTTTTTGTTCCATGGCAAACAGTCTAGAGGCATGTGAACTCTAGCTAGAAAATCGTTTTGGGAGAGTAGCATCATGAAGTTACCTTCTAAATGGCAAGGAGTCGAGTCAAAATGAGTGACTGTACCAATTGTGAATAAAGTTTCAAAATGAACGGAAAAAAATGGTTTAGTTTTTCTCCAACCAAAAATATATCATATTCAATATAAACTGGATAGATAATTGTTTACCCCTTGCTACGTTCGATGGCTTCGCACGAGATGTTATCAAAGAATGATTTGTTCTTGTTGTAGAAGTAAGCGTCGCTTTCGCTGGGTTCCAACGTTTCTACGCAGGTCTCATTGCCTGAGTCGTCCTTCTTCTCTTCACCGTTGACTACTGGCAGTGGTGCGGGTGCATCTAAAAACACGAATTGACTGCGGTGAGACCAATAATCCTGACACGTATCCTAGCTAAATAGAGAAACAGTAAATATATTGTTGAGTAAAGGCCACCCACTGGATATTCAGTTGAAAGTAGTGAAAAATGCAGCATGGGTATAGCATACCATGTGTAACCGCCAATCCCTACTCATAATCTATTAGTCCAGGAGCCTTGAAAAAACAATCGGGGTCTGCTGGACTCAATTCCAAATTTGACGAAAATTTGAGGGATTGTTTTGGGGATGGTAAAGGGTATGTTTGCTGCATTTTCGAACACGAGACGGCAAAAACGCGATTTTTTCGAGAGTTTAAATAAGATGTTTAATTTTTAGAATTTTTCAAGACCATCGGGAACTTTGTACGACCAGGCGTTCGTTCACAATGAGGGCTCAAAGTTGGAGAAAATCTCAAGTCGTCAATATGGGGGTGAATCATGCGGCAGCCTGCCGGGTCAATGATCATACTGTCCCAGCTGATTCAAACAGCATTCAACATTCAAAATTAATATTAATTTACACTACTTGATAATAATCATTAACAATTAATGATAATTCATAATAATGACTAATCTATCATTCACTGATCTAGACAGAAGGGTGATCTGCACAAAAAAGATAATAAACCGTTGTCAAGAATTTGCAGTTTTTTCTTTTGGACTGTTATTGATTTTTTGCTCATACAATCAAAACGAAAAATAGGGAACGACCACGTGAAAGAGCGTGAAATTTCCTTGAAACTTCTCAAAATGTGAACAAAAAACCTCAACGTATGGATAATGCGACGTATTTTCTAATATAAGAACGAGTGAATTACTACTCACTTCAATGCTCTTCCAGCACTAAATTTCCCTTAAAATGCTTACCAATTACTTGGTTATCATCGGTTTTTACCGAAGAAAGGGATTGAGGTGGGTTTTGATAATATGTGTACTCATACATAGGTGTGTGTACATATAAGTTTACCTTTTTTGATCGCCTGTATCTTGGTTATTGTTGGGTAAAAAATACTTACGACCAATGAATTTTAGAGGGCATTAAATGATCTTTCACGTGGGTTTTCCGGATTTCCGCCAAACCACATAGTTAAGAAGATATGAACTTCCCTAAACATTGGGTTGCATGACTCTTGAGGATATCACTATAAACCAAAGCCAGAAATACTCAAGCGCTACGGTGGCAGGAAGAACTAAGTTTAGAATCACGCTCACTCACCCAATTTCATCTTGGAGAGCTCATTCCTCAGTTCTTCGAACTCGTTATTCGCCTTGTCAAAATCGTAGTCAGACTCGAATTTGAGCGGCGTGGGTTTGGCTCTGGCACCGGGGGCTCTCTGGAAATTTTGGCGATTCCCTTGTTGCGGCTGGCCGTTATTCCTGTTGTTCCGGTTCATCCAGCGGTCACCTCCCTGTAAGTGAGCACCCTGCGGGTGGTTCCTCATCTGGTTCCGACCTTGCTGTTGCTGATGTTGCGGACCACGGTTGCCACCTTGATGATGTTGTTGCTGTTGCTGGGGCTGCTAAAAATAATTGCGCAAAGTACAGCAATAACTGTTACGTTACAACTAAGTCGCGATGGCCTCAAAGAAATATTTATTTATGACTCACCATTCCTGGCTGGTTGTAGTTAGATCGGCCCCGGTTCTGGTAATTTTGCTGCTGCTGTTGCTGTGGTTGATGATGTTGTGGCTGGTGCTGCTGATTGTTGTGGCTATCGTTCCTAGTTCGGTTACCAGGCCTCTCAAGGTTACGACTGCCAGACCTGAATTATTGCTCAACATTAGCAAGGTAATATACATTATGAAGAAATTCTACAAAATCTTCAAATCTGAACACTAGGTAGAATAATCAAAACACGGTGTTAAGTACGAAGTTTTCGACATTTTACTTGATTTAGTGATAAGAATGAATCATTTTGATATAAAACTTTTCAGAAATCGCATTAGTTACCTATTCCTCAGGCGACCGCTATCGTCTTTCTGGGGGGACTTCCTGGCGTTAGCCTGAGTACCCTGTTCCATCGTGGGAGAGTTTCGCCTCAACCCTGGAGTGCTGCTCCTTGATCCAGAAAGAAGCTCTAGAACAGATTCTGATCTCATCACTCACAGTGATCCATTCATCGGACCGAAAATCCATAAATACATTGACTGTTGGAGGGCAACTTGATCTTGGAGTTTATCCATACAATTTCGCCATGGAACTGTTCAGCTGATACCTCAGGTTACATTTTAAAAAAAAACAGTCATGCAGCATGGCTATCAGACCGAATTTTCGAAGAAACAACTGGTTCTATGTAAAATGTCTCCGTTGTCCATGAAGAACTATAGTATCAACTACGTTTCTCTTCATCTTCAATGTGCTCCAGGTAGAGAACGGATTAGAATATCGCAATTCTGATTTCACCATCGTGTTCATCGTTTAAAAAAACCTTTAGAATGAGGGGTCACTTGTCAGAATGTTTCATTTTGGGAATTTTTGGGTTGCCCATCTACGATCTAAGCCTTTCGATTGCCAACACGGATTTTTTGTGCAGTTTTATCTCAATTCTATCGGGAGTTATCGTTCAAAGTGACACATACATAAATATACAAATGTATACATGTACATATAATTTATGGTGTCTTTTGGCAGTGGATTTTGAAGCGGACTTTGGTATAAAATATTTTCAGATATACGAAAACATTTTGGACCGAGAACAATTTTCTTCGAAAATTCGCTTAAACAAAGAATAATGCCCAACGAGTATTTAAAATATGATAGGGAATGGTACCCCAAACTTGATAATTATTATCAAGTTTGGGGTACCATACCCTACGCCAACCTCCAAGCAAATTGAGAGCTAGTTTCGAGAAATGTCATAATTATTGTCACAATTATGTCACAATTGGAGGTTGGCGTGATTTTCATCATTGACCATTCATGGATAAGATTATGTAAGCAGCGAAAATCATGCAACCGCGGTCGTGATTCAAGGCTTGACTTGTAATATGGAACTACGAGGTCGTTAGGTGTTTGGAAGTTGTAATACCGAGTCACGATTTACATTCTGACTTGAGGTATAGAATTATAAGGCCGTAATGACATTGTAGTAACAGGTCAACATAATATTATTTTCAAAATGTAATTAGGATGCTGATCAATGCCAATGCCAATGGTGTTATTAAGAAACTATGAGTACAAGAGGGTATGTGATTTTGGATTAATTAATAATGAAAATGTGATAGAATACGCATAAATAAATAAATGTAGGTATTATAATTCTAGGCATTAGGTGAAAATAGTAGTGAGATGCTGGATTGGACAGGTCAGTAGTTTGTGTCATATAGCTGAGTTCATGATGTGAAAGAAATAAAGAAAGAAATAAAAGAAAGAAATAAACTCCAAGAAACCCAGTATTGCAGCAAACAGTAGTTCCCCCACCCAGTCAGTGGAATAAAAAAATAATAGCAACTTGGAAACATGCAGAGTATCAATTCGCAAGAGAGGTGGAGGACTAACATTCCATGAATCTACAATCTACAAGTAAAACTGGAGTCTACCAGTTTTCACGTTTTAAAAATTGAGAAATGTCAATTAAAGACCAACTTCGTTCAGGACGCCCCTCAACGTCAAGAAGTGACGAAAACATCGAAAAAATCAATGCTCCAGTTCGTGTAGACCGTCGCCGAACCATTGATCAACTCTGTGAAATGAGTGGGGTATCATGGCGTTCCATTCAGAGGATTTTATCCGAAGGTTTTGCACATGGGACGAGTTGCAGCCAAAGTTGTCCCTCGCCTTCTCAGACGAGCAATAGGAGCGTCGACTCAAGCATGCCTGTTTTGAGTTTCAAAATCAGCTCTAAGATTACCCTTTTTTTCAAGGTGATTAATGGTGATGAATCTTGGTGTTATGGATACAACCCCGAATCAAAGCAGCAATCAAGTCAGTGGATGTCACCTGGCTCTCCTCGTCCCAAAGGCTCGCCATGTGAAGTCAAACTTCAGGACAACGCTCTGATTTGTTTCCTGGATTGCAGAGGTGTGTGCACAATGAGTTCGTTCCCCCCGATCAAACTGTTAACCAGAAGTTGTAGTTGGAAATTTTGAATAGATTAAGGGAGAGTATCCAAACAATGGGCAGTTCTTCCATCATGACAACTCGCCGGCCCACACCACATCGTATAGCAGTTTTTGACAACAAAACGGCACGACATCAATAATTATTGTTCAACCTCCCCCCCCCCCCCCCAATTACGCAACGGATCTGTGATTTCTTTTTGTTCTCCAGACTTGGAAGGTCCCAATAAGTGAATTTAAAAAATGTTTTGAACAATGGAAGGATCGTTTGCAGGCATAGGTGCGTCGTGATCAAGGGAGAAATACTCAGAAGGTGATAAAAATTTGGTGTAACAAGGTTACGAAATCCCGTTTTTGACATAAAAATGTCTTTGCTCTGGCCTCCCCCCGATTTTGTGGCATTCTCCTCCGCTCGTTGGAATCGTCAGATTTTATAGAGTTGTTTCATGTTAATGAGCTGTACAGGATGCAAAACTGAGGGTAAACAATGCGGTCAGCAACACAACTACGGGCAGTTCAATTTATCTATATAACTAGAAAATCTTGTAACCAGAAAAAGCGGAAAACTTGAAAAATTACAACAAAAAAAAAACTACCGTGTCAAGCAAAGACATTTTCATGTCAAAAACTATATGAAAAAGCACCGATAGCGGCGTTAGAGCACCAAAAGATGATCACTGCGCTTGCATAATGGAGTTTGGAAGGAATGTGGTGAGAAATACGAAAGTAAATAAAAATTCGATTGTTCAATAAGATAAGAATTGGGATAATCGCATTTTGGTCATAGGTTTTCAGAAGTAGAGCTAATTCGGTCATGTCTTAGTCATGCCCTGTCAACTTCAGTTACTCCATTAAAACGGCCCTTTATTTCACTGAGAACACGACTGAAGCCCTGCTGG
The DNA here is from genome assembly GCA_963920205.1 of Stenodema calcarata. Classification (NCBI taxonomy): domain Eukaryota; kingdom Metazoa; phylum Arthropoda; class Insecta; order Hemiptera; family Miridae; genus Stenodema; species Stenodema calcarata. Next base: position 1,724,403 of record OY986060.1, on the reverse strand, counting down.
TGACACAAATTACAATTCTACTTATTAATAACTACAGGGATAAAGCAGTGCACTGAAAAGCTCACCATGCTGGGATACGCAAGCAGACATCCACATCACTGCCTTGAAATCTCCTGCTGTGTTAAGCGTGGAAGCATTGGAAGGCAAACCGGAGAGATAAAATATTCAGAAAATGACACATACCGCTGTTGGTCTGGTGGTGGAGGAACTCACTTGGCGACGGGCGCGTTAAAATGTTGGATTGCATGGGGTTGAAACCGCTGAAACCGCCGCCGCCGCTACCCATAGACATCGGATGGTAGTCGTTGGAAGTCGTCGCAGACGATGAAGGGCCTGCGAAGGAGCGCGTGTTGTTCATCGAAGACGGTGCCGACAACTGGAAAACGAATAAATTCGATCGTGTTTGTATTTTGAAGAGGAAAAATAACTAAGAGGGTGAGAAAGAGTTGATAAGAAAGCTCGTCCTCGCAAGGGTGTATGAGGATGTGTGGGAGTACTTACACACCCTTGCGGTGACTCTGCCCTTTGTGGTTTATTATCTTCGATAGCGAACCTCGCCCAAATCGCCCAAGAAAAAAATTACGAAATTTAGTTTACGGGTTCGGACCAACCCTGCAAAGATCCTCCTAACTTTTCATAACCCTAGGTAAATGGGGAGGGGTACATTTTTTAGCTCACATTCAAGAAGTGTTCAATTTTTAGAATTTTTCGAGACCAATCAAGACCACAATGAGTGCTCCAATTGTGCTTCAAAAGTCGTCAACATGAGGCAGCCTGTCGGTTCAATATTCATACTGGCCCAGCTGATTCGAACATCACAGGGTTTTCACCAGATATCGAGTAAATTAATAATAATTATTATAAACAACAATAATTATTAATAATTGATAATAATTAATAATTTACATGACTCAATTATAATTATTAATAATCAATGATAATTGATCATAATAATTATTCAATAATTTGATGATCTACAAAAGAAGGATGATCTGCGCACAAAAGATAATAAACCGATGTGTTTAGTATTTGCAGAGTTTCCTAAATCTTTATATTTTATACTTCTTTTAAATCTTTATACCTTCATACAAAGAGACTAGAGAACTAAATACAGGAGGCAGATTCTGGGGAATTTAGTTCTCTCATCTCTTTGTATGGAGGTATTAAGATTCAAAAAGAGGGTACAGCACAGTTCTCAACCGTGAAAAGTGAGAATTCGGTCAGGCTAATATTGGCGAGGCAAATCAGAGACTTCAGACACTTTTCAGAGTTTGCTGGCAGAGAAGGATGCATGTACTTGGCTTACTTGACAATTTTGACAATTAGACAGTTTTACTAGGTTGAAAATTGAATGAATCACCTGGACGATAGCAGGATCATACAGAAGTTGAGTTGGTGGGACGACGCTGATATCTTTGATGTCAGTGGCCCTGAAGAGGATGTAGTCATAAATCTGGTTTTGAGGCGGTACGGGATGGGACGTTTTCCGGTCTTCTGTCCCAAATGAACGAACTGCAATAGAAAATGTGTCAATGAAACGTTAATAATGTCATACTATTATTCCCCATTGGTTGTCACTCATTCCCTTGTTTACATGTTTATAGTTACTACAAATTCTCGTATCCAAGCTTAGTCGTTATCTTGCCGTCTTTGGCTCAATAAAGCCTTGCGAATTAGAAAGGTTTTATCTCAATTTATTGAGCCTAAACAGAAAAGGAAGATGGACAACTACTTGAGGCCTGAGAGACTCGACGCAGATCCTGCTAAAGCAAACTCGGCCAAGATCTGGACGCACTGGAAAAGGACGTTCGAAAGCTTCCTGAAGAACAAGGACTCAGCGGAGGAGGTGAAACTCGATCTGCTGATCAATTATATATCCCCTGATTTATACCCTTACATTTCGAACAGCACCACTTACACAGCCGCCATAAAAATTTTGCAGGACACGTTCATTAAACCCATTAATGTAATTTTTGCTAGACACTCTTTAGCATCACGCCGCCAAGGTACAGGAGAAACTTTAGACCAGTACTTACAAGCCTTAAAGCTCATCAGTGAGGATTGTGATTTTCAAGCTGTTTCAGCACAGCAAAATAAGGAGGATTGTACAAGAGATGCGTTTATATCGGGAATACAATTTTCCAAGATCCGACAGCGACTCCTTGAACATGGCACGTTGACACTAGCGGAAGCATTTGAGAAAGCTAGAGCGTTGGACATGGCACAACAGCAAGCACTCACTTACCAACCAAGCGATCCACCAGTGAGTGTCTTAGGCAGTCAGGTCCAAACAGCAGATGATTCTGAACCAGAGACTGTTGGTGCTACCTCCAAGAATTCGATGTGCTATTTCTGTGGCGGAAGTAGACACGCACGTAGACTATGCCCTGCCCGAGATAAGGAATGTCAGAACTGCGGTAAGAAGGGACACTTTCAAAAGGTATGTTTATCCAAGAGCACCGTTTCACATAAGAACACTCGTAATACTTCAGCTATGGGGCCTATTGCGGTTGCAGCCCCAACACTCAAGAAAACTACGGTACAAGTATCGGTAAATGGTTACAATGCTCATGCCTTGATTGACACCGGAAGTTCTCTCAGCTTCATTGATGAAGCATTCCTTCACAACAAACGTTTTCAAAAACTCCCCTTTTTCGGTAAGATTACAATGGCATCGGTCACTTTGGCTACTAAGATCAGCGCTTACTGTTGCGGCACTATCCACATTAACGAAAACACCTACACGAACGTTAAACTTTACGTAATGAAGGACCTCTGCTCTGATTTGATTTTGGGTCATGACATGTTGAGTGTTCATGATACGGTAGAATTCTCTTTTGGAGGCGATCGTCCACCTTTGAAGATTTGCGGGAGTGTCGGAGCAGCCTTGGTAGAGCCAATCAAAATTTTTAGCCACTTGGCAAACAACTGCAAACCAATAGCTGTAAAATCTCGTAGGCACTGTACAAAGGATCTGGAATTCATGAAGGCAGAAGTTGAGGGTCTGCTCAAATCTGGAATAATCGAAACCAGCAACTCTCCATGGAGAGCTCAAGCCTTTGTGGTGAAGACCGCTCGGAAATGGAGAATGGTTATAGACTACTCACAGACTGTCAACAAATTCACTCTTCTCGACGCGTTTCCCATTCCAAGAATTGAGGATATTGTAGAAAAGGTTGCACAACACAAAGTATACAGTCAAATTGATTTAAAGAGTGCATATCATCAAGTCCCTATCGCTGAAGATGATAAAATTTACACAGCATTTGAGGTAAATGGAGAACTCTATCAATTCAACAGACTTCCGTTTGGGGTAACAAATGGCGTTCCGGCGTTTCAAAAATTCATTAAAACTATTATCAATCAAGAAAAGTTGGATGCTACATTCGCCTATTTGGATGATGTCACAATTTGCGGAGCAGACGAACAAGAACACAATAAAAATTTACAACGTTTTTTTGATGTTGCTAAGAAGTACAATCTAACATTAAACAAGGAGAAAAGCATTTTCAATTCCAAATCAATCAAGCTGTTGGGATATGAGGTAACAGGAGGTCAGTACAAACCTGATGCAGACCGCCTCAGACCATTCCTCGAGCTCCCACCTCCAAGAAACGCAAAAGCTTTACAGATGGTGTTGGGCATGTTTTCCCACTATGCAAAATGGGTCAATCATTTCTCTGATAAAATACACCCTCTGGTTCACTCCAAGGGCTTTCCACTTAGCGCCGAAGCACTGAGCGCCTTTGAAGAGCTAAAGAAAGCAATAACTAAATCCGCTATTCATGCCATCGATCCTCGGGAATTGCTGACCATCGAGACAGATGCCTCTGACGTAGCACTGGCTGCGACGTTAAGTCAGAAGGGCCGACCAGTCGCTTTCTTTTCAAGGACACTGAACTCTTCAGAGATGAACCATTCTATTATTGAGAAGGAAGCCTCAGCGGTAGTGGAGTCTATTCGCAAGTGGCGACACCTCTTGATGGGACGACATTTCCAACTGATAACAGACCAGCAAAGCGTCTCATTCATGTTCCAACAGAGACACACAAGCAAAATAAAAAATGAGAAGGTTATGAGGTGGAGACTGGAGCTCTCAGCATACTCATACGACATACTCTATCGACCAGGAAGGGAGAACGTAGTAGCGGATACTTTATCGCGGATTTGTGGAGCTATTTCATCTACTGAGGATCTTGTTAAGCTTCATGAAGCTCTCTGCCATCCAGGTGTCGCCCGATTTTTCCATTGGATCCGTGCTCGCAACATGCCATTTTCCGTTGACGACGTTCGGAAGGTCACATCGGCGTGTCGAGCATGTGCAGAGCTAAAACCTAAATTTTTCAATCCTACCAATCTATCAAACTTAATCAAAGCTACAAGACCATTTGAAAGACTCAGCATGGATTATAAAGGACCGCTACCTACTGCTTCTGGAAAACCATATCTTTTGGTTATCGTTGACGAGTATTCGAGATTCCCTTTTGCTGTTCCATGTTCTGACCTAACTTCATCTTCATTAATCAATCATCTGAAGCATCTCTTTTCGGTTTTCGGCATGCCATCATACATTCACACAGACAGGGGGGCGACATTCATGTCCAGGGAACTAAAATCCTTTCTTCACACAAATGGCATTGCAACAAGCAGAACAACTCCATACAATCCCCAAGGCAATGGGCAATGCGAACGCTACAATGGCATTTTGTGGAAAGCTATTCAACTTGCCCTAAGAACAAACGATCTACGCACTAGCAGGTGGGAGGAAGTTCTGCAGCAGGCTCTCCATTCTGTACGATCGTTGTTGTGCACGACCACAAACCAAACACCTCACGAAAGGATGTTCAACCATCCCAGAAAATCACCCAGTGGTGAAGCTCTACCAACGTGGCTACTTGAACCAGGGAAGGTCTTATTGCGACGACAGGTTCGTACAAATAAGTACGAACCTCTGGTTGACGAAGTGGACCTCCTGGAAGCGAATCCGGAGTACTCCCACATTCGGTACCCTGACGGTCGGGAATCGACCGTATCCACTCGACACCTAGCCCCAGCAGGCGACACACTACAACCTGAAGAACACGAACACCGGCCGGAAGGAAGCGACCAACCTGAAGAGGAACGTGATGCAAGTCCAATTCTCAGAAGGAGTGAGCGAGTCAGGCGACCACCAGCTTATCTTGCTGACTATGTGACAAACTAAAAGAAGTGGGGGAAAATGTCATACTATTATTCCCCATTGGTTGTCACTCATTCCCTTGTTTACATGTTTATAGTTACTACAAATTCTCGTATCCAAGCTTAGTCGTTATCTTGCCGTCTTTGGCTCAATAAAGCCTTGCGAATTAGAAAGGTTTTATCTCAAATAATACCAATAAAATTGTGCATATTCGAAAACAAAGTCGGTCCCAGGGTTTGTATGCAATTTGTAGCAGGTATATTCATGAAATGTGTGCAAATATATTCATCGAATCTTCGTTGGCATTTCGATCGCGAATGGCAGAAATCAGGTTTTGTGACAAACAGAGGGAATCAAATTGAAATTAACCCAGATTCTCCAGCTGATACGGGTATATTAATCCACTGATATGTGTATATCAAATTCCGTTCAATCCTCCCTAGGCACACTTCTATAGTGTGTTCTGGAAGGGATAGGTCATTCTTCCCTCCCTGGTGCTTGGGGTCCCCCGGGCCGGCTACCATGATCGTGGTCTTGCAAGGAGGGCTTGAGCTAGATTTATTCTATTATATCTTCTATAATGAACCATTGGAATCGACCAAAGAAAACTTTGTTTTATCCATCCCTCAAAATTTGTTGGTTTACTTTTCAAGATAAGTAGATTCAGAAAATCGAATGAAAAAACTCGGCAAATTCTTGACACAGCGGTTTATTATCTTCTCTGCGCAGATTATCACTAATTGGTAGATTGATTATTATTATTTTAAGTACGCAAATTTTGTATGTACATTAGGTAGGTATGAGAATAGGTCTCAAAGTACCCTCCCTACCCTCTGGGTAAGGGGGTACTCACGTGTTCGAAAAACATCAATTTTTCAAATCTCCTCGTCGACAGCTTTAATTTGAGCCCATAGATTATAATCGGAATATCTAGAACCCCCACTGTAAGGTACCCCAGGGGTTACCCCATTGGTAACTGAAAACGTACCTATTTCGATAACTGAAAACCATGTGCTGTTTGAATCACCTGGTCCTGTATGAAAGTGGACCCGTCAGGCTGCCGCATGATTTACCCTCATGTTTACGACTTTTGATCTGCTCCAACTTTGAACCCTCATTGTGAACGAACGGCTGGTCGCACAAAGCTGCGGATGGCCTTAAAACTAAAAACTACACCGTTCCATTTGAATTTTTCGAGATTAGAAATTTTCAAAATTCGTTTTGAACCCCTTCCCATTGGTTATGAAAAGTTTCGAAGATCATTGTGGGGTCGGTCTGAACATGTAAACCAAATTTCGTAATTTAAGCACAACACTAGCTGGGCAAAGTGCCGCGGACGGCATACGGATGGAGGGGGTTAAACCATTTTTTTTCTTTGTCCGATTCCAATGGTTCATTCTCGAAGGTTACCAATAAAAGGTTCAAATTATGAACTTACTACGATTTTTAGGAGTAAATGCACCTAGCAATATTGATGAGGACGAGAAACCTACATTTGACAAACCAGATCGAGTCGTCTATACCCCTTCACCGAGAAGCCACGAAGGGTTCATCTCCACATCAATTCGATAGGGAATTTTTATCGTTTGAAAAAGTGAAAATCCACCAAGAAGAAGAAGAAAGTTAATCAAGTGGTAATTAACAATCATTTGGACCTTTTTGGTCTTTATCTTCGATAATGAACCATTGGAATCGCTCAAAGAAAAAAATATTTTTAACCCCCCTCACATTTAACAAAATTTAACAACATTTTTAACCCCCCTCAAATTTAACAAAATTTTTTTTCAAGGTACGTAGATTCATAAAATCGAATTTAAAAAACTCTGCAAATTCTTGACACAACGGTTCATTATCTTCTTTGTACAGATCACCCTTCTGTCTAGATCACTAGGTCTAAATGTCTAGATCCCAAATGTTAGATTAATTATTATTATCAATTATCACTAATTATTAACAATTTTGTCAAGTACCTAGTGAAAATTATTATAATTTATTGTTAGGTATTAATAATTCGTATTTATTATTAATAATAATTATTATTAATTATGATTAATTAATACGATATAATTCTGGGGTTTTTAATACTACGTCGGTAATAATTTTTCTATAAGAGAAGTAGGTACCTACCAACAAACATTCGAAATTACCTTCATTTCCGTAGCACGAAACGCACCTCAGAACAAACTCGACATCACTTAAGCCATATGATGTTCCAAAGAGCTTGTTAGTATGAAAATGGACCTGTATTTCAACAGTTTGATTCACGATCGTGTTGTGAGCCGTCATTGTAAACGAACGGCTGGTCGTACAAAGCTGCGGATGGTCTTAAAAAATTCTACGGAACAAACTCTATCTAAATATGAAATAAAAAACATACCGTTCTATATGAATTTTTCGATATATGAGATTTTCAAATTTTCAAAATTCGTTTTGAACCCCTTTCCCTTGACCTAGGGTTATGAAAAGTTTCGAGGACCATTGTGGGATTGGTCGAAACCCATAAAAAAACTCTGCAAATTCTTGACACAACGGTTCATTATCTTCTTTGTACAGATCACCCTTCTGTCTAGATCACTAGGTCTAAATGTCTAGATCCCAAATGTTAGATTAATTATTATTATCAATTATCACTAATTATTAACAATTTTGTCAAGTACCTAGTGAAAATTATTATAATTTATTGTTAGGTATTAATAATTCGTATTTATTATTAATAATAATTATTATTAATTATGATTAATTAATACGATATAATTCTGGGGTTTTTAATACTACGTCGGTAATAATTTTTCTATAAAAGAAGTAGGTACCTACAAACAAACATTCGAAATTACCTTCATTTCCGTAGCACGAAACGCACCTCAGAACAAACTCGACATCACTTAAGCCATATGATGTTCAAAAGAGCTTTTAGTATGAAAATGGACCTGTATTTCAAAAGTTTGATTCATGATCGTGTTGTGAGGCACAATCTTTGAGCCGTCATTGTGAACGAACGGCTGGTCGTACAAAGCTGCGGATGGTCTTAAAAAATTCTACGGAACAAACTCTATCTAAATATGAAATAAAAAACATACCGTTCTATATGAATTTTTCGAGATATGGAATTTTCAAAATTTCAAAATTCGTTTTGAACTCCTTCCCATTGACCTAGGGTTATGAAGTTTCGAGGATCATTGTGGGGCTGGTCCAAACCCAGAAACCAAATTTCGTAATTTTAGCTCAACGTTAACTGGGCAAAGTGGCGCGGACGGCGGACGGCGTACGGACGGATTTTGGTTTATTATCTTCGATAATGAACCATTGGAATCGCCCAAAGAAAAAAATTTTTTAACCCCCCCTCAAAATTTGTTGGTTTACGTTTCAAGATACGTAGATTCAGAAAATCGAATAAAAAACTCTGCAAATTCTTGACACAACGGTTTATTATCTTCCTTGTGCAGATCACCCTTCTGTCTATACCAGACTGTGTTGCAAATCGGCACCATACCATATTCTCACCGTACTCATACCATACCATACGAATTTCTTTCCTATCATACCATATTGTACTATACCAAATCATACATACAATAATATACCATACCATATTCATACCATGTCATACAAACCGAGTGAATATTGAAATGTCATCCATTTCTGACCTATATTTAAAATTTCAAGTATCTAGCTCATCATCAAAATTTAATTTGTTTAAACAAATAGGTATTATTTAAACAATTTTACAGACAAGAAACCGAGTGAATATTGCATTGTGATCCAGTTCTGAACTATTTTTAAAATTTCAAGTCAATAGCTCATCATCAAAATTTAATTTGTATTATTACAAAAAGGTATTATTTAAACAATTTTACAGATGAGAAACCGAGTGAATATTGCAATGTGGTCTATCCCCGACTCACGGTTAAAATTTCTAGACTGTACTCGTAGTTGACCGGGAAGATGAAAAAAGGTAGTTTTATTCTGGGCGTCTGGCGGTTGACCCACATGACGACCGTTTTCGACGCGAAAGTTTAGTGTTTTTCCTAAACCTTTGCGCGCTAACTGTGAACGAACGGCTGGTCGCACAAAAATCCAATTGGTCTTAAAAGATTCGTAATTTTTCAGGTCATTCAAAAGTGAACTAAAAATTACACGGTTCAGTTGAATATTTTGAGATATGACATCGTCGAAATTTTAAATTTCGTTTTGAACCCCTTCCCCTTGACCTAGGGTTATGAAAAGTTTCGAGGATCATTGTGGGGCTGGTCCAAACCCAGAAACCAAATTTCGTAATTTTAGCCCAACGCTAACTGGGCAAAGTGCCACGGACGGCGTACGGCGGACGGCGGACGGACGGATTTTTTTTTATTCGATTTTCTGAATCTACGTATCTTGAAACGTAAACCAACAAATTTTGAGGGGGGGTTAAAAAATTTTTTTCTTTGGGCGATTCCAATGGTTCATTATCGAAGATAATAAACCAAAATCCGTCCGTCCGCCGTACACCGTACGCCGTCCGTGGCACTTTGCCCAGTTAGCGTTGAGCTAAAATTACGAAATTTGGTTTCTGGGTTTGGACCAGCCCCACAATGATCCTCGAAACTTTTCATAACCCTAGGTCAAGGGGAAGGGGTTCAAACCGAAATTTAAAATTTCGACGATGTCATATCTCCAAATATTCAACTGAACCGTGTAATTTTTAGTTCACTTTTGAATGACCTGAAAAATTACCAATCATTTAAGACCAATTGGATTTTTGTGCGACCAGCCGTTCGTTCACAGTGAGCGCGCAAAGGTTTAGGAAAAACACTAAACTTTCGCGTCGAAAACGGCCGTTATGTGACCCAACCTCCAGACGCCCAGAATAAAACTACGTTTTTCATCTTCCCGGTAAACTACAGTCTAGAAATTTTAACCGTGAGTCGGGGATAGACCACATTGCAATATTCACTCGGTTTCTCATCTGTAAAATTGTTTAAATAATACCTTTTTGTAATAATACAAATTAAATTTTGATGATGAGCTGTTGACTTGAAATTTTAAAAATAGTTCAGAACTGGATCACAATGCAATATTCACTCGTTTTCTTGTCTGTAAAATTGTTTAAATAATACCTATTTGTTTAAACAAATTAAATTTTGATGATGAGCTAGATACTTGAAATTTTAAATATAGGTCAGAAATGGATGACATTTCAATATTCACTCGGTTTGTATGACATGGTATGAGTATGGTATGGTATATTATTGTATGTATGATTTGGTATAGTACAGTATGGTATGATAGGAAAGAAATTCGTATGGTATGGTATGAGTACGGTGAGAATATGGTATGGTGCCGATTTGCAACACAGTCTGGTATAGACAGAAGGGTGATCTGCACAAGGAAGATAATAAACCGTTGTGTCAAGAATTTGCAGAGTTTTTTTTTATTCGATTTTCTGAATCTACGTATCTTGAAACGTAAACCAACAAATTTTGAGGGGGGGTTAAAAAATTTTTTTCTTTGGGCGATTCCAATGGTTCATTATCGAAGATAATAAACCAAAAATTTCGTAATTTTAACTCAACGCTAACTGGGCAAAGTGGCGCGTACGGCGGACGGACGGATTTTTTATTATTCGATTTTCTGAATCTACGTATCTTGAAACGTAAACCAACAAATTTTGAGGGGGGGTTAAAAAAAATTTTTTCTTTGGGCAATTCCAATGGTTCACTATCGAAGATAATAAACCAAAATCCGTCCGTCCGCCGTTTTACGTCGTTCCAAAAATACGAGCACAACTAATTGATGATAATGACCCAAAACAAAACAACACATAAACAAAACTGGGATTCCATTTTTTAAAAAAAATGACTTTTTGCAGAAAAACGACTACATAATACATAGTATTTCTTATGTGGATTAATTAAAATTATAGGAATCGCAATTTTGGTTTATTATCTTCGATAATGAACCATTGGAATCGCCCAAAGAAAAAATTTTTTAACCCCCCTCAAAATTTGTTGGTTTACGTTTCAAGATACGTAGATTCAGAAAATCGAATAAAAAAAACTCTGCAAATTCTTGACACAACGGTTCATTATCTTCTTTGTACAGATCACCCTTCTGTCTAGATCACTAGGTCTAAATGTCTAGATCCTAAATGTTAGATTAATTATTATTATAAATTATCACTAATAACAATTTTATCAAGGACCCAGTGAAAATTATTATAATTTATTGTTAAGTATTAATAATTCGTATTTATTATTACTAATTATATTATTAATTACTATTAATTAATACGATATAATTCTGGGTTTTTAATACTACGTCGGTAATAATTTTTCTATAAAAGAAGTACCTACCTACCAACAAACATTCGAAATTACCTTCATTTCCGTAGCACGAAACGCACCTCAGAACAACAAACTCGACATCACCATATGATGTTCCAAAGAGCTTGTTAGTATGAAAATGGACCTGTATTTCAACAGTTTGAGTCGAGATCGTGTGGTGAGGCACAATCTTTGAGCCGTCATTGTGAACGAACGGCTGGTCGTACAAAGCTGCGGATGGTCTTAAAAAATTCTACGGAACAAACACTATCTAAATATGAAATAAAAAACATACCGTTCCATATGAATTTTTCGAGATATGAAATTTTCAAAATTTCAAAATTCGTTTTGAACCCCTTCCCCTTGACCTAGGGTTATGAAAAGTTTCGAGGACCATTGTGGGGTTGGTCGAAACCCATAAAAAAAATTTCGTAATTTTAACTCAACGCTAACTGGGCAAAGTGGCGCGGACGGCGGACGGCGTACGGCGTACGGCGTACGGCGTACGGCGGACGGACGGATTTTTTTTTATTCGATTTTCTGAATCTACGTATCTTGAAACGTAAACCAACAAATTTTGAGGGGGGGTTAAAAAAAATTTTTTCTTTGGGCGATTCCAATGGTTCATTATCGAAGATAATAAACCAAAAATCCGTCCGTCCGCCGTACGCCGTCCCCCGTCCGCGCCACTTTGCCCAGTTAGCGTTGAGCTAAAATTACGAAATTTGGTTTCTGGGTTTGGACCAGCCCCACAATGATCCTCGAAACCTTTCATAACCCTAGGTCAAGGGGAAGGGGTTCAAAACGAAATTTAAAATTTCGACGATGTCATATCTCAAAATATTTAACTGAACCGTGCAATTTTGGTTTATTATCTTCGATAATGAACCATTGGAATCGCCCAAAGAAAAAAAAATTTTAACCCCCCCTCAAAATTTGTTGGTTTACGTTTCAAGATACGTAGATTCAGAAAATCGAATAAAAAAAAATCCGTCCGTCCGCCGTCCGCGCCACTTTGCCCAGTTAGCGTTGAGTTAAAATTACAAAATTTGGTTTCTGGGTTTGGACCAGCCCCACAATGATCCTCGAAACTTTTCATAACCCTAGGTCAAGGGGAAGGGGTTCAAAACGAATTTTGAAATTTTCATATCTCGAAAAATTCCCATCAAACGGTATGTTTTTTATTTAATATTTAGATAGAGTTTATTACTAAGAATTTTTTAAGACCATCAGCAGCTTTGTACGACCAGCCGTTCGTTCACAATGACGGCTCAAAGATTGTGCCTCACAACACGATCTTGAATCAAACTGTTGAAATACAGGTCCATTTTTATACTAACAAGCTCTTTGGAACATCATATGGCTTAAGTGATGTCGAGTTTATTGTTCTGAGGTGCGTTTCGTGCTACGGAAATGAAGGTAATTTCGAATGTTTGTTGGTAGCTATTTGTTTTATAAAAAAATTATTACCGACGTAGTATTAAAAACCCCAGAATTATATCGTATTAATTAATCATAATTAATAATAATTATTATTAATAATAAATACGAATTATTATTACCTGACAATAAATTATAATAATTTTCACTAGGGACTTGATAAAATTGATAATAATTAGTGATAATTGATAATAATAATTAATCTAGAAGATAAGAAGATAATGAACCGTTGTGTCAAGAATTTGCAGAGTTTTTAGTTCACTTTTGAATGACCTGAAAAATTACGAATCTTTTAAGACCAATTGGATTTTGTGCGACCAGCCGTTCGTTCACAGTGAGCGCGCAAAGGTTTAGGAAAAACACTAAACTTTCGCGTCGAAAACGGCCGTTATGTGACCCAACCTCCAGACGCCCAGAATAAAACTACGTTTTTCATCTTCCCGGTAAACTACAGTCTAGAAATTTTAACCGTGAGTCGGGGATAGACCACATTGCAATATTCACTCGGTTTCTCATCTGTAAAATTGTTTAAATAATACCTTTTTGTAATAATACAAATTAAATTTTGATGATGAGCTATTGACTTGAAATTTTTAAAATAGGTCAGAACTGGATCACAATGCAATATTCACCCGGTTTCTTGTCTGTAAAATTGTTTAAAATAATACCTATTTGTTCAAACAAATTAAATTTTGATGATGAGCTAGATACTTGAAATTTTATAATATAATTTTATAATATATTATAAATTTTATAATATATTATATAGGTCAGAAATGGATGACATTTCAATATTCACTCGGTTTGTATGACATGGTATGAGTATGGTATGGTATATTATTGTATGTATGATTTGGTATAATACAGTATGGTATGATAGGAAAGAAATTCGTATGGTATGGTATGAGTACGGTGAGAATATGGTATGGTGCCGATTTGCAAAACAGTCTGGTATAGACAGAAGGGTGATCTGCACAAGGAAGATAATAAACCGTTGTGTCAAGAATTTGCAGAGTTTTTTTATTCGATTTTCTGAATCTACGTGTCTTGAAACGTAAACCAACAAATTTTGAGGGGGGGTTAAAATTTTTTTTCTTTGGGCGATTCCAATGGTTCATTATCGAAGATAATAAACCAAAACATACCGTTTGATGGGAATTTTTCGAGATATGGAATTTTCAAAATTTCAAAATTCGTTTTGAACCCCTTCCCCTTGACCTAGGGTTATGAAAAGTTTCGAGGATCATTGTGGGGCTGGTCCAAACCCAGAAACCAAATTTCGTAATTTTAACTCAACGCTAACTGGGCAAAGTGGCGCGGACGGCGGACGGCGTACGGCGGACGGACGGATTTTTTTTAATTCGATTTTCTGAATCTACGTATCTTGAAACGTAAACCAACAAATTTTGAGGGGGGGATAAAAAAATTTTTTCTTTGGGCGATTCCAATGGTTCATTATCGAAGATAATAAACCAAAATCCGTCCGTCCGCCGTATGAGTATGGTATGGTATAATATTGTATGTTTGATTTGGTATAGTACAGTATGGTATATCATACATGATAGGAAAGAAATTCGTATGGTATGGTACGAGTACGGTGAGAATATGGTATGGTGCCGATTTGCAAAACAGTCTGGTATAGACAGAAGGGTGATCTGCACAAGGAAGATAATAAACCGTTGTGTCAAGAATTTGCAGAGTTTTTTTATTCGATTTTCTGAATCTACGTGTCTTGAAACGTAAACCAACAAATTTTGAGGGGGGGTTAAAATTTTTTTTCTTTGGGCGATTCCAATGGTTCATTATCGAAGATAATAAACCAAAACATACCGTTTGATGGGAATTTTTCGAGATATGGAATTTTCAAAATTTCAAAATTCGTTTTGAACCCCTTCCCCTTGACCTAGGGTTATGAAAAGTTTCGAGGATCATTGTGGGGCTGGTCCAAACCCAGAAACCAAATTTCGTAATTTTAACTCAACGCTAACTGGGCAAAGTGGCGCGGACGGCGGACGGCGTACGGCGGACGGACGGATTTTTTTTAATTCGATTTTCTGAATCTACGTATCTTGAAACGTAAACCAACAAATTTTGAGGGGGGGATAAAAAAATTTTTTCTTTGGGCGATTCCAATGGTTCATTATCGAAGATAATAAACCAAAATCCGTCCGTCCGCCGTATGAGTATGGTATGGTATAATATTGTATGTTTGATTTGGTATAGTACAGTATGGTATATCATACATGATAGGAAAGAAATTCGTATGGTATGGTACGAGTACGGTGAGAATATGGTATGGTGCCGATTTGCAACACAGTCTGGTATAGACAGAAGGGTGATCTGCACAAGGAAGATAATAAACCGTTGTGTCAAGAATTTGCAGAGTTTTTTGAAACGCACTACTAAATGGAGGCCCAAAACTGACAGCAGCTGTCAGTTGTGGGCCTCCATGCTGCTGGTTCCTTTTAGAACTCCTGAGTAGGCGTGTTGGTGTGTTTGGGGAAAAGTCACGAATAAAGAATTAGGAGTTTGCCGTTACCGAAGTTACTGAAAACGCAAGATGCTTCCCAGGGCTCGAAGAATTTTAGGAGTCAGGAAATAAGTATGATTCTTTGGACAATTGGTCGTACTGCAAAGGAAGAGATTC